>VXBP01003849.1:1679662-1794012 GCA_013400115.1 Rhinopomastus cyanomelas
TATATTCATTGATATAAGAAAATAGCTATTTATTTATACTTATGTATATTTTCTTCTATATATATTATGTATCTTTCTGTGTCTTTATATAAATATATATAACATATATAAATAAGTATATATAAATAAGTATATAATAAGTATATAAATAATATAAGTATATAATAAATACATTCTTTTAGCAACACAACTAGGAGGAATGGAGCAAAGCTGGAGATGGGTAGATTTAGAGTGGATGTGAGGAGGAAGTTCAGTGAGAGTGGTGAGAGCCTGGAATGTGTTGCCCAGGAAGGTGGTGGAGGCCCCATCCCTGGAGGTGTTTAAGGCCAGGCTGGATGGGGCTCTGGCCAGCCTGATCTAGGGTGGGGTGTCCCTGCCTATGGCAGGGGAGTTGGAACTGGATGATCCTGTGGTCCCTTCTAACCCTGACTGACTGTGTGTCTTGGTCTGGGTGATCTTGCTGTGGCAGGGGGATTGGACTAGATGATCTTTCGAGGTCCCTTCCAATCTCTAATGATTCTGTGATTCTATGAAATAAATAACTCTGTATGTTTATTTATTTATTTATTTTAATCCCTGTTATCAGCGGAGAGTAAGAAGGGAGGAAGAGGAGTTAATCGCCGAAGCGGAGTCTCTTGGAAGGGAGCGTGTTTTGGCTCGTCCCCTCTCCCTGTAACAGCCAGCCCCAGCCGTTCGGTTTTAAAGCATGAAAAAAGGGAGTTGATGAAATTCCGCTATCAGCGCTGAACCAATATGCAAAATATCTCGCCGAGAATCAAATAGCTATTATGTTTTCATTTCCATTTCAGCGTATTTGCTTAATGAAGAATAGACAGATCAGGCAAGCCGAGGGAGGCTGTGCGCGGTGATAACTGTGCAGGGCTTCCAGCAATCCCGGGGAAGTGACGCTCTGCTCCCTGCTCCCTCTCCCTCGCCTGCTCCTTTTTTGCTTTTTGGATTTTTCTTTCTCTTTTTTTTTGGTTGAGCTACCCAGGGGTTCGTTTAACCCGCACAGCTGGGAGCGCCGCGGCCGTAGCATCCCCTGGGGACGGGTGGGATGCTGCGGCAGGACGTGTGGGGATGCATCCAGGGAACACGATGACACAGTCACCGGCGTGCTGGCGGCCACCCGTCAGCCCCGTGGGCAATCGGGGATGCAGCGGGTCCCAAACCTCAGCTTGGTTGGTGTTTAGACAGAGAATCCCCATCTCCCTCCTGGCTGAGGTTTGTTGTTTTGGAGTAGAGTGTTAGTGTTCTGGACATGCTGGCGTGTGTGCTACATGCAGTCTCATGCCCATACATCTTTCCTTGGTCTCTTCCAACCTTCTTTGGTCTCTTCCAACCTTCTTTGGTCTCTTCCAACCTTCTTTGGTCTCTTCCAACCTTCTTTGGTCTCTTCCAACCTTCTTTGGTCTCTTCCAACCTTCTTTGGTCTCTTCCAACCCTCCTTAGTCCCATCCATCCTTCCTTGTCCACATTTATCTTTCCTTGGCCTCGTCCATTCTTCCTTGTCCACATTTATCCTTCCTTGGCCTCGTCATTCTTCCTTGTCCACATTTATCCTTCCTTTGCCTCTCCTTCGTCCTTCCTCGGCGCCCTCCATCCTTTCTCAGTCTCTTCCACCCTTCTTTGGCCCCTTCCAGCCTTCTTTTATCTCATCCAACCTTCCTTGACCCTGTCCATCCCTCCGCAGCACTGCCCACCCGTTGCCAGCTCCATCCACCCATCCTGGACCGGGCTGGAGCTACTGAGCTACGGCACAGGCGACGGTCGGGTTAACTTTATCAGGAGCCCACGAGCCGTGGAGGCGTGAAGGAAGGAATTAGCCTGACAATGTTTCATTTACAGCGAGAGGAGCGATTTGTTAGCTGGCGATTGTTTCTGAATATTATCAGAGCCCTTTTAATTGCGCTGGAACTGAAATTAGCAGAATTAGAATAAATTGCCTTCCCTTCTCCCGCAGCCTCTTTATTCACGCTCATTGTTGTCTGCTTTGTATAGATTATGGGCTCTTTGTTCTCCCGCTGTAAATATACATGCCTGGAGTCACGGAGAGCAGCTGAGGTCTGCCGACGGCTCGGCACAGTGCAGTGCCCCTCGGCCGGGTGATGCGGGACGGGGTGCCGGCGCAGCCTCGTGCGGCACGAGCCACATGCACCGCTCGCTTGCCCTTCCTTGGGGGTTTTCGGCGTGGATGGGGGAGGCTGCGTTGCTGTGGAAACAGCAGCATGGGGTGGCAGGGCTGTTGGGGTCGTGCTGATGGGGTCTTTTCTCTGTGAACCTCATTTGCGCTCCCTGTGCACCCCGTTTGCACCTTCCCTACGCCCCGTTTCACCCCGCTCGCTGCCCGGGTCCCCGCTACAGCATCCTGTGTGGTCCCCTGCTGTGTCATGGGTCCCCCATTAGACCAAGGGGACTGGGGACTCTGGGAAGACAGTTTCTGGGGCCCCTCACCCCGATCGAGGCAGAGGTGGGGGGAGTTTGGGTGGGAAGCACCCGAGCTTTCGTTTGAATGGGCATCTTGATGCAGGATGTGGGGACCCTGTTCACTTCCCGGGCAGATGTGGGGCTCATTCCCATTGAGGTCTTGGGGGCAGAACCCCAGGACCAGGTGGGTTGCTCTGCGACCCCTCTCCTTGGACCCCAGGGAGACACTGGGATTTCATTTCCCATGGGGTTCACAGTAGCAGGGCACCTTCCATTCACCTCACACGAGGAACGGCCCTTTGCCAGCCCCCAGGGCACTGGTAACTTCCATTTCCCAACAGGGAAAACCCACTGTGAGGTTTTTGCTTCTCTTCAGTTTCCCTCCCCACCCCCGTAACCAACCACCCTGTGTTTTTGGCAGGTTCCTTGGGAGCGATGGAGGAAGGTGAGGAGGGTCCAGCGGGGGAGAAGAGCCCCTCGGAGAGGGAGGGCACCACCTCGGACCATGAGGGCTCTGTCGAGCATGATGCCTCCAGCCCCCCCAGCAGTGAAGGTGAGCCTTGCCCCCGTGATGTGTGTCCCCTCCAGCCGTGGGGATCGGCACGACAGCATCCTGGGCATCATCTCAGTGGTGGTGCCTGGTGGTGGCTGCTAATGATCACCGTCACCCCAGTGCAGAGGCCCTGGTGACAGCAAAGATGTGGGGGTGCAAAGTGACACCCCCCCCACGCCACAGGGATGCAGGGTAACCCCTGGAGGTGCAAAGTGTCCCCCTCCAGGGATGGAAAGTGACCCCATGGGGTGCAGAGTCACATCCCTCAGGACAAAAAGTGATGCCCCAGGGTGCCGGGTGGCCCCCAGAGGGTGCAGAGCAGCACCGCTGGGGCCATGGATGGAGCTGGGGGAGCCGGGGCCGTTGCCGCCTGCTTCCTGCCCCGGCCGCTGTCGCCTGCCTGCCGCCGCGCCGTGCCCCACCCCAGAGGTGGCTGTGTTTCAGGGCCGGGCTGAAACAGTTCCCCAGATATCCTTTAAGTTCCTTCCTGTGGAGGTGGGGGCAAATCCTAATCAGTTAATGTTTGCTGTGCCCTTCGAGATAACCGCGGCGGCGGGGCAAGGCTGCACCGGCTAATGGAAGCCGGCCAGTCCCCAGCAAGCACCAGCTGCCTCCATCCACCAGCAACCCCAAAGAATTCCCCCCACCCCAACCCCAAAACCACGGGAGCCAACCTGCAATGCTTTGGGAAGAAGGGGGCACCCGCCCTGGACAGCTCTGCTGGGCAGCAGGGAGGAGCAAGCAGCCCTTATCTGATGGGGAAACTGGGCTGGGGGCAAGGGAGGCGAGCGCCCGGGCGCAGAGCTGCACCTGGCGCTGGGCTGCCTCGATAAAAAGGTGATAGCGGAGATAACGCCGAGCAGCAATAACGGCCACTAAAGCTTTCAGCGCGATGGATAAAAATCGATGTGCCAGGCACTTTGATTTATAGCCAAAAATAATAGGACTTTTATACCCGGCGATTGATTTATTTGATGTTAATCATCCCGCTTATCACCTGTATTAATAATCTCCAGTGCCGGTGACGTCACCCCTGGGTGCTCGCCGTGGCGCCAATCGATCGGGCTCCGCGCTGGTTATCCGCCCGGGACGCCAAGGCAAACATGTACTTTGGGCGCTGATCTTCCGCACTGTCATATGCAGATCGGCCCTTATCAGCTCCATCTCCAGCAGCAGTTAATGGGGAAAATAATTGTTATCAAGCCGCTGTGAACGCGCCACAAACGGAGCCGTGACGGGAACGGGGCTGGAGCGCGCTGACGTGGGGCCCAGGGTGGGGCTGGGAGTTGATGGCAAGGGGTGGGGGATGCTTTGTGGGGAAGTAGGTGTGTGGGTGCCCACCCAGGGAAATCCCACTGGTGGGGTTGGGTGGCCTCACAGGGTGTCCTGAGCAACCCGGGGGATCAATCCAGCAGCTGGGGAACAGGGATTGTGAAGGGAGCTGGCCCTGTGCTCTGCACGTCCTCAGGTGTGACCCCATGCCCTGTGCACATCATGCACCTGGGGTCCCACTGTGGTGGTCCCCACCCACTTGGGGTGGCCGATATTCCCCCGTGTGACCTGCTGCCTTCCCTCTCCTGCTGCAGAGTCCAGAGACGCCCCAGAGAGTCCAAAGGAGCCGGAGAAGCCAGATCCAGGAGAAAACACACAGGAGCCAGACGCCTGGAATGGGCCAGGTGAGTCACCAGTGTGTGGCTGGTCATCCCACTCCATGGGTGGCTTCCTGGCCAGAGCACCCTCTGGGCATTCACTTCCTCCTGCCAAAACCAGTATGAGGAAGACTGGGCAAGCTGCAAATGCCAGCGCTTCTACTGGGAGAGGAGGAGCAGGGTGGTGGTTGCGTTTCCCCACATCCCCAGACCAACTTCTAGGACAGTAAATGCCAAGCTGGGTGCAACAGGGATGCCAGCACCATGGTTGGCACCAGACTCCTCGGCACAGGAGGGTTTGGACGCTGTCCCTCGTCACCCTGCGCTCGCAGGGCACTTTGCAGCCCTGCTGGCAACCACAAGAGCGATGCTCGAGCGGTTTCATGATGGTTATCAAAACCCCAAGGAGCGAGTGCAGCCGTCTATCTCCTTCGCAGCATCTCCGCGCTGGGGCCGCCAGCGCGCTGGCAGCCTGGCGAGGTCAGACATGCCATGTGGGTACCCGGTGCCCTATCACCTCGCTATCTCCAAACCAACCTGCCAGTGGGGTTAGGGCCGGGACTCCCCTGCGCAGATTGGCTTTGTGGCTGCCTGTCCACTGGGGATGGCAACCAGCACAGAGGCAGGGATGGCACTGAGAGTTGTTGAGACCCTCCCCATGCGTGGAAGTGACTCTGGCAGCGCCTGCCCACACTCTGCTCCTCCCAGGGGAGGTCCTGGCTGGGCAGTGCCGGTGGATCTGGTTTTGGAGCAGTGTGGGATGGGAAGGGGTGATGCTGATGCAGGACAGCTGTCACCTTTCAGCGACGGATGCAATGGGGAGTCCTGGGTGTGTCCCCAGGGCCACCAGTCTCTGGCATGGACCAGGTGATGGAGAAGCCCTGGGAACCGCCAGCTGCCAGCGCATGTGCTCCTGCAGCTGCCAAAATCCCCATGGGGAGCTGTGGCCCCGCTCCCTCCTCCCGCCCCGTCCGGAGGGAAGCTCTTGCCGGCCACTCTGATATCCCGACCTTTCCTGTGTGCCGGCCAGGAAGGAGCCACAAAGCCACCCTCGGCTCCTCCTTATCTGCTCCCCAGCCCTTTGCCCCCAGCACCGCCAAGCTCCCTACTCCTGCGCTGACATCGGGAGGTGGCTGTGATGCCAAACTCATGGGTGTCCACGTACCCTGGGGATGGCCGTGGCCACCACACAGCCCCGTATCCCAGCAGCACGGGCACTCCAAAAGGGACCATGAAGCTTCAGCTCTGGTCACGCCTCCCCTTCCCCCCCGACTCTTCCCTCGCCAGAGCAGGTTATTTGCATTCTTTATGTAAAAGAGATTTTATTATCGCCTTCTCCCAGCCCATCGCTATTCTGGTAATTGGAGTGGTATTAATTTCTGTGTGGCTGGGAGTTGATGGCGGTCCGGCGATGCTGCAGCGATAGGGTGTTCCTTTCGCACCAACCGCCGCGATAGCCCGTCTATCAGGCGCTCTGCAGGCTCTGCACTTATCAGGGATGGAGCTGGCGAAAAGGGAAACTCTGAGCAGCCTGAATTTTCTCTTTTATCTGGCAGGATCCGCCGTATGTCAGCAATGGCAGCCGCCAAGACGCGGCACAGCGGCGGGGCGCGGGGGGAGGTGGGCAAACGGGCCGCTCCGGGAGCCTTTGTTCGCGTCCTGGGTGCTCTCGCCCACCTCTGGCTCCGTTCGCGGGGCTGTGGAGCTCACGGTCCCCGTGACTCTGTCCTTCGGGTCACCAGAACTGCTGCCTGCCAGGCTCACTGCCATGACCCGTGGGGACACGGTGTGGAGGGAGCTCACCGTGGGATTTCTTGGCCCCACGTGCCAGTGAGGTGGAAGGAGTGTTTTGTTTTGTCTTTGGAATGACCTTGTTCACCAGAGGGGGCTGCCGCTTGCCCAGCTGGGAGGCAAATTCCCAGGAGCTGGAGGCTGTGCTCCTCTGCTTGGGAGCCCTTAGAGATGTGCCACCCCTTCGGGCAGGGTGCTGGGACACCTCTGTGTCCTGATGTGACCGTGCTTCGTGCACACCTGTGCCACATGCTTCATCCTCCATCAGGGCTGGGCAAGGGATGTGCATCTTCCCCTGTTCTCCCAAACTCCACCAAGTTCCCCCAAACCCTTCCCTGTGGCCCAGACAGTTCAGACCTTCCCTAGGTTTCCATCTTTCTCATGCATTTTTGTTTGCTCTGGAGTGGGGCTGGTGGCAGAGACCTTGGGGAGCTCCTGCAGCCTCCAGCTTCCTTCCTTGAGACTGTCCTCTCCTGTCCTGTTGCTGCCCAGACAGCTTCACCCAGTCTGGCCGATTTGAAGGTGGAGAATCTCCAGCAAGTTTCACAAACATAATGTTAGGACAGGAGGATGAAGGAGAGCAGAGCCCCTCTTGAGAGCAGGCTGCCCAACCTCGTTACAAGACACTGGAGAAATCCCCACAGGGAGCTGCCAGGAGACTGCAGACCCAGGGTCTCTGTGCAAGGTGAGATGAAGCTGTTTGCCGTTGTCCCTCTGGGGACATGGACAGGCCATCAGTAGGGAGGGGATGCTGCAGACCCAGGGTGACTTTTTGCCCTGTGCTGTCAGCTGAGTCCCACCACCCTCCCCAAAAGAGCAGCAGTAGCTGGCTTCACTAGTTGGGTCCCCACCATGACTTCCACCTCCCTGAACCCCAACTCTCCACTGCCAGCTTGGCTCTTCGGGGCTTATTAGCTGCTTGTGGGTAGTGATGGTGGCTGTGGGTTAACTGCAGACAGGTCCCCACTCTCCCAGGACCACGAACCCCACATCCATCCTCCCCAACCAGTATCAGGATGGGACTGAACAGCTCAGTTTTTTGGAGCGTCTAGCTGGAGCTGTAAACTCTGGGGTTTTTTTATTTGCTCCTTTTCCCCCTTTGGCCTCCCCCTTCCCCTTCGGTTGTGTTTATCTGCACCGCGACTCCCGCTTCAATAATCTCCAGCCGCCCGGAGTTTGTCTGCAAACCTCAAGGTTTATTATCGGGGCGAGCAGGGCACAGCAAGGAGGGGACGGCTCGTCCGGATGGCCGGCCCCATGCCGCATCTGCCCCATCGCTCCCCCTTCCCCTCCGCCCTGGTATGTGTGGGTGGGAAAAATTATTCCAGCTATTTCGTTTTATCGCTGGGAACCCGGCTGAGCAGCAGATAGCTGTGTTTGTGGTAGATTGCTGGTGGATGGCGAGAAGCAGGGGTACGGGCTGGTAGCCTCCCTCCAGGCTCATTTGTGTCCGGCAAAGCCTTCAGCCGTGCTGGCACCTAAGGCAGTGGGGCACTGGGCGTGGTCCCAGCAGGGGCGGTGGCACCTGTCCTGGATGGAGGATGGGGAAGGAAACTCCACTGTCCCTACTGGAGTGTTTGCCCACAGGTCCCCATTCACCCTCTGTCTGGGGATGTTGCAGCATCGGGAGATGCTCAGGCTGGTCTGGGGACGTTGCTGGGGCGCGGGGGTAGCCGGACCAGCTGTTCCTGCAGCCTGGGAAGACCCCCCAGTGTCAGGCAGCACTGGGGGTTGCTGTGGTGTGTGGGTCTGCCTGCTCTGTCTCCATCCTCCCATTTTACCCCGAGGAAGGAGAAAGCATCTGGCACACTTGGGGTGAGAGCCCTGTGCACGATGCTGCTGCCAGGCTCACAGTGACTGACAGCTGCCAGTCATAGCTGCCTTGGTGCTCTTCCCTGAGGAGGATCTGAGGACCAGGGGATTTTGGAGCTTGGTGTAAAGCGGAGCTCTCGCCTCCCTTCATCTGAGTGCTGTCCCCCTGAGGGTCACTGTTACCCCACAGGCAGGCACTGCAGCAGTGACTCCCCCCTCCCTCTTCCGGGGGGGATATCTCCCCTCTGCATCAGCCTCGGGGGCCCCTCTGCTCCCTTTCCTTCCTGCCCTCCCAGTACACCCCTACCTACTGCCTGGCACCAGCCTGGGCAGGCCTGGGGGACACCCCAGCAGCCCCATGAGCAGGGACAGAGAGCCCCTGGCACTCTGATCGCTCTCTGCTGTCATTCCTGGTGTCTGTTCCCACCCCCATGGGCACAGCTCTCCCTTTATTCCCCAGGATGGGGACTCCTTTGGCACCAGGGCTCAACAGCACCCTGAATGCGAATGTCCCAAGGAACATAATCGGAACGCATCCTGCTGGGGCAGGGCATCCTGGCGCAAGGGTGAGGCGCAAGGGAAGGGCCACCCCCAGGCGGCGTGCAGCGCGGCCAGTGCCCGCCCCAGCGGCCAGCGCCTGCCAGCTGGGCATCACAGCTGGTGAGCGGGGTGCCTGTCCCTTTTTGGGCCAGCAGCACCTCCTGGGTGCCGTCATCCCTTCCCCAGCCTCCCCTCCCTGGGTGCCAGGAGGTGCCCGCTCTGCGCTCTGGAGTAGGTCACCACTCCTCCATTAACCGAGGGCAGGGTTCAGCCTGATAAAGATTTGCTTTTGTACTCTGGTTAAAAAAAAAACAAATCAATGAATCGCCAGCGATGGGCAGCAGCGATAAGGACAGAAAGCTCCCCTCGGCTCACAAGGCAAAGGGGTGCCCCCTGCACCCCAGAGCCCAGGGGCTGCAGAGCCAGCAGCAGCCATCCCCACCTCCGTCTGTGGCAGCCTGGCAACCCCAGGCTGAGCCCAAGCAGGCACAGCCCAGCAAGGCTTGAATTTAAACCCTCCTGGCTCCTTTGTCGTCCCCAAGGCTGCCCTGATTACTCGAGCACCCGGGACGGCAAAGCCGGGATAATCTCCTTAGCCCCTTTGGAGAGATTTCCCTTTGTGAGCGGAGGTGAAGAGTGGAGATGCTGCGTGTTCGCAGCTTAAGACTCTTCGCAATCGGCTCCCTCCATCTTATCGGAGCGGTGCCATCACATCATTTCACTAGTTGAGTTGTCAGGATTTATTCCTTCCGCTGCACACTCGCCGCTTCTAAAAACAGCAGCTGGGGCGCACGACGGGGCCGTGACAGGGGCATTGGGGCTGCTCCAGCGTGGCTGCCCCTGCCCCGGAAGAGCCACTGGAGCTCGGGGACAGGTGGGTGGGTGGGTGGTGGATGGATGGATGGATGGATAGGGTCACACTGCAGTGCTGGGATGGGAGCAGAGATGGCCAGTTCATGCCCATTCTCTCAGCCTCTGCCCCACCAGGGTTCACGCTGGGGCCATACCCAGCTGCCCAGGGCTGGGCACAGAGCGCTGTACTGAAAGGAGTGGCACAGCGCGGCTGATGCTGGAACACGGTCCCATGACACCCCGATAGCAATATTTATCCAGATAGTATCCAGGCAGCTGCAAACACTGTGAGGACCTCCAAGGCCTGACCCCTACCAAGGGGCAGAGCCAGACCATTAGGATGTGATTCACATCGTGTGGGTACGCTTGGGGTGAGGCGATGCAGAAGCTGCTTGGGGTCCTGCAGGGAAAGCAAATGTGGATGCGTGGGTGTTGCTGCGACTCCAGGGCATCCCAGAGCAATCCTGGGTGGCCCCAGGAGCCAGCCTGGCTTCATCTTCATCACACCCCAGTCTCATGTTTGCCCTGTGCTGGTGGAAGATGCCTCATGGGCATCGTGCAGCCCTACAGGCTTCGTCCCTCTCCATGTGCCCATGCGGGTCCCTGGAGACTTGGGGGTGCCAGCCAACCCCTCACAGCCATCGATCGCCCGATGCGTGGCCGCGGTGTGATGACAGGATTAATCTTTGCTCCCCGGCAGAGCTCAGCCTATTCCTTTGAAATCTCTCGATGGGCAGATAAGCTGAGGCACAGCGTGGGGCGAGCAGGCGCTGTGGGTCCTAGGGAGCAGCCCCAGCACCCCGTGTTTCAACAGCAGGGTCTATGCTGAGCTGAGCAGGTGCACCCAGCTCGTGGGGCGCTTTTCCCCCTCCTTCCTTCCTGCTACTTTTCTTTGTGACCCAAAGCAAACAGCCCAGTCCCTGCCCAATTTAGTTAATGATCTGGGAGATAAGTCCTCCTGCAATAATGCCGGGGCACCGCCTGGCTGAGGACCGATGGCCACACAGATACCCAGGGTGGTGTTCACCTGTTGGGGGGGATCCTGTGGGGAGCGAACTTGCACCCACGGACTTTGCTCCTCACCCAGGAGGCTGCTGGGGGTCACCTGGGGCACCCGCAGCCTGGCACCAGCTCTTCCCAACCTCCCCAGGCTGCAGGCAGGGCCATGCGGCACCATCAGGACAGGGCGACGTGGGCCATGGCGCCCTCGCTCTGGGGTTTTCTCCCCAAACTGCGGACAACACCAACACGCGGCCTCTCCCAGGTTGCCCCGTCGTGGCTCAGCATCACTTGCCCGTGTCCCAGGGAAGCAGCACAGCAGTGCTACCTGGTTAGTTCCTTCTCTGTTGATGTGAGTGCGGTTGGGTATTGCCTGGCACGGGGACACCCATCCAGGTGGAGAACTGCTCAGTGTTGCTGGGGTGGGGGTGCCACTGGTGGACTGGGCTACTGCAGCGGCCACTGGGTGCAGGGCCGGCTCCGGCAGCACTATTTTTGTCCCCCGGTCTGGAACGGTTTTCTCTTTATCAGCGCCTGCGTGTTTTCTCTGCTGGGGATTGATACACAGAAGATGAAGTGCTCTGACATGGGAAGTGTCAGGCAAACGCTCTTATCTCAGAGACATGGTCTCCTGACCCAAACGCTGCTGATTACCAGTGAGACGGGGGGGAAGGGGGACAGAAAGGGGGGGCACGGAGATGGGGAGGTGGCAGTTGGGCTCTGCTCCCCAAATGCAACCAGGCTGTATGGAGTGGCAAAGCCAAGGGAGTTCTTGTTGGGGTTCTGGGGGTTTGGGGACTTGCTGATGGGAGCTGGTGGTCTGCAGATGCTGGGACTGAGATGGAAGGGTTGGAGGAAGCGCAGCACCCTGACAGTGTGTCAGGTGTCAGCCAGGAGCTGGGCTTTGAAAGGGTCCAGAGTGGATCCAGCTCAGCACTGAGGCCCTGCTGATGGCCACAACCTGCCTGGCTCTGCTCCCTGCCTGCTGCCTTAGTCCTTCACAGGAGGGACCAGCTGCTGTCCCTCCTTGGCATTGGGTCATGCCAGGGAATAAATCCCGTTAGCACCTTGGAGGCACCAGCCTCTTGCTCGCTGTTCCAAGGTGGAGCTGGTCAGTGTGTGGACAGGGCAATGCCATGGATGCAGGGCGAGCAGAGCCAACACCATGCTCATTCCCAAAACCACTTTGTTGAGGATGAAATCCCAGCTGGAAACAGCTGAGATCCTCATGGCAGCTTCCTGAGCATCCCAGCTCCAGGACAGCACTGAGGGCTCCCAGGTACAGGGATGGAGGATAGCATGGGCACCAACCTGGTGACCCTAAAAGACCTCAGGTACCTTCATCACCTTCACAGACCTTGTCCCCAGGCCACCTCCTGATGGGTTTTGCTCAGAGGCATCAGCTGCTCCCCTAGGGCTGGGGCTTCCTCCATTCACCGAGGGGCCCTGCAGGTGACAGTGGTTCCAGGGTGATCACAGGTGCTGCCAACCCAAGCTCAGCACCCAGTGCTTCCAGTCACTCACCTTAACTTACCCCAGTGCTGAGAGGACCCAGATGTCAGCCTGGCTAATAAACACATCAGATTTCAATCTCTGCAGCCATGGGATCACCTTATCCTCCCAAGTGCCCAGCTCTGAAAGCAATTCTGCCTTCACACAAGTGCAGCCTCCTCCCTGCTGACAGGACCCGGGCACCAGTGCCCTCAAAGGATGGGGTTCTGGTCATGTCTTTAGGGGGGCTCTTTTCCTTGGCATGCTGGTGGGGGGACCCACTGCTGCTCTGGAGCACACTGGGGTACCAGGAGCTCTGTCGCTCTGCCTTGCTGGTGGCCCAGTGTTTGCCTGAGGGAGCTTCTTGGGTTCTGGGGTGCAGCGTCTGGTCCCCTCCCACGTGCGGTGGTGGGCAGCCAGCACGCATCCGTCTGTGTATTGGTTACCTGCCATCTTATCTGCGCTGGGAAGACAAAGGCACGGTTAAAACATTTTAGAGCAGCCTTCATAGTGTATTAACATGTTATCTAACCCATTAAACCAGAGGCTTATCAGATAATCAAAGCCATTAAGCCCTGAAGCTGCCGCAACTTTGGGTGTGGGGATGGGAGATGTTCCTTCCACTCCACCGTCGGGCTGTGCCCGGACCACCCCATGCCTGGACCCACCAGCAAGCGGCCAGATCCCACTCACCCACTGTGGACGTGTGGTCTTGGGGCACCCACCAGCAGCACTGTGCTCCAGGGACTGGGGGTCGTCACGCTGACCCTGTCCTTGTCTTCCTGCAGATGAGCTGGATCTGGCCGTGCAGGATGGGGAGAGGCGGGTGCAAACCCGCAGGAGCCTCCCAGAGGGCTTCTCCTGGGGACCCTTCCAGGGCAGCATCCACAGCGAGCCGGCATCGGCATCCCCGGGGCACAGCGAGATGGTAAGGAGCGATGGCACCACGGGCTGGTGGGGAAAGTCATGAGGAAGCAAGTTGTTCAGAGAAAGGAGATGATTTGGGAGACCCTTTCCCTGCCTGAGCTGTCAACCTGCTGGAAGTCACCCGGTTTGGGTGCCCAGGAGGTTTCCCTACCCTGCACTTCCCACCACCCCAAGATCACAGCAATGCAGAGGAACGCTGGCTGTCCCCTCCTGTCCCACCCTACATGCTCAGTGCCCCGTGTTTCCTCACAGAGCTGCGTTTCCCACCCCACATTGGCTCCCAGGTGTGCTCCAGCTGTGTCTGGTGGAGAGCACCAGGACCCTGGAGCACACCTGGTGACTGCTGGTGGCAGGAGGATGCTGCACCAGGTGTGAGTGTAGGGGCTGCATCCTCCCATCCCAGCCTCATTCTTCACCCCACATGCCCCCCAGAGCCACATGCTGGCAACTCCAGGGTCTTCAAGGCCGGAGAATCTCACTCAGGCTCAATCCCCAACTCCTCCACCTCCTCCTCCTCCTCCTCCTGCTGTTCTCTCCCTTGGTCTATTTTTTCTTTTTTCTTTTCTTTTTTTTTTAGCTCAGGCCCGTTTATCTTTGCCGAATTAAATCCTTGATTAACCCTTATCTGCCCAGTTTGGCTCCCTATCTCCCGGTTGGCGCCGTGTGTCCAGACACCCGGTACAGGATGATTGATTTCTTGAAGATATGCGCGGCTTTTTTCTGATACTTCATTTATTGTCTAAATATTTTTGCTCCCATTTCAGCAGCTCCCTTATCGAGCCTGGCTGATGCTTCCCAGTCCTACTCTCCTCCACTACTCGCCTCCCTCCCTATCTCTGCTGGGGGAAGTGAGGAAGGAATCGCAGCCCCATCCCTGATACGGGCTGTCGCCCTCAGGTCCCTTCGTCTTTGTTGCCAGCAGCAGGGTAGGGAGGGATGCAAGGGGTCTCCCCCAAATCCTGCCTGGCTCTGCTCTCTGGCTCCATGTGGGAGATTATCCCGTCCTGGGGCTTTAGTGGGAACTGGGAGCACTGGGTGGCCTCGTTCAGGAGGGTTCTTGAACCCACCAGCAGCAGCTTGGAGATGGCAAGTGGCAGAGCCTGACATGCCAGCTCACACCTGCCTCATCCCCTCTCTGCTCCATCCCTGTCCTGTGTTTCCACTCAGTCCTGGGGTGATGCCCATGGAGGGAACTGTGAGGGCTCAGGGCCGCCCCCGATAACACCATCGTGGCGGATGCGAAGCAGATAGAGTTTCCGATGGTTATCAGGCCAGTGCACAGCTGAGACACTGACCTCTTTGTTCCAGGCAGAACAAGGAAGAGCTCAACACAAGGGCTGGGGCCACTCAGGGGAGCTGAGCCAGGCTCCCTGGCGCACTGGGAGAACCCTTGGGGTGCCATGGGGAGCCCAGACACTGTAGGAACTGCCATCCCTTGGTCCCCACCATGCACGAAGCATCTGCAGAAGCTCCACAGGACCCTCCCAGCCACAGCACAGGACCCGAGGGAGTCAGCAGCAGCACCCACCACCATGCCCCATGTCCCCGAGCCCCTAGCCCCGTTTGCCAGCCACTGTCGCGGGGGACGCCGCATGTGTGCACACGCGTGTGCAAGCACCTGCCAGCGCCTGCGTGGGGGGGTTATCACGCTGCCACCACTCGGCTCCTGCCCGTGATAAGGACCTCAACCGGCTGCGACTGTCAGGCTGAGTCGAAGGGTTTGGAAATATTGGGACGAATAATTAGATCTCATATCATTACCACAGCAGCCATCGGAGGATCGGGCAGATTAATTCCCCCCCGCCCCTCCTTTCTGCTCATTAATATTCATTAGCAGCGCAGGAAGGAAAAACTGGGTTCTGGCTGAGCAGGGAACACCACAAGCCTCCCCCAGACCATTTTGTGACACCCCCTCTCCCTCCTTTGGCAGAACCCACCCGTGACACTGGTGCTGGGGGACGAGAGCTGCTGGCTGTCCCGACTGCCCCTCGTGCCTGGAGAGTCCGACGCCAACGCTGTGATCTACAGGAAGGGTTGGTACCGGTATCCCGCGTCCCTGTGCCCGCGGAGGGGATCTGGGCACAAGCACCTCAGCATGTGGGTGAGGGAAGGGGTGCTGCTGCTGCTATGGGAAGGGGCCTATCCCCATCCACTTGCTGCACCCAGCCAGCACCCACGGCGCCCTCCGTATCGTCTGAGGCAGCGTCTGCTCTTCTGTGACCCACCAGTGACCATCCCCATCCCAGTCCTTCACAGCTGTCTGGCTGCTGGGGAATATGAGGAGAGTCCCAGCGCGCAGCGACTGGTGCAAGTGCTGGTGCAAAGCTGGGCGAGCGTGGGTGCACGTATGGGTGCAGGGCTGAGGGGGAGCTGGGGCGGGCAGGAGGCGTCGGGCAGCGCTTGCTGTGGGCAGACATCGCCATCTCCAGGCAGGATGGGGCTCAGCTGGGAGAAAGCGCCGAGCGCTGCTGGGGCAGCAGAGGAGAACCGGGTGGGACAAGAACCGGGTGGGACAAGAACCGGGTGGCTCAGCCTGGAGTCCAGAGCCGTGCAGCGGGATGGAGATCCCACGCTGATTCCTGCATTCCCCCCTCACACCCGCAGATGAAGCCCTGTGGTGTCGGACAACACGCGCCCTGCGGGAGGACGAGGCCATACGCGCCTTCGTGGTGGCAGAACCGCCAGCCGTCGCAAACCATCACGCGGTGAAAGCAGAGCCCAGTGACCCGCCGTATCCCGCTGCACTGCACTCAGACATCCAGCTGCTGCCACAGCAGGCCGGCATGGCTGCCATCCTGGCCACTGCTGTGGTCAACAGTGAGTCCTTGGGGCGAGGGGCATGGGGCAGGGGTGCAGCCATGGGGCCAGGACCATGTTGGAGTCCCCAGACCATCATGCAAGACACAGACAGAATCAGGAGGATTGTTTAGGTTGGAAATTTGCTTTAAGATCATCGAGTCCAAGCATTAACCCAGCACTGCCAGGTCACTACTAACCCCTGTCCCCCAGCACCACATCTCCATGGCTTTTCAGGTACTCCAGGGATGAGGATTCCACCACTGTCCTGAGCAGCGTGAGCCAGGCCTTGAAAGACCTTTTGGGGAAGAAATTGTTCATCACAGCCAACCTAAACCTTCCCTGGTGCAACTTGACGCTGTTTCCTCTCATCCTGTTGCTTATTACCTCACTCCAGCCTCCTTTCAGGGAGTTGCAGAGAGTGAGGTCTCCCCTGAGCGTCCTTTTCACCCCCAGTTCCCTCAGCTGCTTCCCATAGCACTTGTGCTCCAGACCCTTCCCCAGCTTCACTGCCCTTCTCTGGACACACTCCAGCCCCTCAATGTTCTTCTGGCAGAGAGTGAAGGTCCCAGAACTGAACCCAGTTTCCTTGTCCCTTCTCCTCTGCAGAGGATGTCTTCCCGTGCAAGGACTGTGGGATCTGGTACCGGAGCGAGCGCAACCTGCAAGCCCATCTGATGTACTACTGTGCCAGCCGGCAGAGCGCCGGCTCGCCCGCCCTGGAGGAGAAGCCCAAGGAGACCTATCCCAACGAGCGCATCTGCCCGTTCCCCCAGTGCAAGAAGAGCTGCCCCAGTGCCAGCTCTCTGGAGATTCACATGCGAAGCCACAGTGGTACGGCATGGCACGGCTCGCTGCTGCAGCCTGGGGACGCTGAGACACACGCCAGGAACTCCAGGAGCTGGCTGGGTGGAGGGGTAGGGAGGCTGTGGGGCGGCGACGTGGTGACCAGTTAGATGAGGCTCTCCCCGAGTTGGTTTCCTGGTTCGCGACCGCTCACTTGTCAGTCTTCCTCTGTCTCTGCCCTGTAAAGACGGAGGGGGCGTCACACTGCCCCAGCTGGCACAGCCCCATGGGGTGTCCCTGCAGTCTCTGTCCCACTTCCCTTAGCCCTGAGGTGTCTGTCTGTCTGTCCTGCAGGAGAGCGGCCGTTTGTCTGCCTCATCTGCCTGTCCGCCTTCACCACAAAAGCCAACTGCGAGCGTCACCTCAAGGTGCACACGGACACCCTCAACGGTGAGTGAGCGCTGCCTGGTTGTCCCCGCAGGGACATCCCTGTCCTACCCCACACCTGCACATCCTGGAGACAGGGACCTGCTCCCCCTGGTTCTCCTGCTGCCCTGCTGGGTGCCATCCCAGCCACTCAGCCCCATGCCATGTTCTTCACAGGTGTCTGCCACAGCTGCGGTTTCATCTCCACCACGAGGGACATCCTCTACAGCCACTTGGTCACCAACCACATGATCTGCCAGCCGGGCTCCAAGGGAGAGGTGTACTCGCCAGGGACATCCCTGCCTGCTGCCAAACCCCTCACTCCTGGTGGGTACCATGAGAGGGACACCTGCCAGCACCCCACATTGAGCCAGGCACTGTCACCAAGGGCTGCAGCCCCACACAGCTCTGGCTACAGGGATAAGGGATGGGGTGGGCATTCCTGGGGATATTGAGTGACAGAGTGTCGGGTGATGGGATCCCTGTGCCAGGATGTTGGGTAACACCGGTGCCTCTCCCCCTTGCCAGGGCTGAGCCAGCCGAACAATGCACCCCAGCTGCGGAAGTGCAGCCTGCCCACCTTCCTGCCCGAGGGGCTGCCGGCGCTGCCACAGCACATGGTGCTGCACAGCCCCCTGCCTGCCCCACCGTCTGGCCCCGACGCTGCGGTGACGCCGGCACAGCCTGCATCACCCCCCGACACCAGGGCTGGCAAGCTCTCTCCACCAGCCCAGCCACAGAACGGGGAAGGGCCATCGTCATCATCATCCTCCTCTTCCTCCTCTGGTGAGACTGCCTGCATCAAGGAGGAGCCTGCCAGCAGCCCAGCAAGCGAGGCAGAGGTGCCAAAAGGTGGTGGCCCTGGGGATGGGGCTGGCAGCCCCGACGCCTGTTCCCGGACCTCGTCCCCCCGCAGCCTGCCCTCGGCAAAGGTCAAGCTGGAACTTGCCAGCCCCACGCCAGGCTCCAGCCCAGTGCCCAGCGAGCCAGGGACAGGCACAGCTGGTGGCACCGTCTTCCTACCCCAGTATGTGTTTGGCCACGAAGCCGCTGTGGTGCCGCAGGCGTCCGAGATCTTAGCGAAGATGTCGGAGCTGGTGCACAGCCGGCTGAAGCAGGGCCACGGCGGTGCGGTGCCACCCACCATCTACCCGGGCACACCGGTGCCCAAGGGGGCCACGTGCTTCGAGTGCGAGATCACCTTCAATAACATCAACAACTACTACGTGCACAAGCGCCTCTACTGCTCCAGCCGGCACCTTGCCGAAGACACCCCAACTGGGGCACGCAAGCCCAAAGCCCCCCCCGGGGCACCCAAGGGTCCCCCCACCCCGGGGACACTGCTGTCTGCTCCAGCAGGTGATGGGCAGGGGACCCCATCAGGGGACAGGGATCTCGGTCGGGACGGCACGCCGCCAGCCACCACGCCAGAGGTGAAGACGGAAGATGGGGGCGGCAAAGCAGGGTCCCCCGAGGTGGAGGCAGGGTCGGGGCGGTGCAGCGAGGGCAGCCAGAGCCCCAGCAGCTCCGTGGGCGATGAGGGGGACGAGGACCCCAGCAAAACGCTGTGCGAGGCGTGCAACATCCGCTTCAGCCGCCACGAGACGTACGTGGTGCACAAGCGGTTCTACTGCGCCTCCCGCCACGACCCGCCGCTGCGCCGCCCGGCCGTCCCCAAAGTCCCCTTCCTGCCCCAGCCCCTCCGCACCCGCAAACGCCGCAAACTCTATGAGATCCACGGGGCCTCCCAGCGCCCCGCCGAGCCCCCAGCAGCCCCCGACCCACCACCAGCCCCTGAGCACCCACCGGCAGCTGCCTCTTCACCCCGCTCCAGCCCAGATGCCGACGGGCCCATTGACCTGAGCAAGAAGCCGCGGCGGCAGGGAGAGCCGGCACCAGCACCGCTGCTGCCCTTGGCTGACTACCATGAGTGCACCGCCTGCCGCATCAGCTTCAACAGCCTCGACGCCTACCTGGCCCACAAGAAATACCAGTGCCCGGCCACCCCGCTGCAGCCCCGCACCCTCGAGCACCTCCAGAAGATGAAAGGGACCGTGCCCACTCCCCTCAAAGGTCGGCGCAGTCCCGGCAGCCCCGGCGAGGGGGACCCAGAAGGTGTTCGGGTGAGGGCGGCTCCGTCGGGGAGCCCCAACATCCCCTATTCTGGGGTGGACTCTCTGCAGCGTCTCCCCAAGGGCCCCGTGCCACCCCCAGGGGTGAAGGGACCCTTGTCTGCCTGTCCCTACTGTCCCCTCAATGGGGCCATCAAGGGCGATCTCTTTGAGCACTTCCGTAACGCCCACGGGCTCTTCATGGCCAAGCTGGCGGTGGCTGGACAGGGGCTCCCCGACACCCCAGCACCCAGTGCCAGCAGGACACCCGAGCCCCCACTGCCTACAGCATCCCCCCCGTGCCCACCTGCCCCCCGCCTCCGCCAGGACAGCTTCAATGGCAAGGAGGGTCGTGATGGGGGCAGCCCCCGGCCCCCTGCCTCACCCCGGCCCCCCACTTCACCCGGAGCACCCGAGGGACTGCGGGAAGGCACCTGCAAGCCTCCCACACCGCCCACCTACACAGACAGGGGAGTGCAGACACCCCCGGCCAAGGCTGTGCCCGGCCCTGTGCCCAACGGCAACCACAGGTACTGTCGCCTGTGCAACATCAAGTTCAGCAGCCTCTCCACCTTCATCGCCCACAAGAAGTATTACTGCTCCTCCCACGCCGCCGAGCACGTCAAGTAAAGCTCCCTCTCCACGGACCCCCCCACCATCACTCTGGGGGGCTGCAGGGGACCACGAACAGATGGCCAGCACCTCCCACTCGGGCAGGGGTCAGAGTGATGGAGGACCCCTAGGAGGCTGAAGCTTCCAGAGGTCCCTGGGATGGGGGGGTCCCGCTTATCTTGGCTTGAAGACCATGGCGGGGGAGCACGGTGCTGGCAAGATGGGGCTGGCCCCCAGTGCCACAGAGACCACTGCCTCTGGGAAACTGAGGCAGGGAGGCCTCTGTCCCCAGGTAGACACTGCTGGGACAGGCAGGGGATCATGGTGTGGCTGGGTTTAGCTCCCATGCACCCAAGGAGACCTGTGGGTGCCCCCCACCCTGCAGACCCTACAAAGAGACAGCACTGAAGGCAAGGCCAGAGCTCCCCTGGGGACGTGTGTATAAGTGTGTACAGAAATAAATATGTCTAAGAAAGCTGGGCTGTCACCTGCCTTTGCGGGAGGGTCACCATGGGGGGAACCACCATCACCCCGTGGGGTTGGGGATATCGGGTGCATGGAGTCAGCCTGACACCCCTGGCTGACATCCACCTCACCCCAGGTGCCACAGGGTGATGCAGCCCTCAGCCTGGGCTGCAGAGCATTAGCTTGTTAATTATCTGGCTAATGAAGCCCCCCAGTCCAGCTCCTGTCTTGAGACCACATAGGTTGGCCCCACGCTGGAGGTTCCCAGGTGAGTGTGGCTCAGGTCCCACATGCCCTGCAGAGCATCACAGCTTGGCTGGAGGAAGATGCCCCTTGGCACCTCCAAAGCTCAGAGCTGGGGCTGTTCAGCCTGGAAAGGGGAGAGCTCACTAATGCTTATCAATATCTAAAGGGTAAGCGTTAGGAGGGTGGGACCAGCCTCTTCTCTGTGGTGCCCAGCAATGGGACAAGGGTCAGTGGGCACAAACTGGAACTTGGGAGGCTCTAACTAAACGTAAGGGAAAAACATCCTTGTGTTGAGCATTGGGACAGGCTGCCCACAGAGGTGGAGTCTCCTCTACAGGGATTCCAGACCCACCTGAATTTCTATGTGATGATCTCTAGGTGATCCTGCTCTAGCAGGGGGGTTGGACTGGATGATCTTCAGAGGTTCCTTCCACACCTACCATTCTGTGGGGCTCTTACCTCAGTGTTCCCAGTCCAGCACAGGTGGGACCTTCTCCTCTGTCACAACTTGCCCATCATAGCTAGGAGGGCTCCTGTCCAGGGAATTGGGTCCCACTCAGGTACAGTCCCCTCAGTTTCTAGGTCAACCATGGCACAGGGCTTTGTTTTGTTTCCCAGGCTGGTATCCCTGGAGCCATGGGGTGGTTGAGTCCCACAGGGTTGTGCAAAACTCCCCCAGCATGAGGCTGCCAAGGGGGCTGGGGACTCTAGGGACCAAAACACCCCCCAGAGCTCTGTGCCAGTCCTGCTCAGGGTGCCAGTGGCAGCATCAGGGAGATCCCTTGGGGAGCGCTTGCGTCAGGGCCCCCCTCCTCACTCGTTCTTGCACCACAGCCCCAGAGTGCTGAGTAGGGACAAGTGGCAGTTTCACCCCCACCTTTCCCCCCCTTCAAAGATGAAATGAGACAGAGCTGGAGTGAGCAGAACTTTACTTTAATAAATATATTTACAGAGTAGCAGCTATTACAGAGAAGAGTTGGCCATGCTCAGCCAGTGAGGTGCAAGGAGAGGCTGTGCTGGGTACCATGGCAGCTTCCCCTCTTTGGGCATTGACCTAGAGGGGTGCTGGCACCCCCAGGAATTGGGTAGGAGATCACGCTGGAGCAGGGGACAGGGCACCTGACCCTCACGGCAGCATCTTCCTGGAGGGCAAGGGTGGGAGGCTGCAAGGCAGAATTTTTGGCAGCACTGGGCTGCTCTCCATTGCCTTCGGCTCTTCCGTAGCATCCAGGAGCTGCTGCATGTAGCAGGAGGTGCCAAGCAGGACATGGCCAGTGGCCTGCATGGTGAAAAGTGTCCAACGCAGCGCTTCCCTGGGCGGGGAAGAAGAAGGTGAGCATCCTTCCTGGCCTCCCACTGCAGCATCCCCACTCCCAGAACTATTTCCCACCCCTACACCACTCACTTCATGAGTCGCTTGGCCCCATAGCAGCGCAGGTCATAGGACATGGTGTAGGTGCCATAGAGCGTGGCTTTGACATTGAGGCAACCCAGGTCCTTTGGGTTGGTCTTGTAGAGGTCAAAGGTGATGCAGGCAACATCAATCCTGCGAGGGGGCTTGCGGGACAAGCTCAGCTGGTAGCCAGGTGTCTAGGTGATAGCAGAACTAGGTCTATACTTACCAGTACCCCCACCTCTTGGTCCCACCTCACACCAAGCATCACATCATTGCCACACTGATTCTGTGATGTGGGTGGGGTTCTTACATCCCCATCCTCAGGCATGCACCCACCTTGGAGGCAGCCCAGGTCTGCCCCTCGCTCAGGGCCATCAGTACAGTGCCCTCCTCTAGCGTCTGGAAGAAGGACTCTGTCTCCACCGCGGTGCCATCTTCATCCAACACCAGTGAGACAGGACCAGGAGCCAGCAGGGCGCTCTGAGCCTGCAGTGGTGCCGTGGGTGAGTGGATATGGCCAGCCCATCACCCTCCTGGGTGGACAGACAGTGCCCAGACAGCCCCCAGCTCACCTGGTGCAGGAGGTCAGCGAGGCTGTGTGCCATGACACCCTTGCGCAAGCTGCGATCCCAGTTGCAGATGCGGTAGGGTCGGGGTCGCGGGGCCGGGCTCGACAGCAGCTGCTGCGTCATGGAAGCACTTGCCGAGACGCATCTGGAGAGGGATGGAGGAATCAGAGAACTCCCAGGTCCAGCAGCAGCCCCAGGCTGTGCCAACCCCCTGAATCTCTGGGGAGCAGCACACACCCATGCAGGCAGCCAGAGGTACAGAAGCAGGGAGGGCTCTGATGTCCCTCATCCTGGTGGCACTTACTTGGAGACAGGGGCAGCCAGGCGTAGGCTCAGGGACTTGGCGTAATCCATCTTAGCGAGGAAAACCGTCTAACCTGCTGAGGAGGAACAATTCAGGGCTGATCCTTCCAGCTCCTCTCCAGTCCAGGAGACTCCTTTGCTCCAGCACAACTGGCTTTATGTGGGGGCTGTGCCCGCCCTTTGGCCAGGGCCAGGCCAGCTGTCTGGGCAGAGTCTGCGTGCCAGCGTGTCTCTTGCGTAAAGCTACACATGGGGCCCTGAGTCAGCGCTGGAGCAAAGGTGAGGCACAGGCATGGGGCTGCACCCAACCCCAGACCCTCAGAGGGGAGCAGCAAGAGCTATGAGGAGTCAGGGGAACTCATGGTGGCAACTCCAATGTGTCCAGCCAGGAGCCTAAATGGCCCATCCCCATCCCCATCCCCATCCCCATCCCCACTCACCTCCAGCAGACACCACTGCCTTCCCACTGGAGCGTTCCCCACCCACCTTATATAGCTGTCGCCAAAGACTCCTCCCCACCCCTCCTGCCCCTGGACCAATCTCCTCCAGACTTGCCGTCACAGGGGGTGTGGCCAGGGCAGGAGGTGAGACCAAACCGGTACTGGTGTACCATGGGCTGCCTCCAGTAAGCCAGTTCTCGGTGAGCCCCTTCTCCCAGTGTCCCGAGTGATCCCACTCCCAAAGCCCCCAGTACTCCCATTTCCAATGCCCAGGGTGAGCCCCGTCCCAGTGGCCCCAGTCAGGAGCTTGCTGAGCATTTCTCATCCCCAGACATCTCTGAGCTTCCTGGGGTTGAGTTTGGCCCCAGTTCAGGGTGCTGGGAAGGACAGGGGTCCCCTGGGGTTGTTGCACCATTCAGGGCACAGGGTGTTCAGTGCCCCTGGGTTGCTAAAGCTCGGGGGCAGGGGGGGAAAGAAGTGGCTTCCTATGGGGGTCCTGGGGACCTCAAGGTTCAGGTCTGCTGAGCCAGGTCACAAGCACCAAGGTGGTGAGCACTGCGGAGTGAAGGAGCAGGACAGCGGGCACACGGGCAGCACGGACAGCAGGCTCAAGGGACCCCCACGGCCCTTGGCATCAGGTGAGCCAGAACAGCACCCACAGGGCCTGCTGGGCTGGGCCTCGGGAGCAGCACATGGGGACGCACGTGTGTCCACATCTGTGTGAGTGTCCCCAAGCACGTCCCCATCCATATGTACATCTGCACGGGCCTGTGCCTCTACCTGCATGGCATTTGTGCGGACATGTGCCCCCTCCAGATGTGCGTACGCATGCGCAAGTGTTCCCCCGCCAGATGCGTGTACACACCTGTGCACATCTGTACTCACATGTGTCCCCTGCAGATGTGTATGCGCGTGCACCCCTCCTCGCGCGTGCACATACACGCGTCCCCAACCCCGGTGCGCGCCTTCTCTCCTCCGTGCGCGTCCCCTTTAAGGCGGGGCCAGGGTCGCGCGCGCGCGCGGAAAGGGGCGTGGTGGAGGGAGGTGTCCGCGTGCCCCTCTCTACCCCTCCCATCCAGGCCGTCGCGCCTGGATAACGTCACGCCATGGCCGCCTTGCGCCGCCGCGAGTGAAGGCCCCGTCCCGTTCCGCGCCGCCGCCGCTGCTTCGCCGCCGCCCCCAGTCCCGCACCTCCCCTAGGCTCGTCCCTCCGCTGCCCGCCCCCGCTGAGCCGGTCCGGCCCCGGCCCGCCGCGTCCGTCCGCCCAAGTGAGCTGCTGTCCGCACGGCCACCCTCCGCGGGCGCCGGCTGCGGCCTAGCGCTGGGGAAGGGGGGGCGGGCCCCGACGGGACCGGGGAGGGAGGCGGTGGCCGCAGGTGGAAGCAGCCCCGATGGAGGATGCGGGGGAATGGGGGCATCCCCAGGAAGGGTGATCGAGAGCCCTTGGTGGGGTGCGGGAAGGGAGGGGCGGTTTCGCTGGAAATGGGGGGGCTGGGCCTGGTGGGGGGAGCGGGTTGGGAAAGGGGGTCTCGGGAGGAAAGCGGGAATTGGGGGCGATGGGGAGGCGGCAACTGCGGTTTGGAGTGTGAGGTTATGGGATGGAGCCCCGGGGGTGGTTTTGGGAGGGGGCGAGTGAGGTGCCAATGATGAGGAGCCCTTAGTTTGGGCATAATTTGGCTTGGTCACCCCATTTGCTGGGGGCAAAACCTTACTTCGAAAGGAGTTGTTGAATGGAGATAGTCCCAGCTTAATGGGGGGATGCTAGGGAACGGCACAGCACCTGCTTCGAGGGGACCCTTGCTTGAGATATGGATAGAGGTAGTCTCAAATAGAAGAGCTGGGGCAGGGGAACCAGATCACCTTCTGGAGGGTAGTGGGGGTGGTGGTCGGACCCCAGGGGTGCAGGCAGCTCTGACTGCCTTCCCTCCCCAAGCAGGTGGGACCTGGGAGCACTCCAGCAGTCTTGGCCAAGGGGGCACAGCAGAAGGACCTCAGTCTGGCAGGAGGCCCTGTGAGGTAAGGGAGGTGCAGGTGGCACTGGGGACCCACAGAAGCACCAGCTGCAATGTTCTGGGGTGGGTGGGTGCATCCCCTGTGTAACACTGACTTGTTGTGTTTGCCCACCGCAGCTGCTCAAAGCTGCTGTTGTCTTTGCAAGTGTTAGAACATGTAGCTGCTGCAGGTGGTTTAAATTCCCTCTGTGAATTATCTCAATAGGGTTGTTTTTTCTCAGAGCTGTCTTTTCTACAGTCACACTAATAACACATTCTTTCACTGTTATGGGTAGCTCAGCTCTTCTGAAACAGCTGGCAACGGTGTTGCTTGGGCTGTAGCAAGAGCGGCACGTCCAAGGTGTGAATTCTTTCTCCTGACGTTCCTGAGGTGTGGCTAGATTGAAGAAAAGTGTCGCAGTCCAATCACAACAACTTTGCGGGACTTCTGATCCAATATTCTCTGTTAGACTCTCAAGTGTGATTTTTCTCAAGTTCTACAGAACACAGGAACAATCGCACTTGTTTTTTGGTGACAGGCACTGATAATTCTAAATTAGCATTTGCTAGGAGAGAGCTGCAGGAAGAGCTGCATGTGCCCCAGCAGTAGGAAAATCAGTTGCACTGTGAAAACAAACTCTAGCTGCCCATGGCACTGTTTGTCTTCAGGTTTCAGTCCCAGAGTCTGCCTAGCAGCAAGTGGTGGTTCATGTTCTGAAAATGGCTGGCACCAAGCAGCTCTTTTAATACCAAGAGGCAGCTCGGTTTTCTGTATTAAAAGCTTTCCTGGCTGCTGTGCTAGATAACGGGTTTGCTGTTCATCTTCAAAGTCACTGCTTCTCTAAGGATGACAGAGAAGTCTCTGTTTTTGTTAATGAACCCTGTTAATGACTAGTTTCATTCAAAGCAAAGAACTGGGTGATACTCCTTTCCTGGATCGTGAGATGTTTTCTTTCTGTCTGCTCTTGGTTTTGCATATCTTCCATATTTTTCCCAATTGTAGTTCCTGCCCTTCATTTCTGTTTTCCTTCTGTTTTCCACTTTTTTGCCCTACAAAATCTCTCTGTGCTGTGTTTTTCCTCTTGCCCCTTCTGTCAGCAGTATTTCCCATTCATTCTTCTCTGGTCACTCGCTGCTTTTTACCCGTCCTCATGGTTGGACTTAGACTTGTCCAGATTGAGAGTTTAGATCTTGTAAATATAAGTGGAACTGATTATTCACCAACAAAAAACATTAAATCAAAGTAGTTTCAGTTGAGTGCAGAATGAGTTACAATTAAGGGACAATTCAGGGTGATTAATGCTCTTAAAAGTTCAGATGCTCGTTAACTTTTCACTTACATGTTATCCCCTGGTCTTTGTGGTTCAGATTAATGGAAATATTTTGATTTTTCTATCAAGCTCTTTGGCTGTCAGAAACTAGGTTTTTCCCCCTATCACAAAAGATGTCTGCCTGAACGAAAGAGGTTCCTTGCTTTTGCCCTTAACATCTGTCCTGTGGCCTCCCCAGGAGCTGTGAGCTTTCTTCTAGCAGGGCACAGAGTTGGATATGTCCCTGATTCTCCCTGTCTGGCCGATGATTTGAGGGATTTCAAGATTGAAGCTGATGCCTCTGTCACATTTCAGTTTTCCATAGGGTACTTTGTGCCTTCCTAGTGGAGCTGCTGGAATCATTGGTTCCCATGCTATATCCAAGGTGTATTCCTTGTTCACTTGAAAAAAGCTTCTTGTGGCACCATGAAAAGGCCCAGCTTTGGACAGAGGAGTTTGATAAATGAAAAGAATGCTTTTCAGGAGTATTTTTCCCCTCGGTGGCAGTTTCAAATCCTATCTTAGTTCATATCTTTATCCTGTCGGTGCTTCAATGGGTTAATCTGCCATCCTTTCTATACTGCTTCCAGTTCATCTGCTGCCAAGACACAACCTGCAGCAGCCAGCTACTCATACATAAAACTTAACCTTTATTTGAAGGCACTGCTCAACAGTTCTAATTGAAACACAAAGCAATAAAAACCAGAATTTGAGGTTCCTGCCAGCCATGTGCAGCGTCAAGAGCCACTGATCTGGAATGTGCATCAGTGAGATGCTGCGCTGCCTTAGAGTACTGTCTGAAGTACACGTGTGACCACAGTCCTGGCATTTCTTCCCTCTAGTTTCATGCCTTTGGATGCTGTTCATTTAACAGAGTAGATGTCGGGCTTGGTCATGAAAACAGTGTATCCTGGGATCACTTGGAAATATTGAAGTGTGGTTTTAAAAGGCAGCTTAAAGGAGCAAAGAGCTTTTCTCTTACTTCCTTTAGTCCCACATCAAGGCTTCCTATTCTCAATATATTTTAAGTTTAAAAATATTTTGGTTACTTATTTTTTCCTCAAGCTTAATTATAATGTGGTGAAAGAGATTAATTTAACTTTACCTAAATTCTCCTCAGTGTATGCTGCCTTTTTACCTGTGTGAAGGGAGTTAATGTGTGTTATTTCAAATATCTTCCAGTAAGGCTATGAGATGTACGTGCGAACAAGATGCACCCTTCAGTGTTGTGTTCAGCTCTTTGCAGGTGACACCAATACCTGGCTTGGAAGGGGAACATCTCTTCCTCAGCATGTGCAAACCATGAAACACTGATAAAATTAAGGAGTAGTTTATACTTCATTCCCTAATCTGAAAAATTGTAGAGCTCAGTCTGCAAAGCTTCAGCACTTCCTTCTGTTTCAGATGCGTTTTGCAGTGAAAAGCTTCTCTTTTCTACCAGATCTGACTGTGTGTGTGAACAAACCACGGCGAGGTTCTGCTCAGGTGCAGTGCAGAGGTGCTGCTGCTGAAAACAGGATGATAAAACCCCAGACCTTTTGTTTACGGAATTTCTTTACCTTATGTTTTTACTAGGCTGTCTCTAACACTGCTGGCTCTCTGGCAGGGACACTTCAAGCCAGCAAGGACTAGCTTAGAGCATGAGGACCCCAAAGGAACAGCTGGAGGGAAAGTCTTACTCGGCCTGACCTGAGTGTTATCTCTGGAGCAGCAGGTGCCATCTGGCTCACGCCTGGGCTGATGATGGCATGTGCTTACTGCCAGTGGGGTGGCTGCAAAGTTTAGCTGCCAGATCCTCAGTTTCCTCACTGAGGATGTGTAAACTGCATGTAAAAGGTTTTCAATTCAAGGAGGCATGCACAAGTGACTCTTGAGACAGTAGCAGATACGCTTCTGACTGAAAGCACAATAACATTTGCTTCAAACCCTCTGGCTGGAAAGGCTGTACCAATGTCTTTAGCCTGGTAAGGCCTCATCTGAAATGCTAAGCAACATGTTTTGGTCTGTCTGTTTCAAATGTGCAGGAAATGAAATTTGGGCACACTTTGAGCCCATGAAGTCAGTTTTGTAAGAGAAGGGTTTGTGCTGCTTCAACCCAAGGCAGCTTTGCTTGAACTGCCTGTAATTTTAAAGCACCTGGGAAGACAAAACACTGAAAAATTGAAAATCACAGAGTGTTAGGGATTGGAAGGGACCTCGAAAGACCATCTAGTTCAGTCCTCCTGCCAGAGCAGGATCCCGTAGATCAAGTTGCACAGGAACATGTCCAGGCGGGTTTTAAACATCTCCGGAGATGGAGACTCCAAAAAGGAGAAGTATTATTATATACCAGGGTTCTTGCTCCATCATCCTAAGCTACAAGTCAAACAGCCTTATCTATAGGTTAGAGGTTAATTTTTTGCTTTTACAGCTGGTTTTGGCAACAGTATGAAACTGGTTCTGAGGTGCACAGAATTTCTGAACTTAGGATAAATGATGAAACCTGTGCATCTCTGCTCTGCTACTTACCTCAGCATTGCTCAGTTTGAAGTACATGAATGTAGGTCTTTTATCATATTTTTCTTTAGTCTTTGGATGTGTAACTGTAAGAGAGTGGAAAGCAAAAAGAAAAGCCTAGCTACCTCAAAAAAACCTGCGGCAGCTAGATTCGAGAGGTTTGGGATAAAGTGTGATTTGCAGACTATTCTGAGTCAGCACTTGGGACGTGCACTTTAAGCTGGAGTTAAACTTGCTACCTTGCAAAGAAGGAATCAGAGCTCAAAAGGAAGTGTGAGTGGCTGGAGCAAGTACTCTAGCACTGCATAAATTTCCCTCTATGCTGCTCTTGCCTTTCATAACGTTACCATTTTTTTATACGCACCAGTGACTGCAGGTAACACAACTAGCTCGGTGCTAAGAATCGTAGAATCATTACGGATTGGAAGGGACCTTGAAAGATCATCTAGTCCAATCCACCTGCAACAGCAGGAAAAGGTGTTCTCCATTTCCTGATCACACTTCTGCAATGTTGCTGTTGCCCATAAGCTATTTATTGGGCTGCTGCACCTTTTTCCCTCGCTCTCCTCCTTAGGGCTGTACAGAGCTGAGGAATGACTGGAGGACACACTGCCATCTTTATTTCCTATTGCAGGAGGGGCTGAATGGCTACTAGTGAAATACCTTGCCACAGTGTAGCGGTCTAATCCCCTTCCATCGTTAGCTTAATTTCCATCTCCCTATTTTCCTGCTTCTGATTCTGCCTTTGCATGCCATGTGTTTGCTTAGGGGCATTTTCATGCAGTTGTACATTAGATTGAAGCAAAAATCTGGTTTGTTGGTTTTGGGGTGTCTTTTTTTCTTGCCTACTGGTGAGTTTGGAGCAGCAACCCTTGGAGCAACAGTCCTGAACTGTGACTCTCACAGAAATAATGAAAGATCCATATGTGCTTCTGTGCACTGCATTGCTGCCTGTGCAGATGGAGGCACCAGGGAGGACGTAAGGCTGAAGGGAAACTTGCTGTTACCTGAGTCCAGGAAAATTCACACCAAAACCAGGCTGTCTGGATTCTATGAACTCTTTTCAGCTAGGCTATCATTTATTGTGTTTCTTATCATTTCTTCATCTGTCATTAGCAGGAAATTATGCACTGGATTTCTTTAATAGCTACCAGCAGACGTGAATGTTTTATACTTCTCGCCTTAGCTGGTGGTGAGAACGCGGCTGTATTTGTCTTCCCCCCCAATCCCTCTGCAGGTCTTGATGTCAAGTGCAAAAAGGCGTCTGGTCCTCTTCAGTGCTTTCACTTTAGTGCTGCTTTATTTGCAAGAAATCAGAAAACAAATTTCCTGAATGCATCCACCCTTGACAGCTTCTGTATTTCTGCTGGCCCTGTAAGGCTGACCTTTCCAGTGTAATACGCTAAACTTGGGCTACGTGCACGCAAAGTGCAACTTCTCAGGCACTTGGGCAATTAAAATTGCTGCTGTAGACTTGCTTCTAATCAGTAACGCTTTGTGCAAAGCATTTATGAGTTTGGCACCAACCTTTACGTACTTGGTAAGGATATAATTTTGTTTCAGATTATGTCCTGTTCAGCTGCCCAGAGCTGCTGTCAGGCGGCAGTCGCTCTCTTTTCATTTGGCTTTTAACTTTTCCATAAAACTGAACTTTGTTTGTGAGCAAGAGTCAACTTCAAATGTGCAGAGAAACAAGAGTAAGAAGCTCAAAATGTGCTTTGCTGCTGCTTGGGGCCTCGTCAAACATTGAGATCATCCGCGTGCTTATCAGTTGGCTAGTGTCTGTGCGGAGCTTTGAAGACTTGAAGCAGAGGATGGCTGTGAGGTACTAACATACAGAACTCGTGCTGTTCTGGGAGTGTTTGTCATTTTATTTTCTAGCTCCTTCTCTGCAGACCTCCTGTAGGATAATGAGCAGCATTTTCTCGAGCATGACTTTCATCTTGAGAGCTTGCCATAAATTCCAGCTAATAACATCTTCACTAGGATGAAGGCAAGAGATGTTACCTCAGTGATGACAGCATGTCTGGCAGTGTATGAGACATAAATACAACATCCTGGCAAGTTTATGAAGAGGCAGAGGAGTAATGTGGCTAACGAAGTTGTCAGGCCTTCCTGAATTCCATGCACGGACCCTAAATGCACAGAAGAGGTGCTTCACGTTCCCCTCACTTACCTTTCTGCACTGACATCCTTGGTTCTGCCATTACCAAAATGTTCCAGGTTTGAGATGCTGCAAAGTTTTGGATTCACTTTGGTTGTGGTTCCAGCGCGTGGCTGTGCAGTCTGTTTGGCTGCTGTGGCTTGGCATGCCTTTTCCCTGTCTGCTCTTGCACTTTGATGGTTAATGACAGCCTGCGCTATGCAGAACCGGTCGGGAAGGTGATGGAATGGGTCACAAAAAGGTTAAGTAGCGCAGAGCTGCCTAGTGGTAACAACTTACAGCTTGGGTAAAACACGATACCTATTAAGATGAACAGGTCCTGTTGATTTATAACACCATGGCTTTTCTCAAGCTATAAACAGGCTTCTTTAAGCCTTGAGTTTGGCTTTTGCTTTCCATTTCTGTCTGATGGCTGCCCAAGCTGGCTCCTGCACAGACCTTAGGGTTTGCAGGAGGAGGTGACAAATACTGAAACGGTGAATTTAGTGTCCTGGAAAGGTGCCATCTAGAAAAGAGCTGATGCCTGTGTTGAATTGTTCTGCTGCTACAAGCAGAGAACTGCAGTGGGTGCGTTTATATTTCTGAGCAGCTTGAAAACCTGCCAAGGCACCTTTCACAGCATGGGCTCCTCTGAGGCATCCCAGAGCTGTTGGTTACTGCAAGAAAGAAGTTGCCATTATTGTTTATAGAGCTAAGGACGTGCTGCAACAGGAGACCACAGCTGAAGGGTGGGAGTTCTTAATCACCAAGGGCTTTTGTCTAGATGAACCAGTAATCTGGATAAAAACCTGGCTGGATGGCTGGGCCCAAAGAGTGGTAGTGAATGGGAGTTAACTCTACAGCCACAAGTAGTGATCCCGGGGGTCTGTGCTCTTTTTAACATGTCTATCAGTGATCTGAATTAGGAGATCAGGTGCACCCTTGGTAAGTTTGCAGATGACAGCAAATCAGGTGGGAGTGTTCATCTGCTGGAGGGTTGGGAGGGTCTGCAGAGGCATTTGGCCGGGCTGGAGCAATAGGCCAAAGCCAGTAGCTCAGAGAGGCCAGCTGTTGGGTCACAACAATCCCTGCAATGCTCTAGGCTGAGGGAAGAGTGGATGGAAACTTCTCAATAGAAAAGGACATGGGAATGTTGGTTGACAGCAGCTGAGTGTCAGCTGGCATGAGCCCAGGTGACCAAGAAGGCAAATGGCATCCTGACTTGTGTCAACAATAGTGTGACAGACAGGATCGGGACAGTGATTGTCCCCATGTATTGGGCACTGTGAGACTGCACGTCAAATCCTGAGTTCAGTTTTGGGACTCTCACTGCCAGAAGGACATTGAGGGGCTAGAGTGTGTCTAGAGAAGGGCATTGAAGCTGGGGAAGGGTCTGGAGCACAAGTGCTCTGAGGAGCTACCCTGGGTTTTCTGTCTGTGGTGTGTGCAGCTTCACCTCTTGAGCTTGTAGATGAAATTCCAGCCTTGAGCTCCATCACTGTGTGTTGAGGGTGGCTACGTAGTTTGGGCCAACATTGGAATCTGTTCTTCACGCAGTTTAAACTCTGTCGTTTCATTTTTAAAGAGACTCTGATAAATTAAAGCAATCTTTTCATTAGGAGGTACAATAAAAGAGTACTAACTTGGCAAGGTGAACCTTTCGAGGTCCCTTCCAATCCATAATGATTCTATGATTCTATGATTCTATGATTCTTCACTTCCCAGCTAGTTTCCATGTAACAAGTGTTGTTTTCTGCTCTCTGCAGACTATTGGGTACTGATGGATGTTTCCAACAGCCCCGAGCGAAACCCCTGCTCTCCTGATGAAGAGGACCAGCAGCTTTCCGATGGAGAGGGTGGGCGAGGCAGTGTCCTGGGAGAGGAGGATGATACAGCCAGGAGACTGAGCCGTGGCGAAGAGAACCACTCGGATGAAGAGGACCGCTTGAGTGAAACCAAGTCTCAGGAGTCTGACAACAATGAGAGGAGAGGGGAGCTGAAGAGCCTTCTGCCTCGCAAAGGAGAGGAAGACCGGACAAATGATCTTGGTGATGAAGCATCTTCTGTCACCCGTGAATTAGATGAGCATGAGTTGGACTATGATGAGGAAGTTCCTGAGGAACCAAGTGCTGCTCCTGCAGAGGAAGATGGTGAGAAAGCTGCTGGTGAGGATGATGAGGAAGAGGAGAAAGGAGATGATACCCATGAAGAGGAGAAAAAATCCAGCAGCAAAAGTGATGATGAAAAGGATGGCCAGGATCCCCTCAAGGAGAAGAAGAAAGAGGAAGATGATGGAGAAATTGATGATGGAGAAATTGATGTAAGTAAGAGCTGGTCCAAGGTGGGCAGAGCCCTATCCTGGTGTGTCAGAATGATGTGACTCTTAGACTGCTGTGCCTTCCTCCTTCTCTGACGTTAATATGTTAGCTGTGTCCTCAGTGTGCAAGTAACACACTTTTTCTTTGGAGGTAAGGCCATACTATGTACCAAACTCAGTAGCTAGGATTGTCCTGTGCCACTAGGTAAAAAAGCTGTGTGCAACTATTGGCAGAGCCATCACAAGTGAGCTGTGCTTCTGCTGAAGGTCTCTGGTGCTTTAAGAAACTGTTCTGCCTCCACTCTCGGAGGACTTTTGAATGTTGCTGGCAGCAAATGACGTAACCATGGACGAGAGATGTCCGTAAGCTGTCTCATCAATTTAGGATGAGAAGCTGGTGCTGTAGAGTGGCTGCCTTGTGCTTGAGGGCCAGGCATGTGCAGGAGGACCATGTGTCTAGCTGTTTGGTGGGATTTAGCAGCATCTGGGTGCCTGGAAGAGGAATGGAGGATACTGGGCTAGCTGGATGTGGTTTGGGTGATATGTTCAGGGCTGTGCTTCTGACTTGAGAGCTGAGAACAAGCAGCTATTTGGAAAAATCAAGAACTAGGTTTAACTGTGTTGGTGATTAGGGAGAGTTTTTTATTGTGTGATTTTTACTCTGATGGTGCTTTGGCAAGTTTCTGATGCTTAAAAAAGGGTGAAGTAGTATTTCCTCTTCGTGTCCACTCTGGCAGGTGATTTTGTTAAATGTGTGTTTTCGCAAAGTTTTGTGTGTTTCTGATTCAGTGAGAAGGAATCTGTGTCTTGTTGGAGAGTCCAGGCGGGGAGGGGGGAAAAAACCCCTGGATTCCTGACTCTCTGCCTGCTTCTTGATTAAAATATGAATGCTTTCCTTTAGAGGCTACAGCATTCTTGAGAGCACTCTCCTTACAAAGCACAAGATGAATCTGTGCTCTGGTTTTCATACATTAACTCATAACAGGGTTCCCAGCTGCCTGGTTCCAAGGAGACCTCACAGAAATAAATACTTTCCCTTTTGTTCGAGTACAGCAATTGCAAAGACTTCACACAGCTCTTTTGAAAGAAGCAGAGTTGAGCTGGTTATACCATTCACGCGGCTCTGAATGCCATCCCCAGCTTTGGGGGAAACTGTTAAATCTCTGTGTTTTATTCTGCTTTCAGAGTTCTTCTTTCTTCGAGTGGGGAGAGATATTAGTGTAAATTTTAATTCAAATATAATTTAATTTGAAAAAACCCTCTCTTGTTCAGGAGAGCTCTCTTTGTGTTGCCCTCAGAGAAATGCTGCAGAAGAGGTTGTTAACTCACCTCTCTGTGTGTCTTTGCTTCTCTACAACTGAGTGATGGGGGTTTTTTTCCTTTCCAGCTGCTAAACTGATCAAAGTGCACAACTTTCTTAATCTTTTCCATGTAGACAACTGCTGTCACTGCCACAGGGTTGTTGCGATTGCCATGCGGCAGGAAGGCCTCCACCAGATGCTCCCTCTTCAGACGTGTTTCATATGCTGAAAACTTCTGTGGCGTGAAATGGAGGCAGACGGAGGGAAGGCCAGGGCACCTTTTAGGATAAATAACTGATTCCCTTGCCAGATAGCTCTGACAACTCTCCGATCATGTATGGCTTTGCCTTCTGCATCACCACCTCCTTTGAGCTCCTTTTGATTTCTTAGATGCGGCAAGAGAAGGTTGTCAAACTTGGTACTTCAAAGGTTTAACAACCTTCTCCTGGGGCTGTTTCACGACTGTTATTTCACACTTATCCCCTGTGGTTCTTAATTTTTGAAGCAAGCTCCATCTCCAGAATTTCTTCCTGGGCAAGATAGAGGTTTGTTTGGGCTGATTGGTAGTTCCTGCGTGGATCTGAGGAGTAGAAAAGAAGGTGTTGAGTTGTTGCCAGAGAAGACTGGAAGAAATACGTGCGACTTTTTTTTTTTGTCCTGAAAAACTCTTGTGTGAGGTTTTCACTCATCATTGAGGGGAAGTGTTTTATATTGAGTTATTGTAATTGCAGTCATTCTTCAGAACTTGCTGCCTAGATGTGTGATGTCTGTACTGTGTTAAATCAACCAACAGAAGGAATTGGCTTGAGTGAAATAAACATGACACAAGTACTGAGGAGGGGATGGTCCAGTTTAAAGACTTGAGAGTAGTGGTAGTTTAAGGTGCCCAACCAGCCTCATTCAGCTGAGGTGTAAGAGCTTAATCCACTGTACTGTTGATCTTGAGCCTTTAAGTATATATCAGATAAAATGATGCCGCTTGAAACCTTGGTCTGTGGTGTGGAACCACGATGGCCATAATGCCTGGAGGGTTTTGCAGTGGCCTTTGAAACACTGAAGATGACGCATCTGCCTGTTTGTAGCAGCACATTGCAAAGATGCTCAGGGGTATTTACTGTAACTTTATCTTGCCTTGCTCTTGTGTTTTGCTCCAGGGTGTGTTTTCAGCGACTGATATTTGACCATATTGTGAAATGTCAAGTCACTGCAGAAAACACACCACATGAAATGTCAGCTTGTCCGTCTGTCTGTTCCAGGATGATGACTTAGAAGAAGGAGAAGTTAAAGACCCCAATGACAGAAAAGTGAGGCCACGTCCCACCTGCCGATTCTTCATGAAAGGTAACGACCTGCTGTGAGGCTGGGAGAAACCCAAAGAAGCTGTCATTTTTCCCATTTGGTTTTGTACTCATTAAGCTACTGATAAATGGTGCCTCAGGCATCCTCAGCATCATTTTTCTGTTCCTTGGTGGCCAGATGCTGAATTTACATAAAGCCAATATGCAAATTGTGGCTTTGCCTGAAGTGTAGTGAGCTCAGCAGAAGCAAATTAGAAAAACTTGCTAGCAAAACAGCCTGGAATAAAACTGCTCGAGCTGATTTAACAGTCAGCTGTTGCTTAGAGCTTATTGTGTGGAAAACAAAATTGGCAAATGGCTATTTCTTATCAAGCATGTGCCTTGTCAAACGTAGTTGTTTCTTTCAATCTCATATCCATCTCCCTTCCCCAGTCAGTAAAATACATTTACCAAGACTTTAAAATCAAAAACAAGGCTAGAAATAATGGTCCTCTTTAAGAAACAGTGATTTGACATCAGCTGAGGTGCTGCAGCCCCTGCAAACGCATCCATAGACCAGGTTCGTGCGTTGCCTGCGTGTCCCAAGTTGACTCCAGTCGTGCCGTTTTCACAAGCAACCCAGAAAGAAGCCCAGAGAGACAGCATGCTTGAGGGGTAACACTGGGCCTGACAGGACAAAGTGTGCCGGTGGCCAGTCATTCCAGTGAGCTGAGGAAATGGTCATCTGGAATCAGAAATAATCAGCATGTAAATAGAAGCTTTTTCCTCAAGCTAGAAGATGCTACAACTTTGAAATGGGATTGGAATTGTCAGCCTCAGCTGGAAGAAATGGGGGTAGGAAATCATAAAACTGATTTCTTACTGAAAACAAGACCCCAGGACTTGAAACTTTTAAATTCAACCAAATGTGTCTGTGGGAAATGTTCTAGTAAGATTTACAAAAGTTTGTGCAACTGCGCATCTTAGACTGTCTGACCTCTTTTTTTTTTTTATATAGTGTAGAAAATAGGCTTTATAAGAGTTTTCTTATGTAGACTGATTGTAGCCCTCTTCCACTTCCTTCAGTTCATCCCAGTGTTTGCTCATTCCCTTGATTTTATTTATAATCACCCTTGAAACAATATATGAGAATCTGAGTTAAGGGTGGAGAGCAGGGTGGAGTCTCTGACTCCTTGCGTCAGTGGCGTACGCAGAGCAGGGACCTGCTTGGGGGCTTTCCGGAGCCGTGACCGTCAGATATCACAGACTTTGGTTTCCTGAATGTCTTCCGGTATTGAATTTTCTGCCTGTGCTGAGACACGTGTTGCTGAGGATGGTGGAACAGGGAAGTCCCCGGGCAAGGAGAGGTGTTTGTTCCTGAATCTTCAGTTTGTTCCTGAGTCTTCAGCATGACGTATGCCTCCGTGCAGCACGGAAGAATTTGCCCGAGTCAAAGTTCAGGCCACAGGAGCTCCTGCCACCAATGTTTTTCTTTGCTTTGGCATGAGTTCAGCTAATGCTGACATCCACTCTTGCTCACCCCTTTAAGGCTTTGTTGACACCAGGGAGACTGGGCACTGCTCATATGAGACCCTGAAGACACTGGGGTTTCTGTGCCTCTCAAGTCAGATGTGCAAACACCTGAGCAAGTGCCGAATTCGTGATGATTTTGTGATGCAGCTGTCTGCTGGGAATTTTGAAAAATGTCTGTTGCCTGATGTTGAATGGGTTCCTGGAAGAAAAATTAAAAATGGGTTTTGTTTCTAAGACAGGCTGAATTAAAGTTGGGAATTAGCTCTGTATCGTGTTAAGAGACCCCTGAGTGTTACCAGCTCTTTGAGGATGATGCCTGAAGCTAATGAGCAGCTACAGCATTGTCTGTTGCCCTCTGTAGTGATGTCTCCTTTCCTGCTTTGTGTTCACAAGCCTGCAGAGTCGGCTGGAAAGAAAAGCTTTGAAGTCCTTCATCTGTCTTTGCTGTCAGTTTATATTTGTAGCTTTCAGTAAAAGACATAGCTTCTAACTTGAGGAGTTTGTCAGTAATAAGACCTGAAGAGCTCACAGGCTTCTTACTGGATTTGCTTAATGATGTGTACGCATCTCTCCTTCCCTTCTTCCTCCATAACAAGGCTCTTGTACACTCATCCATCTGTGACTGGATCTGTTTGTCTCTCTGGGAAGTGGGGTGCTCGTGAGTCTCTTTCCAATGTGTATGAAAACAGATAAATCTCGACAAAGTTGAAGTCATGTTGTTCCATGACGGGTGTTAAGTGGTTGTGAGGCTGAAGAAATGCTTGTGGTAGGCATACAGGGGTCTAACTGAACTGTGTTTCCACAGGTCACTGTACTTGGGGCATGAACTGCCGATTTATTCACCCTGGTGTGAATGACAAAGGAAACTACTCCTTGATCTCCAAGCCTGAGCCCTTCTCCCCAAATGGTGCTCCTCCCATTGGCCCCCACCCACTGATGCCAGCCAACCCTTGGGTACGGGTCTCTTTCCTGTGAATTTATGGCTTCTGCATGTAACTTTTGTCTCCTGTTAAGAAGTGAAGCTTTTTACGTTGATTTTAGCTAGTTCTAAAAAGCCCATTAGTTGTGTATGTGATGTTCAAAAGTTGGTCTTGAAGTTGCTAGTAGAGAGGAGTCATTTTCCATGTGTGTCCCAGCTCATGTCTTGCTGTTACATCTTTGGAGTATCTAGACGCTTTCTGGGTTAAATGTTTACGAAGCCCAAGTTTTAAATAGAAAACTAAATGTCAAATGTTTGTCTCCTTCTCTTCTCACCTTTATAATAGGGAGGGCCTGTTGTTGATGAAATTTTACCTCCACCTCCTCCAGACCCTCCCACAGAAAGTGCCTGGGAGAGAGGACTCCGACATGCTAAAGAGGTAAGAACCGCTGTTGGGAATTGTGGTGGCTGGCCCCACTGTGAAGCTGCTGGCCTGTTTCTTCACGAGCAGGATGCTAGAAGAGCCCTTTAACGTGAGTCTGGGGCCCTGAAGTCAGGCCTTCCATGAAGCAAAACCTTTTTAAGCTGACCCAGTTTCCCTTTGGTACCTGTTTCTCTGGCAGCTGTAGGATCCACATAGCTGATCATTGCCGGAATTGGAATTGGCATGATTTGTGTCGTTGTTCTGAGCTGATGGCATAGTGAATTACATTTTCCTTGCCAAGAAATCCCCAGTGTCCTGCATGTTCATGAGACGTGAGCAGAAGAAGATACTTAAGTTGAATGAGCAGGTTTTTCCCAAGTGAAGGATTTTTAGCACTCCAGTTTCTCTGTGATTCAAATGTTCTCTCTTACCAGTGTTTTAATTTTTATGTGGTGGCAGGTATTAAAAAAGGCAACTATGAGAAAAGAACAAGAGCCTGACTTTGAGGAGAAGAGATTCACTGTGACTATCGGAGAAGACGAGCGTGAATTTGACAAAGAAAATGAGTTTTTCCGCGACTGGAATTACCGCATCACCAGAGACGTCAGAGATACATCGTAAGATACAGTCTTGGTTTTGCTGCGTGAAATAGATGGGCGGGAAGTGTAGAGTAGCATGGCAGTCTTCACTTAAATTGGCCTTTCAAACTGGAGGAATGCTCACCTGAGGAAATGGAAGCAACTTCATTAAGCAGTGTGCACAGCGGTTCAAATCCTGGGCTGCCTCTGTTTGCTCCAGTTCAACACTGCATTCCTTTACAGTCATTTTTAAACCTTTCTGTCCCCAGTGTTAGAATCATAGAGCCATTAGGGATTGGAAGGGACCTCGAAAGATCATCCAGTCCAATCCCCCTGCCACAGCGGGATCACCTAGATCAAGTCACACAGTCAGTCAGGTTTAGAAGGGACCACAGGATCATCCAGTTCCAACTCCCCTGCCATAGGCAGGGACACCCCACCCTAGATCAGGCTGGCCAGAGCCTCATCCAGCCTGGCCTTAAACACCTCCAAGGATGGGGCTTCCACCACCTTCCTGGGCAACCCATTCCAGGCTCTCGCCACTCTCACGGTGAAGAACTTCCTCCTCACGTCCACTCTAAATCTACCCATCTCCAGCTTTGCTCCATTCCTCCTAGTCCTGTCACTGCCTGACATACGAAAAAGCCCCTCCCCAGCCTTTTTGTAGGCCCCCTTCAGATACTGGAAGGCTACAATAAGGTCACCTGGGAGCCTCCTCTTCCTCCAGACTGAACAGCCCCAACTCTCTCAGTCTGGCCTCACAGGAGAGGTGCTCTTGGCATACTGGTCCCTTGAGGACACTATCTAGTTGTGCGTTGCTTACCGCATGCTGGTGCATTCCTCTGACTTCCTCATGTTTTTCTTATTCCAACCCATAAGAGTTTTAAAATGGTAAAGCTGAGGCTGCAGAGTTGGCGTGTGCTCAGCGTCCAAGAGTGTCAGGGCAGCAGTTGTACAGTCTTGACCACCTGGGTGTTTATTTGCAAGGATATTGGCGCAGCAGCTGGACCAGTCCCAGATAAACTATTTAGTGTAACACTGGTTAGATAGCAAACCTGTTAACTGCCAGGGCATCCTGGGCCAAAACAAACACTCCAAACTGAAGGGGATTGGTTTTTTAAGGAGTTAAAACAGAAAATGCTGAAGACTTCAGACACTCCGATCATGACAGCAAGTGGAAGAAGGTGTGAGGATGAATTGGGCAGCTCTGAGAGACTTGCTTGGTAGCTCTTGTGCCAGGGAATGGAATGGAAAAAGAATAATTGTTTTTGAGAGAGAGGCTTGTATTGTCTTCTAGAGAAATACAGTTGAATCTGTATTCTTTCTTGCTTCCACATCCTCTGCTCTTCCCACATGTACAGACTGTGAATGAGTTGTGCTCACTAAGGCTTGATCCCTATCTATTTTAGAGTGAATGAACTGCCTAGGTGGCCTGAAAAGGAGCAGGTTGAACTTACGTTCAGTAGTCTTTGCTCTGAAGGGCGGCTCCTTTCCCTGCCTTAAGGTTACCTACTAATTTCTGCAACCTGAAACCAAACAGTTGCCCCATGTTAATTTTTTCCTGGGTAGAATCTATATCTGGACCATCTCTTCCTCAGAAATGACTTTCCGTTACTCCAGGGCGTACTGTGGCCAGCACTCTGTGTGTTAACCACAGAATCTCTTTATTTTGTGATTGTGTACAAAAAGTAACACCAGCTGCTTGTTTTATGCCACTGCCTCACTGGTGTAAGAACTGTTGAGTGAGGCTAGTCAAGAAAAATAATGTGGTGTGTGTAGCTAGTGCTAAATAGGGCTAATCAAACAAATGGAATGCCTAAAAATTCAAGCACCTTTATGTAGAACCAGACTCTGGCATTAAAATATCTCCATTTTGTGTAAAGGCAAAAGTTACAAAGCTGCAGCTGTAAATGGTGATTTTTCTCACACACACGCAAACACTTGTACGTATCAACACCTCGCAGCATGCGAGCCAGTGGTGGTGCAGCTGGGATGTTAATAAATGCATTCAGGACTGTCTTGTGACATGTGAAGATGTCTAAATAGTTCATGAATCCCTTTTTCTTTTTTGATAAACTATAGGGAGGTGGACATCAAAGAAAACATTAACTATGGGTAAGCAGGTCTTTGATTCCAGTACTGTTGCAACTGTAAGAAATGTTCCCCTTTACTTCCTCCATTGCACCTCTGAAAACTTCCCAGGCCACAGACCACTGCCCATCAGTGTGATGGGTGACTTATTAACAGAATGGGTCTATTTTTTGGGTAACGCTAATTATTAAGCACTAAATTATCCAAGTGCACAGCAGTGGTGCTTGTTGAAATGAATAAAAAGTCCCCAAATGTTATAGGAGACAAATGGGGAGCTCTGGACTTGAAGCTGGGTTCCAAAGTAAAATATTTCCTTTACTGGTATAGCTTGAGATTTTTTTGTCTCTTCAAATGCCTGATGTCACTGAATCCCAACTGTTTGGCTGGCAACAGGGATTTGTTGCTGAATTAAGCATCTGTATTCAGGATTCCCTGGCACTCTTTCCCTTGGCTTATTGTTTCAGACAAGACTGGAAAATTTAAACCATCTTAAAGTGCTGAAAAAAAAATGCAGGTAACTTGACTTGAAGGGCAGTACTTACAGCTTAGCCTGGTTTAGGTTATTTGGTGCTTTTTAAAATGCCAAAGTTTGTCCCTCTTTAAGTGGGTCTTGCAAAGGATAATCTGGAATTTGGAAGCACCTACTTTATCATTTTAGTTCTGCCACTGACTCCTCTGTGGCCCTGGAAGTTTCTTGTTTCCTGTGCCCACCTCCCCATCTTTCCAATGGATCTCATGTTGTCACTGCAGGTGGCTGGCAGGGATTGACTGTGGGAATTACAAGCATCCAATACTGTTAGTAGAAATCATCAAATGGGAGGAAAGTTTAAGTGGGGAGGGGGATAAATCCTTTTCTTCCTCAGGAGTACTTAAGGTTTTGCAGTGGAGCATGGTGTGCCTCTTGCTCCCCATTTCTGTTTGTGGGCTGGAGGGGTCAGCACCTGTTTTCCACTGGAGAATATCAGCTGCAAATGTGCTTCTTTTCATTGCATGGAGGAATTCCAGGCACAGGAATTCCGTGCCCAGTTGCTGGCATGCCCCAAATCTTAGTTTTTCCCAGTGGAAAGCTCAGGAATGGTTTGCATCCCATGCTGGTGGCACTGGGATGCACAAATCACTTCCAGTAGAAGAAGAGTAGAATCATAGAATCATTAGGGATTGGAAGGGACTTCAAAAGATCATCTAGTTCAATCCCCCTGCCACAGCAGGATCACCTAGACCAAGTCTGGGTTAGAAGGGACCACAGGATCATCCAGTAGGAGAGGGGCAAGCCGTTCTGCAGTATTTGAGATTCGTTCTGTGTGTGCATGGACAGAAAACAGCTCTAAATCAATGAGGCAAAACATGTTCTGTCACGCTCACGTATGTCTGGAGTGGCTGTAAAAACACAACCCAAAGAATTGGTGTTTCTGCGTTTTTACCACATTGATTTGAAGGCTGAATTTGGTTCATAGTGTTTCTCTTTTGTTTTTGTTAAGAAAGGTTTGTGCTTTCCTCGAATAAGCTTCACCTAAGGTCAGTCTGTTTGGGATGTGTAGAAGATAAACCACTTTGCAAGGCCGTGCAGAGTGGAATGTTTCTTTTTACCAGTGCACGGTGACTAAGACCAGACCTAGAATCCGTAGCCTTTCTGTATGGTGACAAGGTGACATTTCCCTTTCTAACCTGCCCTGTTTTTCATTGTAGGCTTGATCCCTATTCAGACCCCTATTATGACTATGAAATAGAACGGTTCTGGCGTGGTGGGCAGTATGAGAATTTCAGGGTTCAGTATACAGACCCCGATCCATACCGTAACTACAGAGTAAGTAAGGTAATACCCATTTCTGCGCTTTTCCTTACAGCTTTCTTCCAGGTGCTTCTGGTGTTTGTCTTGTTTCCAGTGCAGTCGTTCAAATGGGGCTTTCTGTGGCTGTTCAATGTGCTTCATCTTACAAACAGTTAAATCTTGACTTTGTTACTGTACAGAGCACACTCTAGGTGCAGAGATGGGAGGGCAGTCGGCATGATGAAGGCAAAAGCACTTCTGAGATGGGAGGATGGTTCCTCTGAGGACCAGGCAGCTCTGATGGCTGCAGCCATTCTTGGAAATGTTGGCAAGGGAGGGTGTTTCCAGGAAATAACCTGCCTGAGGAAAGATTTGCTTGTTAGTTATTGGGACAGGCAGGAAGGATTAGGTTTGGACAGGCATGCTTTGTGTACAGACAGACTTCAGAGTGACTGTCCAGCACCGGAGAAGCTGCGCATTAGTTGAATCAGATGAGGAAAGCACCCAGTGGGTTGGTGTTGTGCTGTTGTAAATATGTCTCTGATCCCCTTTCCATCTGCTCCCTTTTGCCTTCGTGCAAACTGTTGTGCCTCAAGATTAGTGGCAAAATTAACGAACCCTGCTTGGCGGGGAGCTCGTTGGTGGTCACAACCTTTAAAAAGAGGTTTTCCTGTTGCTGTGAGGCCGCTCTGTTATGCAGAGGCAGTGCACAAACCGTCCTCCTTGCTGCCGCTGCACATGATGCACCAATTTATTTTCATGGTGCTTGTTTGTGAAGTAAATTAGCAATGGGAGTAAATCCTTGTAAACAGCAGTATATTTATTTAATAAGCTTAATAAGCCAAATTAATCTTTGACTGTTGAAAATTACAACTGTCATGAATATGATGTGGCATTTTATCCTTCTCCCCTTTCTGCCTGCTCTGCAAGCTGCGATGGCCAGTAAGCCCCAGGTTACTTATCTCAGTACTTCGCTCTAACATGGACAGGTGAATTACCTCCTGTTGGAGAGTTTGAAACCTCACTTCCCACTTCGTTAGACGATACTGTGGTGTCAGGATGATTTCTCTTTTCTTCTTAAAGGAAAGAGAACGAGAACGGGAAAGGGAAAGAGAGAACAGACAACGAGAAAGGGAACGCGAGAGGGAGCGAGAACGGGAGCGAGAGCGGCGCCAGCGGGAGCGAGAACGAGAAAGGGAACGGGAGCGCGACAAGGAACGCCAGCGGCGGAAAGAAGAGTGGGAACGGGAGCGAGAACGAGTGAAGAGAGATGAAAAAGACAGGCAGCACAGGGACCGGGACAGGGACCGAGACCGGGACAGGGACCGGGAGCGTGAAAAGGAGAAAGACAAACCAAAGCCCCGGTCCCCATTGTTGCCCAGGTAAGTGTCTGCTGGAAATCAGATTTGACGTTTTAGTTTGCTTTGTTTCAGCTGTGGATCACAAACCACACTCACTCTGCTCAAAATGAAGATTCCTGTTGTTTGTAACCCTTGAGTCAAGCAGCAGTTGGAAGAGGAAAGCAGCACTTTAAGTGAGCCTTGCTGGCCACTAAGTGGAGCTCAAACATCAGTGACAGTAAAGTTGAGTGTAACCTGACTCTGAAAGGAGGAGGTCGTTTTATACTGTGGCCTCTAAGCGTGAAGATGTTCAGCTTGTCCCTGTGCCCTGAAGTCCAGGATACATCTTGAGAGTCTGGGTCAGCTGAGAGAGTCCTGAGGATGGTGGTTGACTCCCTTTGTGGCCTTGGCCAATGTCCTTCCTCCAGAATTGAGGATTGTTTAGGAGTTTGGGAATAGCAAAAAAGAAAGAGCTTTATGAAGTAAAACTTAAAAAGTGCTGGAAAAGGTAACAGGACCGTGTCTCAGAATGAGCCTCTGTTAGGTGTCCTGGTGGATTTGCTGTGTGGAATTTGGTTTCTTGCCCCTGCCCATTTTTTTTCCTGAAAAACCTGATTCTGAACTGTGTGAAGGAGGGAATTGACGTAGGCAGACTAGAAGTCTAGGAATTATTAGTTAAGTGCTGTGGCTTACCAGCGTGCTATGTGTTTGGCTTATTTGCAGAGTACTGCATAAATATCACAGCTGAATATAGAACTTGTCTTAGGGGAAGTTCTACTGTCACAGCATCTTCTGGTTCAGAAACAGAGAAAAGCATAAAGTTTCCTGCTGAAGGGCATCTTCAGGAAGACAGATTTAGCCATGTCAGTGTCTCGGAAACTAGTGGTAGATGGAGTCTTCCAGCAGCGTGTGGGTACACAAGTGTGTGCATGTGAAAGGGGTGCAAGGAAACTGTTTCCCAAGATGTATTGGAGCTTCTTTCTCTGACTGATGTCTGTGATGTTTCTTGAACACTAGAGGAAGGCGTGAAACACCATGAGCATGAGGACAAGTGTGTTTCAACAAAAGGACAGGCCTGGAACAAGGTGCCATGTGGAGTTAGGGTGTTAGTTGTGTGGTATCTGGTGAGAGCAGGGTTTAGTCTTGAGTGTGGCCCAGAACTTTAGTTGGCATCAGTAGAAGCTGATTATTTTTTTTTTTATGATGACCCGTTTTTGCAAGAGGAAGTGGCAGTTACAGAACAGTTTGAAGGTGTCCTGTGAGCACTTTGGTGCAGTAGCAGTGTCAGAGTACTTATAGGAATATGGTTAATTATATGCCACATTTAATTATAATTGTTACTTACAACCATAATTTGTGCACCTTAGTTACCGCATTTGCTGTCGGTTTGTGCTCCCATTGAGTTGGTGGTGGACAAGATCTTGCCTGTCCAGAAGTGTGTGATGAAGACGATGATGAAAGCGACATCAGCTGATTGGCAGCTCCAGTTGTTATTCCTTAGGAGTCACTGTCACCAGGATCACTGCGCAAGGCGCAGGCTGCTGCATACTCCTTCTCTTGATGCTTGTGCTGGGTCACGGGGCAACGCTGTGTGGGAGAGCTTTCGCTAATAGTAGTGCCCAAGGTTTCCTGGGCAGGAGCAGTGGTCATGTTGGCCAATCTTGGATTCGTCTTGCCCTTGTGAGCCCAGAGCTGTGATTCATGGGGTTCGTGACACTGTGTGCTTAGAGGATACAGGTTCCCCGCTTCCCTCGGTGACTCAAGTACCACTTGAGGGATCTCTGGAGGCCTCTTGTATCTCCAAAACCTTTCTTAAGATGAATCTGGGTAAATTAGAAATAGCCCTTGATACATCACTTTAGGGTTAAATTTAAGTCTGATGTTATTTATAGAAGTGGATCATAGAGAATCTGCTGTTGAAAGTGACCTCACCTTGTTGTGTAGTGCAAGCACTGATGGCTTTAAACTCTCTCAAATAAAATATTAGTATCTCCTTAGAGTCGAATTAATGGGAGTGCTTACCCTTGGGCTGCCTCTCTCCAGGGCCTACGACATCACCTACAGAGGAAATCCTGGTGGGAAAGGGACCCAAAAGCCTTGGGTTGTTGAAGCAGCTCTTAATGGGGTTTCAGTTCCTCTGTGTCAACATGAGCATTCACAGGTGCAGAGAAAACAAAAACAAGTTTTGGAAAAGCCTTTTGACAAAGTGGAAGCACAATTCCACCTCTTGTCCCTTGGAGAAGGCATCCTTCGTCCAGCAGTTTGTGTGTTTACTGCTGACACTACACTCCCCAGAAGTTTCTGTCATGGTGTGACATGTGCTTTTGTCCCACAGAATATTTTTGAGACACTTCAAACTTCCTCATGGCAGCAGTTTGAGCCTTGTCGCCTTTTCTCCAAATACCTGCAGAGGGTCAGGTTTGGCGTCCCAGGATTAAACAGCTCCCAAGTTTGTTTAACGTGTAAAACACCTTTGTGATTGCACTTCCTGGGCAACAGGTGAGCACTACAAGTCTGTAACTAGGCTCCAGGCTTTCTCTGATGGCTAGATCCTGGGTTTTTAGCAAGTCTGGCCTTTCCAGGTGTCATGTGGCAATGAGAAATGGCTTGCACTGGGCTGTAGGCAGCTGCCCGTTAACATCCTACACCAGATGTCCTGCTCTTTGCTTACTAATGAGCCGGGGAGATTGAAAACTGCTTCACAGGGGTTGTGCAACCAGTGAGGAGCTTTACCAAAGGCAGAGCTGAGGATGTCTGCAATTACAGATAGATGCCAGTCAGCGTATGAGCTCCCTTAAGTAGAGGCTGGAGGAAGGAACAAAATGACCTATGGAATGCGGAGTCGAAAGGGATGAAGGAAAACTCGCAAAGCTAATAGCCAGGAATACAAAAGTAAATTCCCTTTCCATTATATTGAAAGCAGGAAGGTTTAATCTGGCCTCTAAACAACAGCAGAGCAGTTAAGGCTAATAACACAGAGAAGCCAGAGGACTTCCTGGCATCACTGGTTGCTACAGATGAGGAGGATTGGAATTCGACAACAAACAAAAATTGTAAACCCTAACGGACTTCAGGGCTGAATGTTTCTCCTTGAGCTTTTTAAAAGAAGAGGCTGCAGTGTTTATGCTTCAAATAGGATCATCCTGTGTGGACTGGACTTTTTGGAGGGATTGTGCAATGGCTGCTTTATACGTTTGGGTTGGTTTTCTTCTCAAGCTTAAGAGGAGCACTCCAAGAAGTTTATAATCTGAGATTGCAATGCTAATAAAGTTGTTCCTCCCCCTCCTCCTCCTCCTCCTTCCCCAGGCATCGAACACACTTAAACAAGCCAGGACACATGATCAACTAGAAGGATAACTTGGCGGGCTGTCCTCATGCTCCCCATCTCCAGAACGAGTTCTGGTGCCCCAGGCTGTGTCTGATTTTGCTGAGTACAAAATTTCTGCGTTATATCTCTGTCTTGCCCGTCTAGCTCAACGTTGTGTAAAGTATTTTGGGGATAAAGAAGTGGCATGAAATATTTTGTTTGAGGAGACTTAGCGCAAGATGTTCTTGGCCAGGCTGCTGTCCTTTGCCTGCGAGCGAGAGTCTTGCACACAGAAGCAGCCGTTTGCTTTAATCCTTCTATTGTTGCGCAGGTCTTTATGCCGGCATCAGCCGAGCGAATCCGATTGTTTCAGGAGCGCATTAAGCAAAGCAGCAGGTGCCGTGGGACCTGTTAGCAGTTGTGTTTCCAGAGCACTGAGGGACATTAAGGAAGTTGACCCACTGGTGAGGGCAGCAGGTTCAGTATTCTGCCCCATTGGCTGGGATAGCACTAGGTGGTTGTCGATCAAGCGAGGAGGAAGAAGAGGGAGCAATCTCATGCTGTGGGCCCTTGAGATGAGCACTGGTCCCTTTCCCACCAGGATTTCCTCTGTAGGTGATGCCGTAGGCCCTGGAGAGAGGCAGCCCAACAAAATCTGGTAAGGAGTTTGCCATCTCCAGTTCTTGTCCTGAACTTTGACCTAAACATTATTTCCATGCCTATGATACAGACCCCAAAATCTGTGGGCCATGGGGAGGGAGGAGGTTGTTGTCTTCAGAGATGACACAAAGTCCACACGGGAGGTGACAGCAGCTCGGAAGCTGCCAGGAAGGGGCAGTGTCCCTGTGAACTGTCCTGTGTTTATCGCACACACAGCAGGTTTTTTTGAAAGGAAGCGTTCTTCAGCTGGGCTAAAGATATTGGTGGAGTGCACTTAGGCAACCTTTAAACAATAAAAATAGCACAACTGAAATGCAAAACAATGTCAGAAAATGCAGCAGTTCTGATGCAAATCATCAGTGCTCTGTGAAACCCTTCCAGGAAGGGAATGTTCATCTTTCCAGCTTCTGTTGAGGTGGCAGTAGCCATCAGCCAAGAGATACTGGGGTGAGCACATTAATGAACAGAGTAACGTGGAGTCTGAAATCAATGAATGCAGGTTACTCAGTTGGAATGAGGCTGATCAGATAAAGGAGTGGCAAAAGTAGGGGAATGCAAATGGAGTGATTCATGATAGTGTGTGATCACAAACCAACTGAACTCGTTTTTCAGAAGAATCTGTAATTCTTAGTCTTCCTGGGTTGTTGTCTTTCCTAATGGCATCCGGTGGTCTTCCCATGCCTCAGGCTGGATCTGCTCTGGTTTTTTTGAGTGACTGGGCTCTGTATGATGGCAGATAGAAACAGATGTTTTGGTGAGCTGGGTGATAGCATCTCTTTATGTTGTACAAAGATGACATGGTGATCAAGTGCGTTTTGTCTTCTCCTGTGGAAGTATCAGCTATTTCTTAAAACAAATCCTTCATTCCCATTTGTCCAGCCACAGGAGGAAAAGCAGATAGAGTAGAAGACTTCCTGATTTCAAGTCAGGCAACAGTAAGACCATGGAGCTTCTGAATTAGTTGTACATCCAAGAGAAGTTACAGAAGGGGGAAGGCCTAGATTTGCTCTCCTGGTGTCTGCACCTCTCCTGGACAGGTTCATGGGTTGGTCCAACTCTTTGGAGAGTTAAGCAAGTGGCCCCAGGCCTGGTTTTCCCAGGCTGAAAAACATGGGTTTTTCAGCTCTGGCTGGAGCTCTGTTCCTGATACATGGCCTTCAGTGCTACTCCATGAAGCACCACTTAGAAGATGTTCCCCCCCCTCCATAAGTAGAACATGGCCTGTGCTGCTCTGTGGTTCTTTGGACTCAGAGTTAAGTGCTCTGTTTGGTACCACTATGGTGATAAACATTATAATAACGACTTGTTTACCTCCCTGGTTTTTGCTCTGGAGTAATGGAACCTGTTTAGACAACTTTGCTGTCATGCCTGCTCTCAGTTCACTTGGGAGGTTAGCAACAATAATATCTCTCCATGAACCAAATCAGCATAACTTCTCAAAGTTGTCCACAAAGCATTTCTGTTGGCTGTAGCTTTTGTTAGTCTTCATGCCTCTTGATGTTCTGCCTCTGCTTCCACAGTAGAAGAAGGGTTTCGTAACCATAAACCAAGATGAAGGGCAATGAGTGACTCAGATGTGGATCTCAAGGAATGTGTTTTTCTTTGGCATTTCAGAGATGGCATGACTGGAGAGATCTCCCACACTGGATTTTATTAAAACATTGCAGAGACCACTGCACGTGGGTACCTCTCCTTTAGAGGAGGCTTTCAAGGCGTCAAATGCTCAGCCCTTAGGGTAGATCCCATCTCAGATATGTTTATCTGCCTGCTGTGATGATTTCATACTGGAGGTTCAGATTGTATCACTACTATTTAATTTCAAACCCTCTCCCCATCAGGCTTTGAAGAAATCTTTCCAGATCTCTTTTTTTCTTTTAAGCAACTGATAATTCTGCTTTAGAACGAGACATCTTGAGAAAAGCACATCCTTTGCTAGTATTTCACCAAGATCAATTATCACAGTTCTTGAGGTTCAGCATTTCCCATCGTAGCTGCATGTAGGTGGCTTTCAGGAGCTGTTGTCCCGCTCCCACCACACAAGTGATTTTATGGTGCTGACACAGAAAAAAATCTTCCAGTGTGGCACGCACACACTGCGGGGATTTATTCTGCAGCAATTGCAGAGCCCTTCACAGCTGCCTTGGCACATGGCTCCCGTTGTTCCTCGAGTCCATTTCCTCTGGAAAATTCCACTGGCACTGAAGGAAAAGTCATGCCAGTGCTGCTGACGCAATGCTTGCTTTCCTGCAAAAAAAAAAGCAGAGGCTTTTAAATCATCAACACTTTCCTCTTTCAGAAAATTGAGCTGTAACTGTCGGCCAAAACAGTAGCCCTGGAGCCAGGCTGACGTCACTGGTGACCGTGGGTGATAAGGTTTGCGTTACCTGTGGGAACAGTGTCCCACAGGGAGGGGGAAGGAAGGAAGCACTTTTCCTCGGAAAACTTATTTTCCCTCCACAATTAGAAAGGCTTCAGTGTCACTTGAATAATACACACGAAGGAAAACTTGAATCGTGTGGCTCTGCTTTTCCCCCTCCAAACTCCTGTCGAATTCACTGACGTGCTTCAAAGAGTTTGTTTGGGAGCCGGAGCGCATGCGGTTGGGAGCTGGCTGACCTACGCTGCGGTTTGCGTTGCCAGCTGGAGCTGCCTTTGTTCCTCCTCTCCTTGCCAAAGCCACGTTCAGCTTCAGTTCTCCGCTTGATTGCTGTAATTAAATTCCAGCCAAATATGCATTAACGTGTTTGTTCTGGAAAATAAGTGTTTAGTTATTTTAAGGTTAAAATGGGCTTCAGAAATAGCGGAGGTCTGCAGACCAGGGCTCATGCCCTGGTGACGCAGGATGTGGCTCCTCAGGGCTCTGGAAGGAAGTGAGACTGCTTTTGGTCAGTCTGTCTTGTCAGTCTCTTTTACTCCATGTGTAATTATTTCTTTATAAACCTCATGACATAGATTTTGCCTAATTAGGGGTTAATTTTCGAGTATTTGAAATGTTTCCTAAAATTTATGATTTGATGCAAAAGGAGAGGCTGGGATTTACATGCTTCTCTGCAGTAACATATGACTTGCTTTGCCAGCCGCGTCCTGTGCCAGAGCACGTTAGATTTGCCTGGGCCACTGGGCTGAGCTGAGGATGAACCTGTCGGAGGTGCCGTGAGCTGATATGGCACAGTTACCCCGAAGCAGCCAGGCTTCTCGTACAGGCTGTAACTGAGCTGTTAGTCTAAAGTGGGTGATGAGCATCTTGGCAGTTGCCCCGGCTTGCTTTCAGTTCTGACACTTGAATTCTACTGGAGGAGACGAGCCAAGTGGCCTCGGATACCAGTCCCTCAGTTAATACCAGTATTAAACTGAGCAAGTTTATCTGGTGATGCTGCACGTTGAGCATGCAGGTAGCTCTTGAGGAAAGGCTTTGAAAATGTCCTGACTTGAGCATCATCTTCCTTTTTTGGCTATAGCATGGTAATGTATTTACTGCTGAGTCAAAAAGCCAAAGCATATCCAGAAATGAGGCTTTTTGTTGTGGTTTTCCTGGGGGAAAAAAAAACCTTTCCTCCAGAAAGTGACTTCATCATGAGAGAATTGCATCTAACCAGCTAATGAGATTTGCTTTCATAGTCATCTCTGCTCCGAGCTCGCGCCCAAGTTGTTCAGCATGTGTTGTTCCCACGTGGGGACGTCCAGCTCCCAGGATGTGCTGCTGTTGGATGTGAATGTGGGTAAGATGAAAGATGGAGAGTAAATTCTGTAAGAGACTTTTCCTTCTGGAAACTATTGAAGGAAAAAGTTGAATCTGGAGAGGGTGAGGTAGTCATTAACTGTTGGTTTTCAGGTTTGTCCTCTTGGACACTGCAGCAAAAGGCTTCTCAGCAGGCTTTATCCAGGTTGGGAGGTGGAACTGCCTCTCTGCTCACCTCTGCCAACAGGATATTCCCTCTGTAACTCCCAAAGCATGCAGACTGTGGGTGCTTGGGAAGGGGCATAGAGTGACACAGTCTGGCATTATTCATGAGCATCCTCAGCTGGTGTTCTACTTCGCCTTCCCTCTGCTGCGCTTTAACCAGCTGCTTGATGTAAGGTCTGTAGGCTGTCTGACCTCCTTTGTCTTCCTATTTTGCACTTAGTTGTTCTGAACATACTCCAGAGGTCAAGATTATTTCAAAGTGAGTTTGTACTGTGTCTGCTAAAATGGGAGCTTGACCTCAGCAACAACAGTCTACTGCAATCAGAGTATAAATAATAAGCCTGCTCTGTCTCAGCCCCATACTCAGAGGTCTCATGGTCTTCCTCCATGATGAGATACTCAGAAATAACTTTGTAATGTGGAAAACTAGACTAACCCACTGGTGTGTTAGAGCAGCACTGGGAAGGGTGAGGATGCTAAATGAAACCACTGGTGAATACTGCTGGACTGTAGCCCTGCTTGGTTCTCTTTACTAGGCAGTCAGCAGCTTTCTGTGCTGTTACGTAAGCATCCTCTTCTGAGGCTGGAGTGAGATTTGTGGGAGAGGTGAATGTGAAAGAAGAGTTTCTCCTCACATAAAATTCTGTGGGACAGGTTGTGCAATTGCTGTAGTTATATCAGCAAGTACAGGGAAAGAGTAGGACGCTGCACTAGACTTCCATATCAGAGTATACAAGTTCTGGAGTCAGGGATGGTGTGAGAGGCCGTGGGAGTTCTAACAGTGGTGAGACAATACTGCCAAGCAAGGAGGGCATGAGGCTGCTAGTGACTAGCGAAGCCTTCAAAGGGTAGAACTGGCTGCTAATGAAGGGCTTTAATTATCCTGTTAAAAAAATGTCGTGGCAAGAAACGCAGTCCATGGAATTATTAGAAAACTTGGAGGTTGCTTTTTTTATCTCAGAAGGTGAAGGAAGTTCTGTGGGGAGTGGTTGCTTCAATTGTCTGACTAATGGGGTGGTACTGGCAGAACCCAGCAGTGGACGATGCCTTTCCTCCCTCAAATTCTCAGAGCGAGTGGGTTAATAAATAATAAGTGCATCATTGTACTAGTAATTTGATGAGTGTAATGGACTCCATAAACCTTTAAGCAAGCACAAACTTTGCCTAAAACCTGAGGGAGAAGGTTATGAGTAGGCAGCTGAACAATCATGTGCAGCTTGAAGGAAGGGCAAGGAAAAATCCCAGGTTAAACCACCCATAGATAAGAGAGGTAGTAAAGTCTAGGCCTGAAGAAGCTCAGTCTGGAGAACTTCAGCATCTGTACCAGCTAGTTGCTTAAGAAATAAGACTAAATTGTTTTCAGAGGGTTGTGGAGGAGAAGGGTAGCCAGGAGAACTGCAGAAACGGGGGAAATGCAGGCAGAGCCATTAAAAAGGGGAGGAGATGGAGGGTATCTAGTCTGGGCCATCATGTCTTCATGGTTATCAACACCAGGACAGCTCACATTTAGTGTTTAGAAGCACCTAGAGAATCATATGATGATAAAACAGCCATTATGAAGTGCCTTATGCTCAGCTGATGAGGTAGCCATCCCCTTTGTAAGGGTCAAAACTGATCAGTGTGTCTTGACTGTGTGAAGGCTTGTGACACAGTTCCACGTGATGCCCTGATAAGGAGAGTAATAATTCTTCTCTTGGTGCCTGCAGCACTTTGCTGTGTTGACTGTGGATCCAAAATACCTTTTCAAAGTCTGTCCTTCGTTCTAGGTCTTGGTGCTGCCAACCAGGTGTGGTTGCTCCAGTTCCTTGAGATAGGAGTAGGCAGAACCATGTTTCCTGTTGCCTTTCCTCTTACATGTGCTTGTGGACAGGGCAGTGCAACAAAGGAGTTCATAAAACTTGCTGTTGTGACACTTTACGACCCCAAGGTGAGGCTGAATCTCCTGCAGTGGGACTTAAGACCTAATACTGGTATGAAGAATGAATTTCTGGGATCTTCTCCTGGCCCTGTGTTTCTGTGAGCTTTACTATTAAAAAAGTCTCAGCTACTTAATTCCTCTGTGTTTTCCAGCCGTCAGCCTGAACCACCAAAGAAGGAGAAGGAGACAGCTGCAATTACCACCACTCAGTCGAAGAGAGCGGATGAATGGAAGGACCCTTGGCGCCGATCCAAGTCCCCCAAAAAGAAACTGGGCATCTCTGTCTCTCCAAGCCGTGCCCGTAGGCGCCGAAAAACCTCTGCTTCTTCAGCATCTGCCTCTGGCTCTTCAAGGTGAGTGAAGGCAAAGAGCTCTCGTATCCCAGCCTTGTTAGTGTGTCTGGAAGCGTGATGTGTCTCTTGCTGGCCCATCAAAGATGTTGAGATGTGTGAGAAGGTAGTTCAAGGCTTGCTGCTCCGTAACAGCTATGGACATCAGCACATAGGTAGCACATTGTGGTGGGATCTGCTCGAGATTAGGACAAGTTCCTTGGAAAAGTCACTCTTCACAGAAATTAGAAGAGTCCAGATGATTAGTAGCTCTCTCACATGAAAATTGACCTTAATAGGAGCAGAAGGAGCTGGAAGCTGTAAGAATTCGAGCCTCTTTGCCACGCAGCTGCTGAGAGGATGATGTGAACCCGCTCTAGAAAGCGTGTGCTGATGCTTCTGAAGGAAAACTAGGATTGTGGAGGCTTGGTAGAGCCTTAGAGGGCTGCAGTGGAGCTCTGAGACCACCTCATGTGAGGAAAAATCCCACCTTTCAGAAAGAAGGCACAGATTCAGGCCAATGATGCATAAGCATTTTCTTGAAATGCTTGAAGCTTCTGAAAAGAGGGGGGAAAAGGTATTGGAGAGGAATGAGGAACACACTGAATTGAAGATACGGATCTAAAAACCAAAGCCCTCCTGAAGCAGATAGCTTTTCTTGCTGGGATCACTGCACCCGAGATGTTTCTGTTTTCTTATACCTGTGTGACCCAACTGATCGGGACTGTCTGGTGAAAAGGTCTAAAATCACTTGGAAGGAGTTATGAAGAGGGATCCATCCCCTGTAGCTAGTAGTCATTAGCTATAGAAGGGGTGAGGCCTGTTCAAGGGTAGCAACAACAGGATCCTCTCTGAAAGACAAGCAGTGGATTGAGGAGAGGCTGTAGTCCTGGCAGACCACCAAGGAGAAGGTAGGTAATTTTTGGAGCAGTGTTTGAGAACTTGGGAAATGTTTAATGAAAGCAAACCCATGGGCTCAGAGGGGTTCTCAGGAGGTACTGAGTTTTTAATTATTTAATTGTTTTTGTCTTTCAGGTCGTCCTCTCGTTCATCCACCTATTCTGGTTCAGGTTCCTCACGATCTCGTTCCAGATCATCGTCTTACAGCTCTTATTCTAGTCGCTCTTCAAGACACAGCTCTTTCTCAGGCAGCAGGTCCAGGTACTGGCTCCTTGGGTTTGAAACTCCTTGTGCTCTTTTCCAAACACTTGCTAACAGCTTCTTAAAGGCAAAGAGCCAACTCTTGGAAGAAAACATGCAAAGCACTTTGCTGTGTGAGGGAAATACCAGAGACTGCAAGGCAGCCTGCAGGTTTGGTTGCTGAATGAAGCAGATGCATCAGCCACCCCCTCCTCTCCCCAGTACCCCCACCCACCAGTGCCATGCTGTTGTGACTGAGCTGTTTCCCATGCCTGGGGTAGCTGAGCGGTTGGAGGAGCCTGGCTGAGATTAACGTTGCCATCATTTGCATTTTATAATTGGAAAAAGTTACTGGCATCTCCTTTCTGTTGCACTGAAATTTCTATTTAAAGAGGCAAATCATATTTCTTTGTTAAAGTACTTGTGCCTTGTGGTAGTCCTGACACTTCAAAGCAGCAATTCAGTGTCCCATGCTGATTAAACACAGGATGATTATTACTCTGCCACTTCCTTGCCCCTGCAGACAGTTTCCCAAGTCCAGAATGTGCATAGTAGGAGAACTGGCTCCCTAGGCAGGCACCTCTGCAGAGCAGAAATCACACAAACAGCCAGAGTAAATGGGGATTGCAGAGTGTCCCTTCTGGAGGTGTGATTTCTCCTAGGAACAGCTCAAGTTAAAGCTGATCTCAGTGCGAGCACGAATGTTTCCGGGGAGTAGCTGATCTTCCCCCATCCAGCCATTTCAAACTGCTCCTGGCAGGACAGTGTGGGGCAGAGGTGACACACTTTGATGAGCATTCCTCTCTCTAAAGGTAGGAGGGGAGAGGAACACCCAAGTGTCTAACTGTTCTTTAGAAAGCCCGTCACCGAGGCATCTGGCCTTTTGAAGTACAAGGCTGCAACTAGGGTACTTCCAGTCTTGGCAGTGGGGTGAATCACTTGAATGCTGGCATCTGGTGTTGCCACTTTGGTCAGTCCTGGTCTTAGGAAACAGCTCTTGGCCTTTGACCTGTTTGCTTTGATATGCTCTGCTTCAGTTCTCTCCTTGTGTTCCAGAAATTGCAGGTATCAGTCAGATGCCTTTTTTTTGCTTTTCTCCCAAGGTTTCATTGTTTGGCTGCTGTGCTAGAAGCTACATAAAGTAGGTTCTTGCTGAATCTTGCAAGTCAAAATCTCAGTTACTGTGCTGTAGGCACATTCTCCCTGTGGAGAGAATACAGAGAGGATGGGGAAAACCTCAAGAGTTGCTGTGGATGCCTGACAGTGCCTGTCTTGCTGCCAACTCCAGAAGCTGGTTTTGTTGAGCAGAACCTTATCTAAAACTAGGATAAGCTCAGACCCACAGAGACCAGTTCTGGGATGCGGTCACTAACCAAAGGAGGGAGCAGTGGCTAAATGCAGCAAAAGCCTTCTGCAGTCTCAGCCACTGAGCCTCTGTGTCCTTCCTTTCTAGATCACGGTCCTTCTCATCTTCTCCCTCTGCTTCTCCGACACCATCTCCACACAAGCCGCTTGCGAAGGCTAAAGGGGAGTTATTACCACCAGCTGGGAAAGGGTAAGACTTTGTCTCCAGTTGATGATGTGATGCAAAAGAGGCTCCAAAGGGTAATCCATGAGTCAGACTCTTCTCACCTGGCTGTCAGTTTCAGGAAGAAATGGAAAATGCAAAATAGGACCTGCTTAGCTTTGCGTATTTAATTAAATGGTGGCACTTTCACTTATTAAATTCAGCCTGGTCTAGTGAGAGGTGTCCCTGCCCGTGGCAGGCCAGTTGGAACTAGCTGACCCTTTCCAACCTAAGCCATTCTGTGATAAGCTAAAGTGTACAGGTATCCTAAGTATCTCATAGAATCTTTTACACTGGAAAAGATGCTTAAGATCATCAAGTGCTGCTGCTAACCCCACACTGCCAAGTCCACCACTAAATCGTGTCCCTCAGCACTACCTTGAGGCCGCTGTCACATGTGCATAGAGTTATAGTATTGGATTGGAAGAGACCACCAAAGGTCATCTAGTCCACCCCCCTACAACAAGCAGCAACATCTTTAACTAGACCAACTTGCCTACAGCCCCATCCAGCATGACTTTCAATGTCTTCAGGGATGGGGGTCTCCCCCACCTCTCTAGGCAACCTGTTCCAGGGATTCACTACCTTCAGATTAAATAACTTATTCTCATGTCTAGCCTAAATCTACCATTTTGTAGCTTAAAACCATGACCCCTCGTCCTGTCATTCCCTGACTTTGTGAACAGTCTTTTCTAGCCTTCTTATAGGCCCCTTTCAGGAATTGGAAGGCCACTATAGAGTGATCTTTGGGCTGAACAACCCCAGCTCTCAGCCTGTCCTCACAAGAGAGTTGTTTCAGCTCTCATGCATGTTTCAAACACATGATTTACTATTTAAGTGTCCTGTGTGTGCAGATCTGCTTATGAGAATGTTTCATTCGTGCCTCTTGTGTAGCTGTCCTAGAATAAAGAAATGATCCAGCCTCATCTCCTGCTAGTGTTGGAGTAAAATTAAAACACTGCTGTAGCTATGAAGCTGCTTTTAGCAGATACGCCAGCACTCCTGCTCTTCTAAATTCCTGAAGTTGCTATTTCACAAACTCCTGTCACACAGAGTAAATTGACGGACACGTTAGAGGCTGACACAACACCGTAGTGACGCCACCTCTTCCAAGGTGACCCGCAAGTAAATTACTCTATGGGAATCTCCCTGAATCTCCAGGATATGGGACAATCCCCTTTGCCACACTTCTTCTACCTTATTGACCTGCTTTTTGATGTGTTTTAATTCTCAACTCCAGGGGTCCAGCCCTTTAAGGACACAGCAGCAATGTCTTTAACACCGTTCTGGTGCACGCTGTGGCACTGGTTTGGTAACACGCGACACCGGCCAGCAGCGTGCTAGCACAGGTTGTTTTTGCTTGCTAGCATTGCACACGTTTAATCCTGTCTTCTGCAGGGGGTGAGTGCAGATGTTCTTACGCGCGAGAGGAGGAATTAAGTCTCTATTTTTGCGTGCGGAGACAGCTGCGTCCTCCCTGGTTAAGAGTAGGTGTGACCTCAGTGCTGAGGATGTTGAGCAGTAACCAGCTATTAGAGAGGCTGGAGTGCTCAGAGCCCAGAAGTGAGCAGCACGAAGAGCCAAAGCCATTTGTCTCTCGCGTAACGGGTGGTAGATGAAGGCACAGGAACGTGACGCAGCGGTGGTCCTGTGCGACAACAGTGCCTGCAGCATATTCTGGGGGGTGGCACCAGCCACGAGATGGGTCCAAGGGACGTTTGCACACAGCGGAGCCTTTTGCACCGTGATAGTCCTTGTGAGGGAGCAAAAGAGAACTTTTGTGCTTGAACTGTGGGTGTTTGATTCTGAAGCCTGCCTGGCATATTTCAAGTAGGTGTATGTGTTTGGGGTAAACTGCACCGAACCAAATGGTTAAGAAACAGTGATTCCACGCAGTCTGCTCCGTTAATTCATTTACAAGTCAAATGTCTCCAAAATTGGCCGCTATATAGTAGCTTGTGTCTGAAAAGGTGACTTGATTTAGACTGTGAGCAATAGGTCCCTGTAGGGGAATCCATATTGTGTTTTGACAAAACAGCCAAGTGTCTGTAGCTACAGCAATTAGATCTGTGTATTTAGTTACATCCAGACAATACTTTGTTAAAACCAAACACGAGAGCATTTCATCGCTTTTGAGAACGTCTGCAAGCCTAGTCTGCACCCACCAACTTTGATCAGACACATTAAAATTTTGGTTTTTGTAGTGAAAAGTCTGTGAAGAAACTCGCTGCCCTCCCAGTCACCCAGCCGCTCGCTAAAATTACGACGGCTGCACCGGAGCCAGCCAAACCGGGGGATAATCGCGAGGCGAGAAGGAAGGAACGGCAGACGAGGACTCCACCCAGGAGGTAAGAAAGCTGTGGGGTGGAGTGAGGGTTGATCTCCTGGAAGATAGAGCAAATCGTGGGATTCTCTCGGCAGTACCAGCTACCAGGGCTTTCCAGTATTAGAGAAATCTGTTTCCTGGGGCAGGAACAAAACAGGAAAAGAGGGAGCGAGTCAGGAGTGAATCTTAGTGACTTGTCACAGCAGGTGGCTCCTGCCTCTGGAGGCTAGTTGGGGTAGGGGAAGTGTGTAGATGGAATACATGAAATGTGCTGAAAGGCAGGGTCTGCGGTGCAAATAAAGGCATTTTTCGAGAGCTGCTGGTTGTGGAGGCCACACAGCAAACGAGCAGATACGTGTTTGGTCTGGAGAGCAGATCCCACGCGTTGGAGGCTCACGACTTGTGGTGATGGCCTTGCACACTGTTTACTCTAAACAGGTGCCAGTACGCAGGGAGTGTTTCTCCTGTGTGGTCCCGGGAGCTGGTTCATCAGCCTCCAGCAGCACCACTGGAGGAGAGGAGGAAAAACACCACTGCTTTTGCTGTCCCAACTATACAGCTTGCTGGCTCCCCTGCTCCTCTTCTGGCTTCACTCTGTGTGACTAGTCAGAATGTTTCAAGTGCTTTCTCTCTGTCCTCGAACTGATTTTGTTTCCTTTTTCTCCTCCCTTTGCATATCAAACGAGAGAGGCTCCTAATGGTTTTCAAACAAGGAGCACTTGTCCGTATTTACATAGTCTTAGCAGGCTTGATCCATTGTACTGTACTTAAAGGGGTTACAGGACAAATGTAAGTTGCATCTCCTGTTCTTGGAGAGACACAGAGCCAGCCAAACACAGCTCAAACCCATCATGCATCCTTCTGAAGAAACAGCAGTAGGGTACTGATGTATCTCTTCTATGGAAGCAGTAGTTTGGTGCTTAGGAAATGGGTTTACTAGTTTATGAGCGCGTGTGGAGAGCGGCTCAGCCCTGCCATGAGGCCTGTATGATTTTCTTGGGTAATTGGATGGTGCTTTCTGTCAGTGTATTTTGAAGACAACTGTAAATCTTTTTCCACTCAAGTTTCAGAAACATTCTGAGTCAATTTGCTTTTTGGTCTGCGATTCCATCTCCTGTTTCTTCCCAGCAGCCAAAGAAAAGGCCTGGGCTGAGCGGTCAAGTCTCCATAAGTGAAAACTGATCATGATGGTTTATTTTCTCTACAGACCCCATCAGTTCTAGTTTCTTTTTTACTTTAACTAGTTAACAATAATCTTAATTATTCACCTAATCTTAATTAGTCACCTTCCCTTATTCTTTACACCAGACTCTCTTTTCTCATGTTTGTACCCAGTGCCCTACGCTCTCCCTGCTGTGCCAACGCTAAAACAGCTGTGTTTTTGCTAGTGCTGGTGTGTCAGTCACATAAGAAGTGTGTGATTATTTGCACAGCCTGAAAGACAAGTTAATCCCACCACATTACGTGGTTAGCAGTTGTTCTTTGTAGGAAGCATTGGCTGTTGGTGTCAGTACAGGATTAAGGTGCTTTAGCTCCTTCATTGTCTTCCTCTTGTTAGCATTCTTCAGTCTTGCATAAAACCTCTGCTGTTCAGAGAACAGGTCCCTCCTCGGGACTGGGAACGTCTGAAATGGTGACGTTTGCAAAAGTACCAGTCTTGTGTCCAGTACAGGACAACAGCATCACGCTTAACCTGTCCCTAAACAGCTTCTTCTAAGCCCACCTCCTGGCAGAGTACAGTGAGGTGATGATGTTGTTTGCTGTCTTGCAGGCGGACTATCAGCGGCAGCATCAGTGGCAGTGCCAGCAGCTACAGCGGTTCCAGTTCCCGATCCAGGTCCTTGTCTCGGTCTCTCTCCAGATCTCATTCCAGATCATCATCTGCCTCAGTCTCTCACTCCCCATCGGGGTCCAGGAAATCCAGGTACAGCCTCGACCCTTCTTGACCTTTGCTGAAATCAGACATTATAACTGTTCTTAACTCTTGTGGTTTCTTGCAGCGAAAGCTCTCTGTAGCTTCAACTTACAGAAGCTGTAGAAGAAACTACAAAGAAACAGGGTTGTTTCTCTGTGTGATGTTACCAATCCCGAGTCCTGAATCCTGCCAGTGGTACCCTGTGGTGCCAGACTGCCTGTTTTCACCAGAATTCTGACCACAGTGTCTTTGTGGCCAGGCTGATCCCACACCCTAATGTATTTACAAGTTAGCACTTTCAGGCTACAGAGCTTTGCTCTCCTAAACCTCTCGTACCTCTGGTTACTGAATGTCCTTAGGGAAGATGCTTGGCCTGTTGGGAGAGGTAGGGCAGAAAATACCCAAAAGGCCCAGCTAATGACACTTTTACTTTGCTGCTGAAGTTGCATGGCCAGTTCCCTTTGCGTTTAGCCCCGAGTGAATAGTTGTGTGGCTGCTAGTCTGTGGGATTCGTAAACAGCTAACTCCCTCCAGTAAAGAATCATGAAATAAACCTCTTCCCAGTCCTTCGTTTGGAGGTTTTTTGCATCATTTGCTCCAGAATCCCTGGAACTCTGCAGGCAGCTTTGAAACGCGACATTTCCGTGTGATAGAGATGTCAAAGCAGCCCTGTGGAGTAAAACCAGTGGATTAAGTAGGACTTGGCTCTGACCAGCTGTAACTCACGTATCTGGACTCTGGAACTCCAAGATTCAACATCCGCGTTATTTTACGGAAATACAAACTTGTTTACTACGTGCTTGTTGCATTCATCAGATCAGGCCGAGGTGATGCAAGAGGTTCAGGGAGCGCTGGGGCACGCTGGCTCTGTGCTGCGCTGCCATACGGGGCCTGAGAGGAGAGTATGGCCAAAACTTGACGCAGTCTTCGCTTGTGAGCACCAGGGCCATGCTTGCTGCTTGTACACGTGTGTGGGGAAGGGGGGAGCATAGGAAATACAGCGTGTGCCCAAACCAGATTTGCTGTCACAGTCTTAGAGCCAGGAGCTTTCTTGGAGAAGGACTTTCTGGCTTATCCAGTCTCTACTGGCCAGCTCCCAAGTAGCTGAGATTTTTCAGAGCCGCTTCACTCTAGCAAAGCTGCAGTGACAGCATGTCCCTGAAGGGATGCTGGGGCAAAGCCCTTAGTTCTGTCAGATACACTTTAAAGTGAAAAGCCTTCCTTAATACGATGATTGTCTGGCATTTTTAATGTTGTGAACTGAAAAACTGCCATCTTATAGGCATCTTCACTGTCGTTACCAGTTGTGACAGTACGTACGTCCTCAAACCAGGTACCTGGGCTCTCCTGTACCCTGGGGAGAACTGGGCAGGAGCTGTGGGCTGCAGAACTCCTGGGCTTTTAAAGCCTTCCGGAACAAACATGTGCCAACCAACAAAAGCATTGCCAGGGAACCCTTGACCTCCGTGGTAATGCTGACCTGTGTGTGGTAGCACATTCTTTGCTTTCACTTTTTGTTTACCTGGGGAAATGTGACCTGTTTCCCTGCTGCCTTATTCTTGTTTGTAAATAAACAGTTGGGATTTGGGATTCTTCTTCTGTCTCTTGCCAGTTATTGCCTGTCTCAACACCTCTCTGACATCCCAGCCATGCAAGGGAGTTGAAACAAAGGTGTCTGTGTCATCACTGTCTGCTTCTTGTTGCATTCGTGACTGTAACAGGCTGTTGGCTCTTTCCAGGTCCCTGAGCGTGAGCAGCGTTTCTTCTGTCTCTAGTGCCTCCTCCAGCAGCAGCTCCGTACGCAGCGCCGACTCCGAAGACATGTACGCGGATTTGGCCAGCCCTGTTTCCTCAGCCAGCTCCCGATCGCCAACCCCAGCGCAGCAGAAGAAAGGTAGAGGTACCTGGTTTGGAATTTTCTTCTAGGGATCTTGGGAAAAGGGGGGAGCAGAGATCTGGTGGTACTGCAGGCTCTGGGAAAACTGCTGAGCAGGCACTTGTGACTGGTGTAGACCAGGGAAGCCCACCTGGGGGGAGGGTAAGACCATTGAGAAGGGAGGCTGTGGAGCACATACACATCTGCATCCTTCCATCCCTGTGTCTCTGGCTGATAAAAATGCTTTTCCTGCTTGGGAATTCTGCCTGGTGCCTCCTCTCTTACCTTGTTCTCTTTCACCCTTGCAAGGTGATGCTAAATCTTCTGGGCAACTCCAGTTGTCATGTTGCTCTTGCTCTTTTTAGACCTCAGCAAGAGGCTTTTGTTCTCTGACCTTTATGTTAAGCATTCTCTCTCCAGAAACGCTGGTTTCTGGAATCATTTAAGCTTGGGGCCACATGCTGTGCTCAGTGGTGTGGGCTCTTCCAGTCCCTTGGAGCAGCATCCTCTTGCTCTGCCCTCTAAAGGGAGGGCAGGTGAAAGGAATCGATTGTAAGTCCCTACATCTTCTGCCTGGTTCCCACAGGAAAGTCAAAAAAAGAAGATAGTGCTAAAGAGGAGAAGCGGAAACGGGATGTGCCTGCTCAGCTCCTCAAATCATCCAAAGCCACCCAGGGGAGCAAATCGCAGCAGCTCCTCCAGAGCCAGCAGCCCTCAGCCCCCCAGTCTCAGCAAGGGGGTGGCTTCAGCGCTCACAAAGAGATCAAACTGACGCTCTTGAATAAGGTGAGAGGTGGGGTGAGGGTGGTTCCCTCTGCCATGGGGGTCCAAGGAGTGTGGTACAGGATGGATACTGGGACTCGGGGCTGGCAGGAAGAGAGCTCCAGGCTCCATGCTGGCGAGATGAGCTCAGCCAGGATTGAAGGGTGGCAGACAGAACCAGTCTGGCAGCACACACCCTGCGGTGGCTTCAGTTTGGGACTGTGTTGGCGGCTCCCCTGGGGCACATTCCTGCTGCAGCTTCAAGGGCTGTTCCGCGCTTTCTCGAAGGCTTGCACCCGGAGCGCCGAGGCGAAGGCGTGCGCAGCGCAGTCCCACATGCGCTGGGGCTTTTCCCCTTGATAGCGTGCTCCCTGCACGCTTCCAAGTGAGCTCTCCTCCCACTGCCCACTTGGGAACGAGCTGCTGACCAGTCATTAACTGCGTCAGGAGGTAAAAGCCCCAATTGCCTTGTTCTCCGGGGTGCCTGCCACCAGCCACGCTTTCCGCAGGGAGCCTGGCTCTTTACCCCTGAGCCCAGTGCCCCAGTTTGGTGCCTCTGGCTGAGATTGCAATCCAGATCATGTGGGAGAGCTCGGCCTCGTGGGATTTTGTGCCCGAGCAGGGTGTTGGCCCCAGTCACAGGGACAGGTTCCTGTTTTTGAAGCATTAATGTTTTTTTCTGACAGCCCAAATTCCCCGTTGCGGCGCGAGGCCGCAGTTTTCTCCATTTCCCTGTGCTCTGACGTGAGGTGCCTTTATCGAGTCTGTGAAGCATGTTCCGTGGGGAGGAGTAGGAGTTACACATAACTGCTGGCTGGCACGTTCAGGTCCTGGAAGAAGGCAGGACTCCACATGCCTCCTTGACATCTGCTATCCTTGGTGCTGCTGAAAACACCCACAAAATGCTGTTTTCCACACAAAAGAAAATACCGTAGCATTAGCCCCAGTGGCAGAGGATGCTGCTCTTTGCTTATGGTGGTAGGGGAGCGACGTGGTGCCAGCAGCGGCTGGGACTGGTGTGCACCAGGAGTCTAATAGGAGACGTGTTTGCATGAGCATCACAGGCACCTGTCAGAGGAAATAGCTCTGCCTGCTTCCCTCCCCAAAGGGAAGTGGCTGCTCAGCCCCGTTGTCTGTTTTAATTCCATTGCAGGCTGTTGACAAAGGAAGCAGGAAGAGATACGAGCCAGCAGACAAAGACAGGCCAAGCTCTCCTCCAGCCAAACGGACAAACCTGTCACCTGACAGAGGTGAGACATCAGCCCAGGGACTCCTGGCCTGGCCGGGTTCCAGGCAGTGCTCCAGCGACAAATGTCCCGTGAAAGTCTCTGCTGCAAGAGTCCACTCACTGGAGAGGTTAATTGCAGGCGTGCGTCCTTCCAAAACCTCAGCGCGCGCGGTTGCCGCCAGATAACACGAGTGTATTAGTTGTCCTGCTGCAGAGAGCACGGTGGAGGTGAGACACTCTGGTGGGTGAAGTAAGCGAGGTGAGGTCAGCCCTGGGCGGGCCAAACCCGGCCTTGCTTAGCTGTTTTGTGGTGCCTGATGTGAGTTCCTTGGCTCCACCGTGTCTGTGTAAGGCCTCCTTACACAGTGTTCATCTCCACTGCAGGTACACAGCCAGCCAGACACACACCCCACAGCAGCCTCCCGTTCGGTGTCGTTGGATGTGGCTGTGAAGGCTGTAGGGTCTTCCCTTGCTGCGTCCCGGGGTCTTCCCTACCTCATATTTCAGTGCATCGTGAAGGGTTTTGGCCCTGCTGAGGGCTGGTGGCGGTGCTTCGAAAGGGAGCACAGGCTGCCAAGGCTCGGGTGCGTGCGGGAGCTGGCTGGATCACCCGGACTGCGAAATGAGGCGATTTCCCCACTCGTGTGTGACACAACTTCATCTGCCCTGTGTGTTTAGAAAGACACGGGCTTTCCAAGCGTTCTGTCTCTCCGAGTCTGCTGCTAGCTCAGAAGACTAAGCTGGTGAGACACGTCGAAGGGGCCCAAACTACCACGCTTCAGCCTTCGCCGTCGCTGCTGAGAAGCAAAGGGGAGGGGGGAGCCGTCGGGCAGAGGTGCCTCGTTTTGACGTGCGAGCCAGCAGTGCCACGTGACGTCGTCGTCCCTGTTGTCTTGGCTGTAGGTGTATCTTGTTGACTCTGGGTGCCAGCCAGAAAAAATCTCTGTGCTTAATAGCCTGGTTGCATTTGGCTCCTGCAACGGCAGCATGGAAGGGACCGGGTGAGGTTGAAGTTCACTGGGATGTAGTTCACAGCCGCTGCTGAGCTGCAGACAAGTGAATGGGCTGACCTAGCAAACTGGGCTGATTTTATAGATATGTAGCCATGGTTATATATTTTATTTGTTGTCTGTACATTATAAAGCATTTTTAGACAGTGGGAAATGGGAGACAAGCCCTGAAGGCAGCTCAGCCTCACATCCCAGCAGCAAGCCAACCCACAACTGCGTTGGGACTGAGCAAGAGGCACCCTGCGGCGTGCAGCCTGCGCTCCAGTGTCCCAGCACAGACTTCGTCGCTGTTTATGCCCAGAGTCTCGATTCCCTGTTCTGTTAACCTTGCGCTGATCAGATCTGCAGCTACAGCTGCCCCTCTGTGTGCCAGGATAGCAATGGTTGGGAAACTCGCTGTCCCAGAGCTGGGTAATGCTGCTGTAGAGCCCACCATGCGCGAGTCCCCACGACGTCACGTGGCACTGCTGGCTCGTGAACAAGCATCACCCCCATGCTTGTTCAGTCCACGCTGTACAAGCACAGGGGTGATGCCTGCGGACTGGTCCAAATCAGCTCCAAAAGTGGCAGAGCTGCACTCTCCCAGCACTTCCTAACGCCAGTAACGCTCCCTGCTCCCTTGGTTTTGTGGATCTGGCGTGGGTGCTGCTGTGCCCATTGCACGCGAACCAGGTGATCAGCTGGGGAGAGCTGAGCTGGACTGTGAGCAGTGGCTCTGCCTGGCAAGTTTGTGACAAAAGTTTGGCCTAAACATACGGTGGAGGAGCCGCGTTCCGGCAGCCAAAGAGGGGTGGCCAGTTCCCCTCAGGTAATGCATATGGCTGACCGTGGGACATGGCCTTGACAAGCTTTTCTGCTCCCGCTGAAGACTGAGGGCACAACAGTAGGTTCCTTTTCTGGCTGCTGCTGCATTTGGGTTTTGCCAGCAGACCTGGTCTGTGTGAAGAGAAGGCTCATCTGAAGAGATGGTGGTGTAGGCAGGGAAGTGGCCTGGACCTTGGCAATGAACAAGAACATCTTGCCTTCTCTTCCCAACAGGGTCTCGTGACAGGAAGGCAACCGGAAGGCTCTCTTCACCCAAGCAAGAGCGACAGAGGGGCCAGAACCCAAAACCTTCTCCTGCACAGACAGACAGGTCAGTGCCCGCTTGTTCTCCTGGGTCTGCTGTGGGTTGGGCTGGGGCTCACACTTCTGTAGCAGTTAAGCCCTTCCTCTCAGGACAGCTCTGGGGCTCGCTGGCTGTAGTTTCCTGTTGCCATGGAAGTACAGCAAGAGAGGAAGGACGCGAAGCTCCCTGGGCAGGAGCCAGAGGTGCTCAGGGGTTCACGCGGAAGCCACTGGCTAAGCTGTTCCAGCTCAGAAACGAGCAGGAGCCGGGGGGTTTTCTTGAGGTCAGTGCAAGCACGAGGAGCCAAGTAGGTTAGGTGCAAGCTCGGTCATGCCTCTCGTTACTGCTTTGTAGTGCTAACAAGAGAAAGTTCAGCCCCTTCATCCAGCTGCTGACCTTCTCATGGCACCTGGCACCTGATTTCTTTATAGCCCCTATGGTTCTTTATAGCCTGGCATGCCCTCAGCTGGCTGTTCTGCCATCGTGAGCTGTTAGTCTGGCCCCTGAACAGTGACTGGCCCTGGCTTTGGCCTTTTAAATGCCCTCTGGTGATTGGTGTCCAGCTCATATCCCATTTCTTGGCAGCCTGTACCTGTACTGGGAACATCCCATTGCAGAACTGGATGTGGCTGCAGGGGCCTTGGTCTGCGCTGTGCTCAGAGCCCTTTGGCGAAGGAGTTGTGCAGCACCTTCTGCAGGACAGTGAAAGCCTCCTCTGTCCTCCTTGGCTGTAGCCAGCCAGCACTGCTTTGCATTTCCCTGGTGTCTCCTCTCTTAAGATCTCAGAGATGCAGCCCTGCCCCACACCATTAGCCATCATGACTAGTGTCATCCCCTCTCCCCATCCTGCGTCATGGGTAAGCTGCAAATTGTTTGTCGGTCTCCCAACCCCGACTTAGCCCCAGCTGCCACAGCCCCCTCCTCCTTCAGGCTCCGAGGTCCTGCTGTGAGAAGTGGTGGCTCATGTGTGGGACTGGCCAGACTCCCCACGTGTTCCCACAGCTTGGCTTTGCTCTGACGCTGCCTTGCCCCAGTCCAAAGCTGTTGTGGGTGCAGAGTGTAAATTTCAGGTTCCCTCCCTACTCAGCTGCTCTTTCACCGTCTCAGTTTATCCAATCCCAGGTGTTGTGTCTTGAACCCGTTGGCTCCCACCAGTGCCAACAGCAAGCACCTTCTCATCACCTTCTCTTTCCCTGCCAGGAAACGCCAGCTCTCGCCCCAATCCAAGAGCTCCAGCAAAGTCACAAGCGTGCCGGGCAAAGCGTCCGAGCCGGGTCCCACGGGCGCCAAGGCGGGCAAATCCAGCACCCTGTCGCGACGGGAGGAGCTCCTGAAGCAGCTCAAGGCAGTGGAAGACGCCATCGCTCGCAAGCGGGCCAAAATCCCCGGGAAAGTATAGTGGGCCGTGCGCGGAGCCCCCTGCTCTGCCCCTTAGTGACTCTTCTTGTTTTTATAAATAGTGTAAAAGCGGCCACTTTGGGATTTTGCAGTTCTTGTCTTATTTTGGCTGCGATTCTTTTTAAAAAAACTAAAACAAAAAAACCAAACCACACACACCCCACCAACAAGAAACAAACCAACCACCACCTGAAGTTCTGTGAGCTGCGATGCCCGCGACGCCTCGCTGCGGCCCCGGGGGCCAAACCCCTGGCTCTGGCCGGCACCCCGCTCCATGTAAATTATGCACAGAGGACTCCAGCAGCCCCGTCGGATGCTCTCGCTCTTCCTCTCCTCCTCTCTGCCCCGTCCTCTTCGCTAGCCTCGAGTTGTATTCTCCTAGTTAGCCCCGCTGTGTGTTGAGTGTCTTCAGCGATGCAGTTCAATTTACTGTGTAACGAGAGAGCCCAAAACTGCTGTGAACTGCCGGCGACATCACCGCCTCCCCGCGCCCTCCCCGCGCCCCAGGAACACAAATATATATATATTCTTGACTAAAGGCTGATTGGGAAATGACCTGTCTCTTATTTTAAGCAGCAGATTGCTTTAGTTGAATTAAAAGGAGCCCTGAAGATGGTGTGGGGGTGTCTGTCTAACAAGGAGGGTCCTTTTGGTCCTTTTCTCCCTTTTTTTTTTCCTTTTTTTTTTTTTTTTGAGGGGTTCTCCCTGAAATAAAGTATTTTGATAACCACTTCTTCCTTTCTCCACTCTTCTCTGCATCCCCTCTTCTCCCCTTCCTTGCCTCGGGGAGGCCTGTCCCCTCTATCTTTGGGGTGTGTGTTTATTTGTTCTGATCTGCTCTGTGGAGCTGGAAGAGCTGCTCCATCTCTTAGAGTGAAGCATCATGTCCCCTTCCTCAGGGTGGACAGGATGTCTGATGCCCGTGAGTGCTCCCCCTTCATCCTCACCCTCCTGCCTGTTGCACCCAGTATCAAACTGGTATCCTACTGGTATTGGTAGCAGGGCAGAGACCTGCTGGGGAGGAGAGGTTGCTGCAATCTGTTCTGTTGCTGCCTTTGCCCAGTAGAGTAGGAGGGGGATGTCTCTGGGCTCACGCTGACCTTTTGGGGGATGATTTATGGGGTCCTGTGTCCCTGCTTGCTTGGGGCATGTGACACTCTGCTGAGAGTGCAGATCCTCTGGAAGAAGTCCAGAGTGACTGCACCTAGTGCAAACCTTTTCTCCTGTGCTTCCCCCTGCCCCCAGTAAAGTGCTCCCTGCTCTACTGGGACCCACTGGGCCAAAGCGTGAGCCCCATCCCTGCTTGCCAAGTGTAGTGGCAGGGTGTCTGTCTATGCAAACTGCACTGGGGGGGTGCTTGTCAGAGGATGGGGGAGCAGATAAGAGAAAAACCCCTGCTGTAGCTCCTCTGGTCCCACTGCACAGCCTCCCTTTGCTCAGCACGGTCACCCTGATATGAAGCCTCAGGGCTATCCCTTGGCACTGTAAGGAAGAGCATTTGAGGTGGCAGGGGCGGGCAGGCAGTCAACGCAGCCCTTCAGCCCTTTCCAGGGTTGCCCAATTTGGGATTTCCGCCCTAGCAGCCCGGAGAATGTGAGGGTGATATCACCGTGGGGCTTGCGCAATGGGGCCATGGCCTGGGGCATGGGGATGCTGTCCCCGCTGGAGGCTGGGGGGGCTGGTGGGTGGGTACCCAGGGCATCCCTTGCCTGCCACTGGCAGGCACAAGGTGCCCTGGGCACCCATCCACCACCTCCTCAACCCTCCCATGACCTGAACCGCGGTCCTGCAATACTCTACAGTCATCCCCAAAGCATCAGGGCGACCAAACTGGTGGCCACCCCCTTCCCTATAAATCTCGTCATAACCATCCTAATCAACCCATTGAATTTTTGAGGTGCCAGAAGCCAAATTTCCGGGCTGGAACACGCGGAGTTGAGAAGGAAGTAACCGTCGGCCCGCAGGGAGGAGGAAGGCAGCCGGAGCTGGAGTTTCCAGGTGTGTGTGTACATCACCTACCTGAGTCCTATATAAAGGCGGTGGCAGCGGAGGAGCTGCCACTTGGCCACCTGCATCCCCAGGGCAGCAGTTTCAAAGGGGGCTCCCCCCCAAAAAAAAACCAAACCCATCTCCAGCCCTTGGCTGTGCTCCACTCGACGCCCAACTGATGGTAACACTGGCTTTGGGGTGGGACTGCTGGAATTGGGATGGGGTGTTGTGTGTGCAAGTGGGGAGGGGTTTGTGCACGTGGGGAAGGTGGGGGGTTCTCTCCTTGCTGGAAGGGTGGAAATGGGGAGGGTGGTGGTGGTGTGTGGTGGTGTTGGGGGGTGTGTGTGTGTGTGTGTGTGTGCCTGCTGCTGTGTGGTTCTCTGCATGTAAGGGCTGGTCAGGGGTGTATCTGCTCCTGTGCTGGTGATGGGGGGGGTGAGCTCATGGAAGGACAGTTTGTGCTGGTAACGTACACACACACGTTCCTGTGCCCGTATGCACCTGCGTGCGTGTGCTGTCACCCCGGGGGGGTGTAGCTGCACACAGGTGCCTGCACACACGTGTATCTGCATGGGGGCGGGGGTTGTCCGTGTGCACTGGTGCATACATGCACTTCCTCACACTGGGACTAATGTGTGTGTTGCACACATGCTTGTACCTGTGTGTGCATGACACGTATGTATGTGCATGTGTGCTGCTCCTGTGTGTGAGAGTGTGTGTGTCTGTGTGTGTGTGCATGGCTACGTCTGTGCTGGCACTCTGTGTGCCTGCATACATGTACTCTGTGTGTGCATGTAGATCTATGTGTGTGTGTGTGTGTGTGTGTGTGTGTGTGTGTGTATTTTTTGTGTGTATATACATCTACGTGTGTGAGTGTTTGTGTCCATACAGGTATTCTCTGTGAGTCTATAGCTCCGTGTATGCTGGCACTCTGTGTGTATGGATTCTCTGTGCACATACACGTGTGTTTGTACATACAGGCATTCTGTGTGTATGCACAGGTTTTCTATGTGTATGTACAGGTATTCTATGTGTATGTACAGGTATTCTGTGTGTATGCACAGGTATTCTATGTGTATGTACAGGCATTCTGTGTGTATGCACAGGTTTTCTGTGTGTATGTGCAGGTATTCTATGTGTATGTACAGGTATTCCGTATGTATGTACAGGCATTCTGTGTGTATGTACAGGTTTTCTGTGTGTCTGTAGCTCTGTGTGTGTGCTAGCACTGCGTGTACATGCAGGGACATGTACGTGCTGCTGCTTGGAGGGGGTTGTACACTCTTGTGCTGGCATTCTGCCTGTACATACAGCTAGAGTGTGTGTGTATAGATGTATACAGGGGGTGGTGAGAGTGTGTTCACACAGGTGTGTGTGTAGGTGCATATATGTGTGTGAGTATGTACAGGTGTACGTTCAGGCTGTGTACTCTGCACATACACCTGTGTGTGCGTGTGTGCATAGCTCTGTATAGGATATAGGAGTGTGTGTGTACATCTGTACAGGTACTGCCTGTCCACACACAGCTACACGTGTGTGTGACACAGTTCTGTGTGGGTATATGTCAGTGTAGGGTCTGTAGGGTCACCCCTAAGGCCACGGGTGTCCTGGGGAGGCAGGTCTCCCACTCTAACCATACTCTCACGCAGGGCTGGCTTGCTACTCTGACACTGCTGGGTTCCCTGGTGCTGTGCCACGGCCTGCGCCGTCCTGGCAGCCCCTCGCACCATCCCCATGCCCGCTGCTACAGCACGGGTGAGCTGCCGGACGGAGAAGCACCCCCACACCTCCTGGCCCGCAGACTGCGTTCAGACCACTACGTACCGGTGCAACTGGTGCCACAGCTGGAACGACTGCAGGAGGGCACTGCCAGCCATCGCCGCCATCGCCGGAACCATGAACGCGCCTGCCCAGCGCTGCAGCTCCGCACTGGGCTCCACAGCAAGCCCAACGAGCGCTCCATCTCCCCATGGCGCTACCGGTGAGTGTCCCAGAGCTGTGACCCCCAAACCCTCGCTGGCTGCTCTGCCGTGCCTCAGTTTCCCCAAGCAGCCCTCACTTACCTCTTCCTGGGGTTATCCTCGTTGCCCACCCTGACTTGATGCCTGACACCGGGGTGACTTGGGGCTGCCAAAGGGGAAGGGTCTCACTGACTTTGCTCCAACAGTATCGATGAGGATGACACCCGCTACCCGCGACACCTGGCCTTCGCCGAGTGCCTCTGCAGCGGCTGCGTGGATGTTAAGACAGGTCGGGAGACCACGTCACTCAACTCAATTGCCATCCACCAGAACATTATGGTCCTGAAGCGCAAGCCCTGCCCGCACCCCGCCAGCCACGGCCTCTTCACCTTCGAGGTGGACTACATCAAGGTGCCTGTGGGCTGCACCTGCGTCCTGCCCCGCATCGGGCGCTGAGCACCCCCAGCCCACCCCGCTCCCGTGGAGCCCCGTAGCGTGACCGTGTCACCGCGTCCCTCTCCCCACCTGTGCTTGTTTTAGAGCACCTGCCCTGGCCCCCTCCACAGCCAGGTGTCCCCCACGAACCCCTCACGTTATTTATGTTATTTATGAGCCTTGCTGCCGGGGGGGGTTGTTTTAACCCATATTTATTGCCGACCACCCCCGGCAAGGCTGCGACGCTGGGTGCAGCAGCACCCCAAAGGCTGGACCCTGTGAGCACTTCCTGGGGGCTCGCTGGTTATTTATTGCCCCTCCCCGCAGAGCTATTTATTGCCCCTCTGTCTGTGCTACTGACCGCTGGCATCATACAGCCCCAAAATAAAGGCTGTTTGCTCCATCACGGTCCTTGTTCTTGGACAGGGTGGTGGGGAGGTCTGTGCATCGAGGGGCGGTGGCAGGGGTGATGATCCTCTCCCAGCTCCATCACACAGCTGAAGAACCAATGCACCCAGCGTGGCAAGGCAGGATGAACTGGGAGGCGATGGGGTTTGGGGGAATGAGGGGGGGTGCTGCCTCACCTCCCCCCAGCAACAGGTAAAGGGAACCAGCCTCATCACCCCCCACCACCCACACCTTTCCCATGGCTGTGCCCTGGCACCCATGGGCCCAGCGCCACCTGCTGGGGCCACTCCACGTGCCCTCCCTGCACCTATGGGTGCCCTGGGGTAGTGGCACCCATGGATGCTCTGGGTAGGCTGCACCCCTTTCCCAGACCAGGGCAGCTACTGCTGCCCAGCAGCAGGGATGGGGGGGCACGTGTCACCAGGACATAGTGCATGCATGTGGCTGGCATGCATGTCCCCCCACAGCTTCACCCACCAGTGGGGCTATGGAAGACCTCAGGAGGGCACAGGACTGCCCCTACCCCACCATCCCAGCACATCCTCCCCAGAGGCAATTTCCCTGTCCCCTCTCCATGGCAGGAGGGATGTGGCCCTGCAGTGGCCGCACTCTGCATAGCCTCCACCTCATCTGCACCACGGGGTTTGCCCATAATTGGGCTGTTTGGGCTTAAAAGTCACCCTCAGCCCAGCCCCACCACTGAGTCAGGGAGAATCAGAGCCTTTTCCACCATTTATTGCAACAGCAACCGCAGAAGTGATCAAAAAACCAGCAAGGGGTGGCGTGAGGAGCAGAAATACCTGATCCTCCCCCATCCCCGTGGGGCTGCGGGGCCTGAGGACTCTCTGGGAAACTGGAGATTCTCCAGAGAGATGGGGATTTCGGGATCCTCCAGGGAATTGCTTGGAGAGCTGAGCACCCCTTGGGGAGACGGAACCTCTCAGGGAGCTGAGCATCCCTGAGGATTTGGGGATCCCCAGGAGCCAGACGCTCCAGGTTCCCTCCAGAGGGACCAGTGTGCAGCTGGGAAGCAGCAGTGTGAGTGAGTGGTGCAGCAGCAGCAGGAGGGTCCTGATCCCCCATCACTCGGCCGCGACAGGGATGGGGTTCACCTGTCCACCAACCTCCCCCAGCTGCTTCTTGTGGGCGTCAGCAGGTGGCCGGGGTGGGGGGTTACTGGGCGGCTGTCTGATGGTGTCTCCCCCCATGCGTCGTGGCTCCCGAGGCTTCTGCTCGATAGGTCTCCACTCCTCTCCCCGCACTGCTGCCTGCAAAGCCATGGGGTTTGTCAGGGTGGGGTCTCTCCTCCAGCCCCCCAACAACCCCAGAGCCCCCCAGAGACGCTCTGTGCTCACCAGCAGGTAGATGCCACTGGCAATGCCCAGGCAGACGGTGCCCAGGATGGTGGAGAGGAGGAAACCAGCTGGGACAGCCAGACTGTGCAAGAGATTTGGGGTTCAGAGGGGGCTGCAGAGGGGCTGCACCCCAAGCCCGACTCCACAGCCCACTTACGCAGCGTGCAGGATGGCACGGATGTAGTAATTCCTCGTGAGGGGCCCAAACACCTTCACCACTGCTGTTAAGTACTTCTGGCCACTGCAGAGCAACACTGCGGGGTTATAAGGGCCAGACCCCTCCCCAGGGGGGCAACCAGCCCTCAGGGACCCCCAGTCACACATTGTCCCCACTTGCAGCACCCCACAGAACCCAGTCAAGGGATCCAGTCCTGCCCCCACCCCACCACTCCTGACCCTGGTGCTTGTGGGGTCCCCCCAGGTGAGGGAACACCGACCACTTACCACCTCTCCATGGTGGAGCCCTTTTGCCGCTTACTCCGGGGGTACTCGAGCAGGCAGACCAGGACGCCGGCCACGCTGCAGGGTGGGGGTCAAGGAAAGGGGTGCTCGGGGCCAGGATTAGTCCCTAGGTACAGTCCTCAACCAAAAAAGGGCTCTTTGGGGAGGGAACGAGCGATTTGGGCGCAGACAGGGGAGGAAGAGGATGTCTCCCCCCATCCACGCTTCTCACACAAGTCAGGGTAGGGCATCCCCTGCCTCCCAGGACCCTTCTGCAAGGATACATGGCGTACGCCGCGAAGTACCAGCCCTTGAACTGCCCCGCCACGGCCACGATCCCACCTGTCAGCATGACTAGGGGGATAGAGAGGGGCTGGTGGGGTCCCTGCCTGGGGTATGGTCCCACCAAGCCAGGACGTGGCCCCCCAAACGCAGGACAGACACAAACCTCTGACCCGAGATTATGCCCCAGGAGCCCAGCATGTGGGGTACCAGGGAGATGCTGTGTGTGGGACCCCCTAGATTCATGGAAATGAACTGTGGGCCTCTAGGGAGAGGATTTTGTCCCCACAGCCACAGGACACCTCCAGCCAGGAGCTCTGCTCCACACAGAGCTTTGCTGTGGCTGCCCCACAGGGGGAAACCTGGGAAGAGGGGAGAGAGAAGGAGATGGGACTAGAGAGGGAGAGAGAGGGAGAAAAAGGAGGAAGGAGGAAGATGAGGGAGAGGAGATGGGACAAGGAGGGAGAGAGGACAGGGAAGAGAAAGGAGAAAGAGGAGGAACAAAAAGGAGGAAGAGGGAGGCGAGGGGGCAGAGTAGGAAGAGGAGGAAAGGAGAAGCAGAATGAGGAGAAAGATGATGGGGGAGAAGAGAGAAGGGAGAGGGAGACGAGAAGGAAGGAAAAGGAGAAAGAGGGGGAAGATGGAGGTGGAACAGGAGCGAGGAGAGGGATCGAGGAGAAGGGGAAGAGGAAGAAGAGGCTAGGGGTAAGAAAAAGAGGATGGAGGCGGTTAAGAAGAGGAAGAGGAGGCAGAGGGCAACAAGAGGAAGAGGAGACAGGAGCAAAGAGGAAGAGGCAGGGGCAGGCACAGGCTCCTCTCGCTCAGCGCATCCCCAGTGGGGCCAGCACTTCCCGCTTGCGAAACCCCGGAAGCCCCGGGCGACCCTCGGCCACGGAGCCGAACCCAGTGTCCTCGCACAACCCCCGGACCCCATCCCTGCAGCCCCTCCCTCACCGCCAGCTCCCCGCACTCACTGAGCCCGGCCGCCAGCGCCTGCTCGTTCGCCCACATGGCCCACTCGATCTGCCCCATGGCCCAGCTGGGCTCGGCACGGCTCGGCTCTGCCCGATGCGGTTCGGCGGGGTTCGGCACAGCCCAACCCGGAAAGCGAGCGACGTTCCCGCGCCGGCCCTTCCCCTGGCCCCGCCTCTTCCCGTAAGCCCCGCCCCAGGTCACGCCCCCTCGGAGACCCGCTCTAGCCGCCCGCCGCCCAGGGCGCTCAGCATCGGCCCCGGGGTCATAGCGGGGTTTGGGGCTGTGGGGCCAGCACTGCCCCCAGGGACACGTGGGGACAGGGGCCACACGGGGTGACTAGGAGGTTGCAGTGGCCTGCTGAGGGACAGACGAGAGGATCAGTCCTGTGAGGGACACGGTGGGGACAGGGGATGTGTAAGGGGCCAGGGCCATGTGGAAGGACAGGGGCCTTTGAGGGGTCAGGACCAGTCCCAGCAGGGACAACCTGTGGGGACAGGGGACGGGATCAGCCCAACAATGGAGCAGGGAGACAAGGGCCACATGGAGGGTCGGGATCAACCCCTCAAGGGACACAGCAGTGGGCACAGGGGCCATGCGGGATGATACAGGTTGTGCAGGGAAACAGGATCAGAGACCCCCCTCACGGTGGCAGGTGGTGCTCCCCTCTCACCCCCAGCACCACCCCAGAGCCCAAACACCCCAAACCAGCGCTTGTAGTGAGAAAATCTCTATTTCCTTACAAAAGGGTTAAAACCAGCCCCGGGGTCCCCGAGGCTGGGGGTGGTTTGATACCAGGCTGGACACTCCAAACCCCATGAGGGGCACTGGCAGAGTCACCCTGGCAGGACACAGCTGTCCCCAGTGGTGTCACTGGGGTTCAGGCACAGCGTCGGGGCAGCCCATCTGCTCCCAGGAGGTGCTGGCTAGGATCATCCACAAGCTGGGGGCCAGGGCCTGGCTGTGGGGCAGGAGACGGGTTAGGGTCAGCAGCGGCTGGAACCTGGCACCAAGGAGCCCTGCTAACTGCAGTGACTCCCCCTCCGCAGGGCTCTGGGGCACCTGTGGGCCTCATGGATCCCAAAGTCACCCTGTGGTCAGGTTAGTGGGAGGATGTCTAGGGACGATCTCCTGCACATCCACCTGGGGATGGGGACAGGGTCCTGGGCACCCCTGGGGACAGGAATAGGGTCCTACACACCCCCCCACCAGGGACAGGGCTAGAGCCTCACCACAAAGGCTGAGCAGATGGGTTCCCCTGCCCCAAGACCCCCACCAACACCTCCAAGCCCAACCTTGGTGTGCAGGATGTACTGGATGGCCCCTGGCAGCGTCTCCGTCACCACGGCTGTGAGCAGCTCCTCCGACAGTGAGGCTGAGCCAATGGGCAGCCCCCGAATGAACCTGCAGCACAGCTGAGTGCTCACTACCGAGTTCCCCCCTACTATCCCATTCCCCATGCTGGTAAGAGGTGGGATCAGCCTTACTGGTCCCCGTTGGTGGCAGGTGGGAAGCTGCGTCTGACCACCTCCGTGAATTCAGCCACAGTATCAGCCAGCGTGAAGATGACAGCGTTGGGGCCAGCATCAAAGGTGTAGGCAACCTGCAGTGGGATGGGGCATGAGGAACTCGGGGTTCCTGGTGAGGAATCACAGCACCACAGCAAACTGGGAGCCCTGCGTGGCCAACCAATACCTTGGTGCATCCATGGTGGGCATTGAAGCGGTGTACCAGGGCGATGATGCGCCGCGAGATGTCATTGAGGTAGAAGATGGGGGGGAAGGTGTCGAGGCAGGTGGCGTGGAACTGGTTGCTGTCCTGCATGGTGAGCTGCCCGAAGCCCTCGAAGTCCCGTTCCTGGATGTGCCGTATCATCTGCTCCAGGCGCTCCGGCACCACCACCTCTGCCCGGTGCTGTTGCAGCAGGCAGGTCACCATCAGTCCAATTTGGGGACACCCACAACCCTTTGGGCTTCATTTGGCTGGCCATGGGGTACAGCCCCTCTACCCCTTTCTAAGGAAGAGGAGACACCAAACTGATCCTGCCCCAGGAAGGATCAGTCCTGCCACCCTGTACCTTCAGCAAGGGGCTGGTGTCCACACTGGTCTGCATCCCCGATGTGCTGCCCACATGCTTCTTCTCCCCACTGACCTGGAGAGGGACACAGACAGCAGGACGTCACCCCACCTGCACCATCCAGCCCCACATAGGGGGATCCCCAGGGCCTGCACCCACATGGGACTGGGGTGCTCCCCAAAGGTGGTGGGTGCAGCCGTGTCCTCCCCGCCTTCCCCAGTCCCTCACCACAAGGACGAGGACCCTGAGCTCTGGCCAATGTGTTTCGGGGGCCACTTGATGTGCCAGGCTGTCCCTGCCGTCCGGCCGCTCGCCCTGCTGCCACTGCACGAAGCCCCCGAACATGCTGCGGCAGGCGCTGCCCGAGCCGCGCCGCGCCACCTCCGACAGCTCGCCCTCCACCCCGTACAGCCGTGCCAGCACCGACACTGTGGGACGGCAGGGTGTCAGGGCATGGGGACACCCCACCACCGCCCGCTGCTGCCCACCCTGTCCCCGTTCACCCACCCAGACAGGCGTAGCCGGCAGCCGAGGAGGCCAAACCAGCGGCGGTGGGGAAGTTGTTCTCAGTAGCGATGTGGATTTTGTAGGACAGGCTGAGCGGAGCCACGTCCTCGTTGCTGCCGCCCCGGCGCTTACGGGCCAAGCGTCGCACTGCAAGGGGACAGGAGCCAGGTGATGGGGTCGGACCAGGGGACAGACCCCACACCTGGGGTGCTGGAGGTCCAAGGTCACTCACCTTCCCGCAGACAAGCCTGCAGCCGGGGGTGCCCCATGTCTGCCTCCTGCCCGTTGAGCCACAGACGATCCTCTGTGAAGTCCCGGCTGGCAGCGGCCGTGGTGGTGGTTTTCAGCTGTTGGGAGAGGCCAGGGTGAGCAAAAGACAGGGGGGATCAGCAACCCCCCGGCACGGGGTGACACCAACCTGGTCCTGGTGCAGCGTCACGCTCAGCGAGGAATTGATGGGCAGGATCAGGTCGTTGTCCCGCTTGCCCCCTGCAAGAGATGGCACAGCATGGCACACATTGGTACACAGTATGGCTTGGCTTGGCATGGCATGGCATGGCTTAGGACAGCCTAGCATGGCACTGCATCACCTGGCATGCCATGGCACAGCACAGCCTGGCACAGCTTGACATGTCCCAGACTGGCATGGCACTGCTGGGCATGGCACAGTATCACTCAGGATGGCACGGCACGGCACGGAGTGGCAAAACACAGCATGGCACGGCACAGCAGGACACGTCCTAGCCCAGCACGGCACTGAGGGGCATGGCACAGGGTGGCACCACACGGCATGGCACGGCTCGGCACGGCTCGACACGGCCTCTTTGCTCCCTCCCACCCCCGACAGGTGCCAAACTCGCCCCCAGCCCGCCCGCGGGGGTATCCTCCCGTCCCGGGACAGGTCCCGGGACAGCCCGGCGCGGCACTCACAGTACTTGATGACAGCGATGTTGGGGGGGGCCGTGCAGGTGACCATAGTGAGCGCCCGTTCCGCCGCCATCGCGCTGCTGCTGCCGCCTCCGCCGCTCCCTGTTCGCTCCTGGCCAGGGTCCGGCGGCCTCAAGCCCCGCCCCCGCACCACCCACGTGCCCCTCACCTGTGCCGGCAACGCGCCCCACCATTGGCCGGCGCAGCAACGCCCGGCACACAGCGACCAATAGAAGCGATCGGACCATGGGATGGCCCCGCCTTCCGCCGGGGCTGGGATAGACCTGCGTGGGCGCCATCTTGGAGTCGGGAAGGGGCTGCGCATGCGCGGGGGCCCGCGAGGTGCAGGGCAGGGTCATGTTGCTCCCAGCACAGCTCCAGCGCTCCCAGTGCTGCCCACGTCCCCGCTGCACCTCGCCCTCGCACCCCGGTGTTCAGTATCTGAACCCCGCCTGCCTTCAGTATCTCCACCAGCGCTCCCAGTTACCTCCCAGTGCTCCCTCAGCCTTTGTTATCACCCATCTCCTAAAGCTCCACTATAGCCAGTGCTCCCAGGATCCCCAGTATTACCGTGCCTCCAGTGCTCCCAGTATGACCACTACCCCACAGTACCAGTGTCCCTCCACGTGCCCCCAGCTTCTCTCCAGTGCTCAGCAACCCCAGACTGTCCAGTGATCTCAATACACTGAGAGCCACCACCACCCCAACAGACACCTCCAGTTGTAGTTGGCATGTGGGTGCTGGAGGGCTTCTTCACATCAAGTGACATCCTGATACCCTCTTGGGGTAGGACAGAGCTGGCACTTCAGTTCATGTGGACCCCCAGCACTGGGAGAGCTGGCTGGGAAGGGCTGGTGGAGCTGGGGATAAAGGCAGATAAGATGGAGTGGGAAGCACGCATGCCCAGAGCCAGGGCAGAGACCCCTCTGCGGATGAAATTGCCTTTATTGAGAAAAAATGCTTTGCTACAAATACGTTGTTGGTTTTCTTCTTCATCAAAAAACAGGAGGTCTTGTGAAAAGTTCTAGTTCTGCAAAAAGTCACGGGTAACACATTGAGGGACCACAGTGGGAGCCCCGTCATGAGCCAAATGCAACCCAGTGCCAAGCAGGGGGAGGCAGGAGCTGCCCAGGCACCCCAGCAGCCGTAAAGTGCTTTACAAAAGCAGCTGTTGCTGTCCCTGCTCCAGCATGGTGGGGCAAAAGGCAGAAGGAAGGAGACAAAGAGCTCTGATGGAGGCTGCTCCAGGGCCTGAGGGTCCCAGTCAAGGATCTGCTGGCTTCCTTCTGGGAGATGCCAGTGGCTCTGTGTGCTCCCAGGGATGTCTGCGCTGTCAGCAACACCATGCTGGCAGAAGACCTTGTCCCTCCTCACTAGCCCAGAGTGAGGGAGTGGAGCAGCTCCAGACCTTTTCCTGCCCTCTGCCAGGGCAGCAGATGGTCTCCACGTACCCTGTAGGGCTGCCAGTGGCACAGGAGAGCTCACAGCCCCTAGAACACCACCTAGTACCATTTAAATCAAAAGTAAAAAAGACAACTGTATTGCTAGAGCAGAGCTGGAGCTTGAATAAACCACTCAGAGGGATTGTCTCCAAACCAGTGCTGGAAGAAGCCATGGCAGGTCAGCAGGTACTAGGAATCATCATCTCCCCACAACTACTTCATCCAGAGCCTCGGACTGGTCCTCTCACTGGTGTGACCTCAAAGAGTGGCAGCATCCCTTTGCACAGGGTGGGACTGGCCCAAGGACTTGCAGAGATCTCCCCACCACCCTCTCCCACCTTGGTGGAACAAAATCCACCAGTAGCAGGCGGGAGACTAGAGGGACGTGTCACCTGGACACTATGGGGACCAACATCTGCTGAGGTGTGCCCTATTCTCAGGAAGAGACCCAGGAGAGGGAGGTGTTATCCCCTAGCTCAGGGGGATAAGACAGTCAGCACTGGGGCATGACCTACACCGAGCAACAGCACACCACAACTGACCTCCCTGCTCCGGATTACCGGAGAAAGCCATCAGGACAACCACTCCTGACTACACCCTGCCTGAGGGCACTTCCAGCACTGCCGTGGAGCTATGCTTGCCCGATTCAGCCATCAAGAGTCCAACCACATGTCCTGGAGAGGCTTATGACCTGGAGAACACATGCGGTACTGCTGCTCCTCAGACACGTGCTCCTCCAGCTGACAAGGTGCTGCTCTTGACCCAGCCTCTCCTGCACCACGCAGAGAAACACACCAAGGAGGGGAGGGAACGGTGCAGAAATAACTGTAGGAGACAACTGCGTCCTTCCAGCGGTCCCACACACCAGCATGGGGTCCAGCTCCTGCCTCCCACCCGATTTCAAATCCACAGCGTGTCCGTTTGTTTGGGTTTGTTGATTTAAAAAATATACTTTCTTAATAATGTTCCATAAAAATACCGTTGTCCCTGGTGACGGACACTGTGGCGTGAAGAGTCCACGGCTTCTGTTCCCACCCTATAAAACGTGGAAAAGGCATCACACCAGGTCATGTAGAAAATAACCACAAGAGCTCAGTATCACAAGAGCCGGTAGAAAATGAGGAAAGGGAGGTTTCGCTGGATGCTGTCCCCGCGGACTCCTCCAAACGTCATGAGGGCACCCTGCCCTGGAATGGAGCCCTCTGCCCTGGCAAAGGAGGCTGCTCCTGTCTGCAGCACTGGGGTCGGGACCAACCCATGCCTCCAAGAGGCCTGTAGGGTTTTTAAAAAAGATGCTCTGTGCAGTTTTCTTTTCTTCCTTTTTGACAAAAAGGAGCTGGATGGTCACAGTTCCAAACCAGGGCATTTCTGTGTCATCAGTTCTAGGTACCTACTCCATTGCAACAGAGAGCATGAAGACAAACGGTGCCCAAAAGCATCTACTAATAAATAGATCTGGATACAGGAATATTCTCCGCATAAGGATATAAGATGCCCAACGGAGGAACAATCCCAGCCCTTGGGCGCCAACTCCTCTCTCCTCCCAGCAGCAGAAGGCTCTGCTCACTCATGCTTAAGACTTCACCTTCTTCAACAAGGTGGGATTAACCCGGAGACGAGGGGGAAGAGAAGCAGCAGCGGGTCTCCGGGGGGCTGATGAGCTCCGTGACTCCCAGGCAGGAAGGTCAAGTGTGCAAAAGAATACGAGGTGGTGAGGGGGGTCCGAACTGATGCTCTCTCAGGTCTCTGGGGGTAGGTGCCCTCAGTTCTCGGAGAGTGACAGTGCCAGGGCAGCCTGCAATGCTGCCTCCTCATCGATGTTGTAGTCCTAAAAACAGAGAGGCATCAGGAGAGCTGGAACACAGCCTCCACCAAGCAGGGAGTCTTTCCTGCTCCTTATCATCCCCCAACACCGTGACCCTGGGGAATGCTGTGCTTTCTGGGGTGTCCTCTGTGCCCACAGTCCCTTCTCCTGCCTGGAATGTGCCAATATCAGACCTGACAGCAGGCAGGGATGAAACATGCCCACGCGGGCAGCTGAAGGGTAAAGCTTTCTAGCAAGGCTGCGGGTTTCTCCAGCGCTCACAGCTTTGGGTTTCTCCAGCACAGCAATCACTCCCCAAGTAAGGATGTTGCTCTGTAAATATTCTGAGGTCCCTGACATCCAAGTAAAAGCAGGATGCAAAAAGAACCTCCTCTGGGTCCCTGCAGCCAAGACAGGACAATCACACTATTACCCCCACACAGGAGGGGTCAGCAATCCCCCAGGAATGGGGCCAAGCACTACCCCCACAAAGCAGCAGCTGGATCCCCCCCCCTCCCGATTAAGCCCCATGACTGAGCTACTTTAAAGCCTCCAAAACAAAGAGCTCTTATGTTATTAGCTCCTCAGGGGAAGAGGTTAATGGAGCACGCAGAGGAAACAAACCAGAGTCACTGAAAGGAGAAACATTGCCCTTAACTCCATCAGAAGATTTTCCTGGCGTTTGATAATAACCAGCTCAAGCACCCACCACGAGCAGGGGTCTTCAGTGGGGCTCCATGTGCCTCCCGCAAAGGCTGAAGGACAATCTATCCCTTCCCCTCCCAAGGGGCTGTGCAGTGGGACAGGCTGCTCCTAGCATGGGGAGGGAAGAGCAGGGATGTAGGGAAGATGACCCCATTTCAGCTCAGGATGATACTCACCACGAAGGTGTCATAGGAGAATTTGTGCCTGTGGAGAAGGTGCTGGAGGAAATTTGCGCTCTTGTAGCTGGGGTCTCCCCAGGGCATGGCGGAGCACACCGGGCACACCTACAGCGGGCAGGGACCACAGGAACTGTGACTTGTGGGTACAGACCCTTTGCCTCTACTTCCTGGATTAGTGATGAGCGGTTCCCCCTCTTTCTGACAGTGATCTGCAGAGTATGTGCTCAACCAGGGGTTCTTCAGACCCCCCGAGCAGATCTCTTGGTGCACAGAACCTTTGCCACGTTGCCCCAGACTGCTTTTACTCCCCTGACAAGTTACATAAGATGGTGCTGGAGCTGCAAGTTCCTCCCCAGCGAGAATGAGGACAGGAAATCCTACACCACCCAGGTGCAAGGGAAACAGAGGCAGCTCATTTCAGAGAGCAAAGCCTGAGGCAAGTCCCATCAAAAGGCTTTAAACAAATTAAACAAAGTGGAAACATTCTGTGTTTGGATTTCCAGGAGTTACACCACACAGAACCAGCCCATCCCGGCAGCGCTCACCACTTTGTTGGGGTCGTTGCGGTGGTTCTCCATACAGTGCTTCACCAGCTCCTGCTGGTCCAAATTTCGGGCCCCACAGTAAGGGCACACGAACGTTGAGCGGTTGGGAATATTGCTAAAGAGAGGAAGGATGAGCTCAGATCCCCCAGGAAAGGACTGACTGACTCCTTCCAGCCACCCCCACTCAGTTTTGTGATGCCCACCCATAGCAGAAAGCAGACCAACCCTGTTCCCACCCAGCTGAACCACCCTGGTTTGGTCAGTCCTTCCCCCTGTGCCACAGCATGAAACCTACAGCAGTGCAGGGGCTGCTGATGCCAGGAGGGAAAAGGTGCTGAAAAGTTCTTTGCTCTGATCACTGAGACTAAAGTAAAACATGGAATGCAGGGATTTTAATGAAGACGGAGGGGAAGATTGGTGCAGTTTGCAAGAAGGGACATGTACCTGGGGATAGGCTGGGATGTGGGGACAACTGGAACAAACTTGGGGCAGTTGGCCATCTGCTCTTGCACCTTGGCACAGGATGAGACATGGGAGCGCATTTTCGCAAGGGTCACCTGGAGGAAAAGGACAGAAGAAATATTCCTGGAGGATGTGACACCTTCCAGATGCAGCGCCGGAGCCTCTGCTGTAGCTCAGGAGATTGCTGCTGGTTCAGCTTCCCCATGGCCACTGGGATTGTGGCACCATAAGTGCTAATTCCTTACCCTCATTAACAGCAGCAGCAGAGCTGGTTCACCTCAGCCTCTCCCATGTTGCAGGAAAACTTCAGCCTGCTTTTGAAGGTTCCCATTGCCTAATAATAGCTCCAGTCCACTGACAAAGGCAGCCCAGAGAGCTCACACAGCCCCGCTCACCTGGCTCATGGCCGTGACCATGACATGCAGGGGGCACCTCACCTCCCCAGCATTTCGGGGACCCCAAAAAACCAAAATGTGGCAACCTCCTTCCCCCAGCAGTGGGACAGGGACAAGCAGCCTTCCCCCATGAGCGTTACCTTCTTGCTGCAGCCTCTGCAGGGAGCTTTGTAGGAGGAAAGCTGTTTCTCCACACTGGAAGCCTTCTCCACCTTCTTCGGGTCAAAGGGCACACGGCAGAGTGGGCAGAGTGGCGATGGCACTTGGAGGCAGGGCTGCAGGCACTCCCCACAAAACCTAGGGACACAGAGAGGGATGTCATGTGGCCAAGTGGTGGCCCAGCCCAGGAGGAGAAGGATGGGAAGGAGGAGCCCAGTCTCAGGGGTGGCTTTCAGGGATCCCTGTGCACCCCAGACTGCATGGCAAGTACCAGCTTCTGGGGCGGGGAGGTCACATCAGCCTTTGCTGATGGCCACAGGGCAAGGAAAGTCATGGTACCCCCTGTTCCAGCTCCCCAGCAGCACTCCCTGCCCCAAACAAGCCCAAAGGAAGAGTGAGACTGTGCTGGGGCACCAAGCAAGGCTACAGCCAAGAACAAGGTCAAGGTGTCCCACAAACCAGACGCGGATGTGGGACAAGGTGTCACTGAAGCACCAAAAACAGCTCCCAGTCTCCTGTGGCAGCACCCACGGCGTCCTCTCCCTGGCTGGGGGCAAGGTGGCCAGTGCTGACTGGGCAGCCGGGGGTGAGAAGGGGTCCAGAGGCCAAGCTGCAGCAGGGGAGATCAACCATCACCCAAGGGTGGTCTGGGAATCCCAACACCAGGCTGGGTCTCCCAGCATTGGGTGCCAGTACTAGTTGAGGGGGGTGGGATGGAGGGCCCTGACACCAGGCTGAAGAGGAGGGAAAAAGCAGGGGTCCCAGCTCCAGGCTGGGAGAGGGGCCTTGGCGCCAGCTGAAGGTTGGGTCGGTGGTCCCCGTACTGGGCGGGGGGGTGTTGGGCAGAGTCCCGGTATCGCACTCAGAAGGGGGAATCGGAGTCCCGGTAGCGGATCGGATCCCGGCCGAGACACCCCGAGAGTTGGTTCAAGTGCAGGTACGGGAAGGGGTGACATCCACGGAGCGCCGCCGGCGCAGCCGCGGGGTCGGCGGTGACGGGCCGGGGGTTCCCCCGCCGCCCCGGGCCCCGGCTCACGTATGTCCGCAGCCCGCGATGCCGACGGCGCGGTGGAAGACCTCCAGGCAGATGGGGCAGCTGAACTGGGCCTCCAGCGCCTCGGCGGCGGCGGAACCAGAAGCGGGGCCGGCAGGAGGCGGTGGAGCCCGCGGGGAACCGCCTGGGGCCTGGGGCCGCTGCGCCGCCGCCACCAGCAGGTTCCGGAACATGGCGGCGGCGGCGGGGAGGGGCGCGTCGAGATGACGTCACAGCGTGCCACGCGTCATCGCCGTGCGCCGCGGCACGAGACGAGACGGGAAGGGAGCGAGCGGCAGTGTAGGGGCCCGACATGTCCGACGTGGAGGAGGCGGAGGACGACTATGGAGGGTGCGGGGCGGGCGCTGAACCCGCACGACGGTGCCGAGCCCCGGCACAGAGGTGGGAGCCCGGCACGGGACCCCTTGGGGCCGCTCACAGGACTGTCCCGGTGCTGCCCCCCGGTATTGTCCCCTGTACCCCCCCGGTACTGTCCTCGGTACTGTCCCCGGTACTGTCCCTTGTACCCCCCAAGTGTTGTCCCCTGCAACCCTCCGGAACTGTCCCCCGTACCCCGCCGGTACTGTCCTCTGCACCTCCGCGATACTGTCCGCTGTAGCCCCCCCAGTATCCCCCCGTATGGTCCTCTGTACCCCGCCCATACTGTTCACTGCATCCCCCCGGTACTGTCCCCCCACGGTATTATCCCCATGGTACTTTCCCAGTACCTCCTTGGTGCTACCTCTGATACCTCTTGGTACCCCTGGAGCTGTCCCCAGTACCCTTTGAATACCCACCAGTGCTAACTCCAGTATCTGTTCCTGGACACTGGGATCAGAGATCAGTGTCCCGGTGCTGCACTGGTGACTGTCAGTGTCCCCACAGCCACCCACGGCCCTGCATGAAGTGTAAACAGGCCTCTGCTGCCCTCGTCATCCGCCTTGGGGACCCCTTCTGCCGGTGAGGGACCAGGACCAGGATGGGGGACAAAGGGGCCTGGGGACATGGGGCTTGGCCGTGTGGGATCTCTGGGACATCAAGGCTTGGGGACATGTGGTCTCATGAACGTCAAGTCTTGGTGACATTGGAGCTTGCGAGTGTTGGATCTCTGGGACACCAAGGCTTGGGGATGCTGACTCTTGGGGACATTAGGTCTTTGGGACATTGGTTCTCAGAAACATCAGCTTTTGGAGACATTGGGGCCTGGGTACACTTTTTCTCCACAACATCAAGGCTTGGTGACAGCAGGGCTTGGAGATAGGGAGCCTGGGAACACTGGACTTGGGGACATTGGACCTCAGGGACAGTAGGGACCACAGGACTTGCTGCAGCTCAGGGCAAGGTCCTCATGTCCCCCCAGTGGCTGCTTCCACGAGTACTTTGTGCATAAGTTCCGTGCGATGCTGGGCAAGAACCGCGTCATCTTCCCAGGAGAGAAGGTACTGAGGGGACACCTGGGTGCCATGGGGACCCTGGTGATGGCCTGAGGCTGCTGAACCATCCCTTGTGTCCCCACAGGTGCTGCTGGCGCTGTCAGGTGGGCCAGCATCTAGCGCAATGGTGCAGCAGGTGCAGGAGGTGAGCATGGAGGTGATGGAGGGGGTCTGGGGATGGGGGGTCACAGCTCGCCTACCGCCCTCACCCTGTGCTTGTGCCAGGGGCTCAGCCGGGAGACGGCCAAGAGGCTCCGCTTTGTCCCTGGCCTCCTCTATGTTGACGGTAAGAATTGGCTCTGTTGCCTGTTTTTTGCCCACCGCTCTGTGCCATGCCAGAGTTGGGGGCTGCGGCCAAGCCCAACAAGGCTGTGGCACCCCAGGGTGTCTCACTCACCCTGAGAGTGGGGTGAGAGGCCCTGTTGCTACTCACTTCCCTTTGCAGAGGGAGCAGTGTGTGGGCAGAGCCCAGCGCAGCGGGAACAGACCCTGGCCCGAATGGAGACCCTGATGCAGGCCACTGGCTTTCCCTACTACCTGGCCCACCTGGAGGAGGTATTGGGGGAGGGAGAGAGTGACACACCAAGGCCAGGGGGACACACTTGGTTGTACTCAGCCCCACCTTGGTGCCCCACTCTGTGTCACAGGCACTGGAGCTGCCTCCGTCCATCCTGCGGCCAGGGCCGGAGGGATCCAAGCAGCCCAGCCCCTCGTACAAGGAGGCTGTGGAGGGCTTCATCCAGCAGCAGCGGCAGGAGGAGGGGGACAGGGATGGTGGCACCTCGCTGCCCAGCCCCAGCACCCAAGAAACACCAACAGGGCCCCCTACTACCCCCTGCCTACCTGACCCTGCTCGCACCCAGGAGCTGCTGAAGCTCTTTGATGCTGTGGATACATCAACAGCAAGGGAGGAGCTGCTGCAGATGCTGCGGTGAGGGGCCGATCCTGCCTGACACCAGCACCAGCTGTGGTGTGGCGGAGCTGAGCTGGTGTCACCTTCTCACCCAGGACCCACCTCATCCTGCACACAGCACGGACCAAGGGCTATGTCAAGGTGATGACGGGCGAGAGCTGTACCCGTGTGGCCACCAAACTCCTCACCAACCTGGCATTGGGTCGCGGTGCCTTCCTTGCGGTCGACACGGTGAGCAGCCAGCAGGCATCTGCTCCTCAAGCTGGGGACAACTGTCCTCACTGCAAAGGGTGACAGTGCCACAGTTGGGAGTGGTCTGTGGGGGTTGCCTCTGGCTGGGTGGTGGGGCAGTCCCTTGGCAGCCTGCCACCCGCAGGGTTTCACGGACAGCCGCCACGGCGATGTGACAGTGGTGCGTCCCATGCGGGAGTACACACCTAAAGAGATTGGCTTCTACAACCACTTCTTCTGCGTCCCCACTGTCATCACACCGCCCCTGCGCACCAAGGTAGGGTGGCTCCCTGTCCCCCACGGAAGGGATTCTGAGCTCCATGGCCCTATGGACACTCCGTCCCACTTTTGCCCTCTCCCCCAGCGCCGGGAGAAACCCAGCATCCACCACCTGATGGAGCATTTCCTCCTGGGGCAGCAGGAGGATTTCCCCTCCACCATCAGCACAGTCTACCGGTAGGGCATCCCCTGCACGAGGGTGAGAGAAGGGGTTGGGGGTGAGCAGGGGCACCCTGCCCACCCCACTGCATTGGCTGCAGGACAGGTGAGAAGCTGAGCCCAGATCCAGCCAAGGCGAGCAGCGAGTCCCAGCGCTGCCTGCTTTGCCTCTGCGGCCTGGACATTGAAGGGGGTGAGTGGGGTGGGAGCTGGGGGGATCAGGGGATTAGTAGGGTGTAGCTGTGCACCCCCTAATTGCACCCTTGTCCTCCTGCTCTTGCAGAGGAAGAGTTGGCCCTGGAGCCCACGCTGATCACGGATGAGCCGGAGAACGGGTGCTGCAACTGGGCATCATCAGCTGGGCGAGCGTGGGCAGGGGATGCCACATCGGCACCAGTGCCGCCACGTTGGTGGTGCTGAGGGTTGTTGTCCCCACAGGGCTGAGAACAGAGCTGCCTACATCCCACTGCTGTGCTACAGCTGCCGCCTCACCTTCAAGGAGCTGGTAGGACCTTTTGGGGTGCGGCAGGGTGGATCTCCTCAGGGAATGGGGTCCCTATCTGCACCTCCCCTATCTTGCAGGGTCCTCTCGCCACACTGCCGCCCTACATACGCACTGAGGCCCAGCGCCGGATACACAGGTGGGGGGCTCAGGGGTACCCTCCCCACCAGCTCAGTCCCTGATGCTGTGTCTGTACATCCACACTGTGTCTGTCCCTTGCAGTGCACAGATGGAGGAGCAGAGCCAGGAGGTCCCACGGGAGGAGGAGTCACCCAGCAAGAACTGAAGGGTTTGAGTGTAGTGGGAGACACAGACCTCCATCCCTCTGGGGCAGCTGTGGGGCTGGTTGATGCCCCAATGGCTGCTTTCAGACCCCATTTTGGTTATAGCTGGGGGCAGAAAGAGCCTCCAGTCCCCATTTCATGGAAGTGAAGGGTACTGGTACCCCCAGGGGCAGCAAGTCCCTAGTGCCACTCCACAGCCTTCTCACTGCCCATCAGCCGGGTGGCCTCAAACTGTTTTGTTAGATTATCTGTATAAATAAGCCATTTGAATTCATTAAAAAAAAACCCAACCAAAAGGTCACAAGTGTTGAAAGTCCAGTTGGGGCTGCCAGCCCCTCCGTGGGCTTTGGTGGGGTGGTGCCATGACCCAGGGTCCCCCCATCCTGGGGCTGGGGGGCTATTGCTTTTAAGTTCAGCCTGGTTCTGGAGCAGGGCTGGAGAGAAACGGGAAGAGGCAAAGGCTGGCACCTGACACACCCACCCTCCCTACCCACCAGCCCAGCATCCAAGGGTGCCCAGTGGGTATGGGGTGGGCAGCTCTTGTCCCCCACTCTGGGAAGGCACAACATGGTCTCCACAGGTCCAGACAGTTTCGTAGCAATGTAAGGAAAACGTTGTCCCAAAAAGTGAACGCTGAGCACCCCGCGTCGTCCCACTGCCTCCCCCTGGGGCAGGATGCAGCCCCAGTTTACCATGGGGCTGGTTAAGGCATTGTCGGTGAAGTCCCTGGGCAAGGAGTGAAGACAGGGGCCTGCAGCCCCTTACGCTTACTCCTTTTCCCGTGTCCACCTGATCATGGTTTCGGGAGAGCGGTAGAGGAAGATGAGCTTGGCGTAGAGCTCTTCCTCCAGCTCCAGCTCGCCCGTCTCCCGCACCAGGAAGATGTCCTGGCACAGCTTCAGGATGCGATCCACACAGGGCAGCTCCTCGAACATGATGGAGTGTGAGATCTCACTGAAGAAACCCCGCACGAACTTCCCGATCACCAGCACAATGGACACGTACAGCCCCATGATCCTGCAAGAGATGGGGGCTGGAGCAGAAGGCACAGCCTAGATCCCACCCCCAGCCTCACATCTGCCTTTGGGGTGCAGCCAGGCAATCCTCTGACACCCCACGCACCCCCCAGTGCCACGTACCCATAGCCAGCCAAGAAGCCCAGGCTGGGGGGGCTGACTTTATCGTTGAAGATGACCATAGGGAGGATGTTGGCGTCATCACCAGGGCGGGGCTCTGTCAGCCTCACCACCCACCACTCCAAAAAGTTGTCGCCCGCGCGCTCCCGTTTCAGCTGCACCTCCACATCTAGGTAACTGTCCTCCCCATCTGCAGGGAGGGGTTGGCACCATCAGGATACAGCAACCATCTGCTGCTGTGCCCCCAGCGCTGATTTGTTTTGTGGAGTGGAGGGGACATGGTGGGACCCACCTGGCAGTAGCTGCTTGACTGGGGGGGCTTCGGGGCCATTGGGTGCCCGGATGTATTTAGGCAAGAGTTTGGGCACTTGTCTGCAAAAAAACCCCAAGGTGAGCAAGAAGGCACAATCCCTCCTGGGCACCATGCCTCTCATGGGCGTGAGTGGGGGGTCTGGCTTGAAGTCCCTCCCTGGGGTCACTCACACTGGGGCGTCGAGGGTGCCCTGCAGCAGCTGGGCCAGTTGGAGGCGCTGGGGTGCACCGGGCTGCAGGATGGTGGTGTGTTTGTCGAAGGTGTGCTCCACCTTCCCGCCCTTGCCCAAGTCCCTGTGGGCACAGCGGGCAGAAGCTGAGCAAGGTAGTGGTGGTGTGGGCAGGGGTCTCGTTGCCCACACCGTGCCAGCGGTACCTCTGGAAGGTCCAGGTGAGGTGGAGGGTGATGTCGGAGGAGCCGTTCTCCAGCTCCCGCCGCATCTGCTCCCGGCTCGGGGGGCTGATGCTCCAGAGTGAGCCCGAGCTGCCCTCAATGCGCGCCGTCACGATGTCCTCGTAGCCGTAAAGCGTGATGAACTGCATGGCAACCTGACACCAGGGAGGGGGGGCACAGCTCAGCCCCCACCCCAGAGCATGCCCACGCACAGTGGGATGGAGCAGGGATTGGGGTTTGGAGATTTACCGGTTGCCTCTCAAACAGTTTGGTGAGCTCCTCATAGTCCTTGGGGGTGAAGGGCTGGATGGACTGCTGCTGGGCACTCATGGTGAACAGCGGCTGGGAGAGCATGGGGTGCCATCAGCTGGGCAGGGGGGGTCCTGGCACCCAGCTGAGCACCTCAGCACCCACCTCCTGCATCCTCACCTCGTAACCCCCAAGCTTGAGGGTGACGGTGACGTCAATGGGGTGGTTCACAACACCCACCACCGAGCGCACCAGTGACATGAACAGCAGTGGGAACCAGATGATGGCCACGAGGAAGAGGATGATGAGGCCCCCCATGCCATACTTCACAATCTTCTTCTTCTTCTGCCCCTTGCGCTGGGGGTATTTCTAGGAGAGGGGACACAACATGTCCCAGGAGTGCTCGGGGCCCCCCAGGCAAGAAGGAAATCACCGGGGGACCCTTCCCAATACCTTTTCCATTTCACGACTGCACTTGATGATGAAGATGTTGGCGTAGATGTCCTCCACACACATCCAGTTGAAGAGGGACAGCGTGGTGTCTGTCCAGACCCAGTCCATGACAGCCCGCAGCTCCACCAGGAAGGGCACAAGGCGAAAGCTGAGGGGGGACACGAGGTGAGGAGATGGGGCTGATACAGCACCCTCCGGGCACCAGGGGACCCACGTGGCCCCATACAATACCCCTGGAAGAGGAAGAGGTTGAGGTGGTTGTATTTCTTGGTGAGGAAGTTGCCCAGGATGCGGGTGGGGTAGCCACAGCGGATCTGGTAGGCTGACAGCGCAAAGTAGATGCACTTCACAAAGTACCACAGCTGGGCCACCATGTTGAGGCTGAGCAACCTGTGGGAAAGAGGTGTCACCCCTAGGCCACGCCATGGGCTTGAGGACACAAAGATGCCACCCTAGGACCACGCTGTGCCCTTGGGGAACACTTAGTACCGTTCAGTGACTGCTGGCAGGATGAAGAACATCCAGAGGTGGATGCTGAAGACCAGGATGACCTGGAAGATGAGCTTGCCCAGCACCGTCTTGCGGAGGTAGAGTGCGCGGTCGATGACCATGGTGGTGAAATGGATGAGCAGCATGACCAGGAAAGCCTCGGGCACTTGGTCATCCGACAGTGAGGATGTGATGTCAGTGGCTGCCGAGTGTTTCTGGGGAGGCAGGGGAGGGTCAGGACACAGCCCATAGTGGGAGCTGGCTGGTCGGTGCCCTGCAGAAGCCCCTCACTCACCCCGAAGGCCCAGAAGCCGAAGATGATGATGATGAAGTCAACCACGTCGGCCAGGAACATGAAGGCGTAGACGTCGGTGGCCGCACGGTGCCGGGTGTGCAGGATGTCCCAGAAGAACTTGCACAGGGGCCGGTACATGTTCTGTGCCCTGGAGGGGACAGAGTGACAGGGGACTGCACCCCAGAGCCCCCGCCCCACCCAGCAACACAGGTCACTCACATGGTGAAGAAGAAGAGCTTGACTCGTAGCCCAAACGCCTTCAGCTTCCTTTGAGCATGGCTCCGTGTGGCCTCTTCCTCCTCCTCCTGCTCCCCCTCCACTGTGGGTGAGGCGCAGCCTGGGTCACAGCTCCGGGACCCCCACGGCACAGCCTGCCCCACCACTCCTGGGGACACCAGCGCTGCCCCTCCCTGGGGCATGAGGGCTGGGGCCTGGTGCTCACCTTCCTCCCTCACTGCCTCTAGCTGCTTCCTCCCTTGCCTCCTCTTCCTCCTGAAGAGGAGCTGCGTGGCCTTGGTTCCCTCTTCCTGTCGCACAGTATCTCCCTCTGACTCCAGATCCACGGCTGCGCCTGCTTCTTCCGGCTCTGCCAGCGCCTCGGTGCCCTTATTATCCGCCACCAGCACGGGGGATGCTGCTTCCTCCCTCTTCTCCTCCTCTTCCTTGTCCTCCACCCGCTCTGCTTCTGTCTTCTTATTGGGGAAGGGATCCTCCTCATGGTCCCACAGCCCATAAGACTGAACAGGAGTGTGGTCAGGGGGGATGGGGTTCCTGAAGCGTCCCCAGCCCCACACACCTCACCCGTCCATTACCCCATTGACTCTCAGGGACCCAACCAGCAGCGGAAGCCTTGGATGGAGACCAAGGCAGAGCCAGCAAGCACCCAGCAGGTGCTCTCCAGAGCACCTCTAGCCCGTGGGGATGCCTACCCCGGTGATACCCACCCAGGTGATACCCATGGCAGTGCCCACGCCCTGGGGCTCACCAGCAGGAAGGAGCGATGGAAGAAGAGAGCCAGGAGCTGGATGAGGTCGTACTTCATATACAGGTCAGTCTTCTCCAAACCCAGGATGCGCGGTGGGAAGAAGGGTTTGCCCTCATTGCGCACCAGCGTGGTGTGGCTGTTCCAGGGGAAGAACCCAAACTGGAAGAGGCATTTCACCACCACCGTCACCTGTCAAGACACTGGGGTCAGCGGGTCGGGGGTTGGGGGGGGCAGAAGGCACACTTCCTCCCCAGTCACCCCCTGCCCACCTCCGTGAAGATGATAGCGGTCATCCAGAAGCGCTTGGTGGGTCGGGGGATGGAGAGCATGGCCCAGAGGAAGACAAGGACGGGCAGGAAGACGGAGATGACGGAGGCAGTCACAATGTTGTTGAAGATGATGATGAAGTAGCAGAGCAGCTCGGAGTGGGCAGCCACACAGCGGTAACCGGCCAGCAGCAGCTTCAGGAAACGGTTGTGGGACTGATAGAACTTCTCTGACTCTTCCAGCTCAGGGAAGTCCAGCTGCCTGTGGGGTGCAGTGGGGGTTGAGGTGGACTTGCCACCCCCAATGGCATCCCCCCCACTCCCACGTCCCCATACCAGCTCAGGAGGAGATTGCTGACCGTCCAGCTCTGGTTCAGGGGCAAAGTCAGGAGCTCCTGAGACCCCTCCACGTCCTCCAGAGGCTGCCCAGTTGTCACCTGCTCCTGGCTGATGGGCTGTGGGCGTCTCGCTAGGGCAGGGAGAGCTTCCTGGTGCCCACTGGGGATGGCACGAGGACAGCAATGAGCCTGGTGCCTGCTGGCCCGTGGCTGTGCCAGCTGCCCCCTCAGGGGGTGTCTATGCACTTGCCTGGAAGCAATGCCATTGTGGGGGTCTGCACTCCCGGCTCCCTGCGGGTTCTGCTCCTCGGGGGGCTCCTCCAGCTGCCGTGGCCAATAGAGCTTATCCAGCACCCCGCGGTGCGCGACCCTTCCCTGCAGTGGGGCAGCGGGTCAGTGCCACCATGGGGAGTGTGGGGGGGGCTGTCACCCCTATGTCCCTGCACCCCCCGCTGCGGGCTCACTGCTGCCAGGTGCTGTGTGAGGATGTATCTCTCGAGGCACAGGATGCTGGACATGTCCTTGTGCTCCTTGGTGCGGGCATCCAGCCACTGTGTCAGCCCATCCACCATGGCCTGGCACAGCACCCAAAGGAACCGCAGGGTGTTTAGCACCCGCTGCACCACGTTGCTTCGCTCTAACACAGTGAGGAGAGAGACGTGGGGGTCACTTCGTGCTCACTTAGACCTGCCCCCGACCCCAGCACCCTGATCATTCTGGCTGTTTACCAATGTCTTCCTCCGCCTCCTGGCCTTCAGCCTCTTCAGGTGCCTCTGACAATTGCTCTCTTCCTCCACTCTCCCCTGCAAGGGTCAGACACCCCGCCAAGGAAGGGGTAGCATCAGCTCAGCAGGGTGTGGACAGAACTTCTGGCCCCTGTTGGGGTTCTGCTGCTTGTTGCTCCATCCTGTCCCCACCACCCAGCTTACAAATGCTGTAGACACCAAACAGTTCACAGGCACTGAGAACCCTGCTGAGGTGACGCCAGGGCTGTATCCTCTCCCAGCAACCCCCTGGTAGTGCAGACCCACCTGCACTGATCTCAGCACTAGGTGACTCCTGCTGCTCCTGCTGCTGCAGCGACGTCCTGGTGCTGGTGGTCCAGGCCTGGTAGGCGAGCTGGGGATGGGGACAGGGTGCCATCAGCACCCCAAAGGCACCAGGAGACCCTCTCCCCTTATCCTCTGAAGCTACAGTCACCTGGAAGGCACTTTGCCCGCCTGGCTGCGGCTCCTCTGGCACTGCTGCTTCCTCCTCCTCCTCACTGTCCGACTCAAAGAGGAAATACTCCCCCGAATGAAGCACTGCCAGGTGGCATGGGGTGTCATGGCATGGCCAATGCCATGGCAATGGGTGCCACAGCATGGCCAGTTACCTGGCATGGGGCGTCATGGCATGGGGTGCCACAGCATGGCTGGTGCCTCCCCAAGGGTCTCTGCCTGGCACAGTGTTGAGGACACCCACAGGGATCACATCCTTACAGCAGAGTCCCTCTGGTGCTGCTGTCCAGAGGTGACCAATATCCACAACCCCAAACCCAGCCCAGCACCTTGCAATCCAACCCCCCCTTAGTGCTGGGCAGTGGAGCCTCCCTGGTTAGTGCCTGCGGCCAGGGACATGCGGGGTGCCAGGGACCTCGCCAAAAGCACTGTCCCCATCACTCCCCACCAGTGTTAGTGGTCCACAGTGAAGGGACCTTGCCACACGGCTGTGCCCCATTGTGTCCCCCATGCTGGGACAGTACCTGCCGCGTGGTCCAGCGACGGCCGCCCCCATCGCTCCCTTGACCGCGAGTGGTCCGTCAGGCCACCTGGTGCTGTGGGTTGGCAGAGGTGCTGAGAATGGCCACGGTGGGCACACCCACCCCTGGCACATAACTGGGGACAGGGAGGAGACTCCCCATAATGCACTGTAGGGCTTTGGTAGGGGCAATGGCTCGTAGCCACCCTGCTGTGCCCAGAGAGTGATTTTGGGGGATGAGGGGTCTGTCTGGCTCTCACCTGGCCTGGCCTCATCCTGCCCCTCGCCAGTGGTGCTGGACAATCTCTCCTGGTGGTACTTCTCCTGCTTGGCTCGGATCCGCTCCATCCTGCCAGGCACAGGCTGCGGTGGAACCCACTCCCCAACCCCCACCCTGGGGCACCCCTACCCACCCAGGGGTGCCCCAAAGCGCTGGTGGCTGCAAGGATGGGGGTCCCAAGTGCCCTTCCAAAAACCCACTCACTGGCGCTTCAGCTGGTCCAGCGACTTCTTCTCGGCTTGCTGGTGGAAGCACATGTTCCGCAGGACACTGGCCTTGAAGAGAGCGACACCCCTGGAGGGACAGCAGGACAGTGACACCCACAGCTCGACAGCCCCACGGGGACCCTCTAGGAGCCCAGCCCCACCTGGAAGCCTGCAGGGCAGAAGCCTGGAAGTCCAGCATGACGTGCAAGTAGTAGTAGCTGAGGAAGATGCGGCGCTGGAGCAGGAGGAAGAAGAAGCAGATGCTGTCCCAGATGATGCCAGCCTCCTCCACGGGCAGTGAGCAGTCGTGGTCCTTGCCCATCGCCTTGGCTGGCATGCACAGACGCAGCAGGTCAGGCAGCAGCGCACAGTCACACCCCCAAGCCCACCAGCTCAGGCAGGGCAACCCCAAAACCCACTCTGGGCCACCAACTCACGGTTGTAGTAGCCCTTGACGGTGCAGACGAGGCTGAAGAGCTGGATGACCCAGCAGAAGTTGTTCTGCATCTGCTGCACGAAGACACAGGAGAGGAGCTGTGGGGACAGAGGGCAGAGTGCAGGGTTTGCCATGAGAAAGGGGGTAGTCCTGCCACCCATCCCTTCCCCAGGGGGTGCTCAGAGGGTGAGTGGCCCCAAGGAGCCACCCAGGGGGTTGTTGCATGGCAGGGACCACACAGCCCTCACCGACAGCATGTTTTTGGCAATGATGACGGTGATGTTGTAGAGGATGAGGCAGTCCCAGAGTACGAGGCGAGTTTGTGCCGGCTTGCGCAGCATGGCGGTGCCACAGAGGAGGAGGTAGAAGCAGGCCAGCAGGTAGCCAAGGCCGAAGAGGCTGATGCGGGTGGCCCCAGTGATGAAGACCACCACCAGGACGAACCAGAAGAAGTAGCGGAAGACCGCCACCTTCACCATGTCTAGGTATGACCTGCAGGATGGGGCACTCAAAGCGGAGTCCTTGTCCCCTCTCAGCACCCACACTTGGTACTGCCTGGGTCTAGGGGTGCAGCGAGGTGCTATGTCACACCCCAGTGTGGCCCCAATCCCCTCATCAGTGGGACAAAGTGCTTTATTTCAGTCTGCGAGGGCTCAGTGCACCATCACCACAGAGGTCCCGCACCCTCACCGGGGTGTCCTGGACCACTAGATTGCCTCAGGGTGCTCATGTCCCAGGCTGAGGGTACCAAGCCAGCAGTATAGGGTCCTGTGACAGCCATAGCAGTGGTTGCCATCCCAACCCAGCAACAGGAGGAGGGTTTCCCTGGACCAAAGGAGTCCTACCACTGGTGGCTTCCCATCTCCAGGAACCCAGCCCAGCAGGTCCCACAACCTGGGAGGTCCCATCTCCATGGCCCGAGGTGCCTCAGCCCCAGGTGACCATGCCCCGCCATGCACCCACCGGCAGTGGATGAAGTTGGGGGTGGGGTTGTGGATGTGGATGTCCTCCACCACGCAGACGCCGTCATTGTTGTCACCAGCTGCCTGCACCCACTCCTCAGAGCACTCGGCCTCAAACACCCGCCACTGCTGCGCCGCACACAGCAGCAGCAGGAAGTCATCTGTGGGGACACAGCTCAGTGCAGGGGCGTGCCAGAGGGGTGCCAGGGGCTGGGCAGGGGGTGCCAGGGCCTGGATGATACTCACTGATGAGGTTGATGGATTTAGGGGCCACAAAGAAGTCAGGAAGGTAAAGCCACTTGATGACAGCCGAGTTGATGGGCAGAGCCTGGCTCCAGCGCCACGGGTAGTCTGAGGTAGAGGGGTGGGCACACTTGATGCCAGCCCCCCCAGAACTTCATATCCAGGGCAGGCAGCATGCCCACACAACCCTCTGCCCCCCTGCTCCATGCAAGGGATGGGTGCTCCCCTCACCAAAGGATGGGTGCCCACACACAGGATGAGTTTCTCCCTGAAGGATGGGTGTCCCCCATCTCTGTCCCTTACCCTTGCAGAGGGCGGGTGGTATGCCCACACACAGCAGATACTGGTAGAGGAGGAAGATGACGAGGAAGAGGCAGTACTTGGGCCAGAGGCGGGCGATGGCTGTCCGCCAGCGCCGCGTCAGGATGACGACCAGCCAGCAGCCGTGCAGGATCACCATGAAGTTCATCCGCTGCCCGATCACGTTCACCGTCATCAGGAAGCAGATCTGGAGGGGGAATGCAGACGCTCAGCCCTGGGAGGGGCTGCCAGTCGTTGGATCCCCCGACTCTGGCACAGCAGCCGCTCCCCACCTCCAAGCCAAAACTGTAGTAGAAGTAGTTGAGGAAGTATTTCGCGCAGCTGCCCAGGCCATGGTCCAGGTGCTCGCGGGAGATGTCATCGAAGACAGTCTCGGTGACTGGGGCCACCAGCTGGTGCTGCTTGCGGTAGTACTGCTGGTGTCGGTACACCATTGCCTCGAACACCAGCAGTAGCAGCACCTGGAGGTGGTTCTGGGTGGAAGGACACACAAGGAGATGTTAAGACCGTGGTGCAACCCAGAGCATCCCCCTATGTGTTCCCCATGGACAGAGTGTCCCTGAGCCCACCTGGATGTAGCCCAGGTTGGAGTTGTCCTTGCGGATGCCGAACCAGTTGGCAGGGTCCACAGGGCCGTGGTACAGCGTGGAGTTGGCCAGTTCCTCGGGGCTCAGGTTGGTACTGTTAAGCAGGGGCTGCCAAGAGTAGCACAACCAGGCATCAACATCCCTCAAGCTCTGCTGCCGTGGATCTCCAGCCGTGGATCCTCAAGAACTGGGCATCCCCCCGGCATGGGCACCTGAGTGCAGTTGTTGGAGTATTTCCTGGGGTCAACGATCTTGAGCTGGTAGAGCATCTTGCAAACGATGATGATGCAGGTCCAGATGGTGGAGAGGCAGGAAGCCATGTGGCGGAAGCGGCAGTAGGGCATGGCGAAGGCCCACAGCAGCACCAGGAAGAAGTTCATCAGCGATACCTGATGATGCAGCAGCCATGTCAGCACCACGGAGTGTCCAGCTGAGCCCCCCATCCCAGCACCCCAGAGCTGGTACCTCCTGCAGAGCCACCCAGACAGTGTAAAGGGCCACCAGCTTGAGGATGTGGAGCTCCAGCAAGCGCCACAAGAAGACCTGCCCGTGGGTCAGCATGTCGGAGAAGGTCCGGACCAGCACAGTCAGGCGCTCCAGCACCAGCCCCCATTTGGAGGGCACTGTGGGAACACAGTCCATCATGGACACGCCTGCAGCCACCCTAGCTCAGGGGACACCCCAACACACCCTCATGTCCTCCAATGCTTGGAGGACAACCCAATGCATTGCTACAACCTCCCACACTTGAAGGACACGTCAATCGATCTCCTTACTCTCCTAGCACATTCCTGGCTCAGTGGACATCCCAACATCCTCCCCTCCCATGCTTGAAGGACACTCAAGTCTAACCCTGTAGTCTCTCAACCCCTTAAGGATACCCCCACCCATCCCCATACTCTTCCACATCTGAAAGTGACCCCAAATCCATCTCTGCATCCCTCCCACCCCTTCTTGGCTTGGCCGATGCTCCAACCCATCCCTGCATCCCCCTCAGCCCCACTTCTTGTCTTGAAGGACAAACCCCAGTACCCTGCGAGGCGCTGTCGGAGTCGTCAGCCCTGGCATAGTCGGCAGTAGGTGCAGCCCGAAACAGCCGGCTCCCATGCACCTCCTCAGGCCTGAGAGAAGGAGGGCTCAGAGTGGGGATGGGGGGTTCAGGGTGCAGTGCAGGGGTCACCTCAGCACGGGTCCCTACCTGGGGATGTGGCAGGGTGGTTGTGCAGCAGGACGGATGTGTTCCACGTCAGTGATTTGCATGAAAGGGTGGTGGAAGTAATGAAGCTGCAGGATGCAGGCCAGGAGGAAGAAACCTTGGATGAGGATGCTGGAGAAGAGCTCAGAGACGCTGAACTGCTCCAGGCCCAGGTCACTCAGCCTGGACAGGGAGGGGACAGTCAGTGCATGGCCACATCCATCCCACCCAACATGGGCATGGAACCGCCACACTGGGGCTCAATCCCATGACACCCCCTGGCCATGCCAGCACAGGGTTGGCGGCAGCAGGGACCTTGCAGTGGTCACAGCCACTCACTGTTCATCAGTGAGACCCGTCACGTTCTTCCAGTACATGCGGAGGTCCTCGAACTGGAAGGTGTAGATGGCGATGAGCACCACCATGGTGTAAGCCACCACTAGCCACCAGAAGCCCTTGAGCACCTTGCGCCACAGGCTGTAGTAGACCTACAGGGACAGGGACGTGAGCAGGGCCACCCCAGCAACAGCGACGGGGAGGGGTCTCCAGCACTCTCCTACCTGGAAGAGGGTGAGGCAGAGGAGAAAGAGGAACATGTAGACGATCTTGTAGACCACAAGGCGCCCGGCAAAGCTCACCATGATGAACATGCCGGCGCAGACACAGATCCAGTACTTGGCATAGAAGTTCTGCACCAGGGCCCCCAGCGCCTTCAGCGCACCCCGCTGCTGGCTGGGCTCTGCAAGGGAGGGACAGGGTTGCAGGAAGCAGAGTGAGGAGACACGTGTCCCCCACCTCTGGGTGCTCACATGCTGGGGGCTGCTGAGCCTGGATGAGGTCCCTCTGGGTGGATGATGCTCACCTGTGTCCGAGGTGGTCACCTCCAGGAGTGGGGTGGCCGGACACCTCCTCATTAGCACCCTCTCCTTAACAAACTGCCGCAGCAGCAGCCAGAAGGTCAAGGTGAGCAGGAGCTACAGGGACAGGTGGAGTGAGAGTGGGGACAACTAGGTGCCAGCAGGGTCAGGGATGGGGACACCAGGCTTCTGGGCTCACCTTAGCCCCCAGGCTGAAGCAGGGGCATTTGAGGTGCACCAGCCCCAGCTGCTCAAGGCTCATGGAGCGAATGTGGGTGGGCAGCTCAGGGGTCAGGTCCATGGCCCAAATGTACTGGAGGCTGCAGAGAGCAACGCCGTAGAGGAGGAAGAAGGGCGAGCAGAGCATAGCGAACTGATGGCGGCTCCGCATCATCCAGATGAGGCAGGCCCAGAGCAGCAGCATGAAGGTCAGCCAGCTGTGGTAGGAGATGCTCCACACCTGCAGGCAGGCAGGATGTGGCTGCTCACCCAGGCTCAGCCCAGGAGGTGCCCCCTGTGCCCATGTCACCCCTCCCCATCCCCATCCCCTTACCATCATGGCAATGAGGGCACAAACGTAGCTCTGCTTCATGATGACGTGGCCCAGGGTGTTCAGAGGCGATCGCTCTGCTGGACTCCTCCTGTCTGGCCGTGGGGAAGGGGACCATGAGCTGGCCACCCTGGGACCACAGGTAGGGTTCAGGGAGCAGGAGGTGATGGGGACCTGCTTACCACGCTGTGGCAAGTTGCCCATTTCGTGGACAGTGCAGTTCTCAGTGCCACTGTCTGCGTTTCCGGCGTTGGGAGACAGCATGGGCTAGGGGGACAGAGAGGGCTCTGAGCCCACCACAGCACACTCAGACCCCCACACCTCAGGCATCTTGCCCCAATCTCACCTTGGTGTCCTCAGCCACGCCATCGCTGTCCTTGGGCCAGCTCTCCAGCTCCACCTGCTCCTTCGGTGGGCACCTTGCCGGCGGCTGTGCCAGTACTGCAGTTCTCTGCGAGGGACAGTAATCAGCTAGAGCTCCCCACTCTGATCCTGCCCCGTAGCCCTTCCCAGACACCCCACTGGCCCCCCACCAGGCACCTCTGGCACCAGGGCTAGTGCAACCACAGCAGTAGGGCAGGGCAGGCACTGACATAGCTTGGCCCCACAGCCCCTCACCTTGGCATCCAGCCACCTCAACTTTACCAGCGTGGCCACGGTGTAGTAGAGCAGGAGCACAATGCCAGGATTGGCATAGACAGACCAGGGGTGGTCCGTGTTGAGCACCAGAGCATTGGGCTGGGAGCAGTTGTAGTACAGGACTATGTCCTTGAAACCAAACAGCCTGCAAGGACAGAGCAGGAGGCATCACCATCCCCAACCAGGACCCCCACCACAAGCCAGGGTCCCATACTGGCATTGGCACCGCACATGGGAACCTGCTGTATCCCCAGCTCATCTCCTCACTGGTCTGGTCACTGAGCCAGGGTGACACAGGGACTCACCGTGCCCAGAGGGTGGAGGGTGGGAAGACCCCCTGGATGAAGGGCGTCTGGTAGGCATAGAGACAGAGCAGGTGGGCGCCGGCGTAGATGCCAACGAAGACACAGAGGATGTTGAAGGCCAGGTGGCTGGTGGGGAGGTGACAGGACCACCATGTGCACAGTCCCACAAAGAGCAGGTAGTAGACACTGGAGGAGGCGGAGGGCAGGGTGATCCCTGGGGAGCAGTGACCCACAGGTGGTCAGTGGGTGGCTAAGCAGCCTCCAGCAAGGCAGCCCACACTCAAACAGCCCCCTGGACTGAGCACCCAGCTAGACAAAGCTTCTCCTCTGGACCAAATTTCTCCCTTGGACCAAGCTTCTCCCACTGAACGGAGCACCTCTTCTGGACCAGGCTACTCCCCTGGACCAAGCATCCCCATCCAGCAGCATGGCCACCAAGCCTTGCCTCTAGCCCACAGCTCACCACATGCCCCCCCACAGTCTGTACCCACCAGCCAAGGCCAGCAGCAGGATGGCCAGGCCCTTCCCAGCTGCCCAGAGCAGCCAGTGAGCTGTGACCTGCAGCCTGACACTGAGCAACTTGTCCCCGTCGGCTGTGCCACTGCGTCGCTCCACATCCTCCTCTTCCCCCTGCCAGGTGAGAACATTGATCTCAGCCCTGTGGCCAGCCCAGGCCGCTCCTGGCTGTCCCTCAGTTTCCCCACTTGAAGGAGAATGGGGATGGAAGGATGGCCAGGATGCTCTGCCCAGTGCTGTGTTTATCTCATTAGCCACTTGGAAAGCTCCCCCCAAAAGGCAGCAGATCTTCTTGGCGCTGCCGCCCGGCTTCCCAGCACTGAGCTGTTTTACAGACTGGCCCATGCTGGCCCCTGCTCACGGCAGAGGCACCCGCATCACACCGGGGCAAAGCAGGGCTGAGCCCCAAGGGGTGTCTGCTGAGCTGGGGGGTGCCATCAGCTTGGGCTCACGTCAGCCTGGGTGACACCAGTGCCACGAGAACAGCATCCAAGTGTCCTGCTGGCATTGCCAGGCAGGGCTGGCACCGCATGGCACCACACAGCACCCTGCCCTACACCTGCAGCAAGCTCACAGGTGCCAGCACCCCACGGGGCTGGGATGTTTTCTGGGATCTCTATGGCAACGTGGGAGCAAACACGGACACTCCTCCACACCTGAGTCACCCCACACAAGGTGCTGTGCCGACACTCCAGCCCTGTGCCGCTTCCCACTCAGTTCAAATGGCTCCCACCCATGTCCCCGGCCATCCTCCCCATCCCCATGCCAAGCCCTCCATGCGCCAGGCTGCCTTCCCAGAGAGGGGACAGGGGATGTGGAGTGTGGGGTGTTGCTGGTGGCACCAGGGTGGGTTCTCACCAGCTCAGGGAGCTCCAGGGACTCAGTTCTCTGTCTGCGGGTGGCAGTGCTGGCCTTAGGGACAAGGTGGCGGCACAGGCAGAGGCACAAGGATGAGACCAGCAGAATGCCAACATCGGGGGCCACCAGGCGCACTGAGTTGGGGATGTCACTCAAGTCCAGCCTGGGATGGAGAAGAGTGGGGCAGAGAAGGAGCCTGGGGCAGGGGGTACCCCCTGCCACTGCCAGCCCCCAGCACCACACTACTGGGATGTCTTTACCTGGTGACCCCAATGTGCCGGGCAAGGACCTCCCAGGTGCTGCCTGTGGGGACAAAGAGGTGCTGAGCTTGGCACAGCCCACAGAGGCTGGCCCCTAGTCCACCCAGAGTGGAAGGCTTCCCCATGGGGGGGGTCCAGCCGTGGGTGAGGCCGGGGGGGAGCAGAGGTGTCCTGGCACCTCGTACTCACAGCTGGGCCCCAGCAACTGGTCCAGGATGGGCAGTGTGTAGAGGCATACTTGGAAAACACTGTGGGCAATGAGGAAGAGGATGCTGATTCCCAGCAGAGCTTTGAGGAGGCGGCTGGTGTGACCTGCAAGACACCGGAACCCCGTCACTTGAGGTGACTCCAGGATGCACCAGCAGCCCTGGGAACAGCTGGGAAGGTGACTACAAGCCGTACCCAGAGATGCCAGGGGTCTGCCCAAGGACATGGTCCCACCAGGACCTTACACGTCTCTCCCCGCCCTCTACCCAGCACCCTTTTCTGCTGCATTACTGGGAAACTGGGGTACAGGGCAATACCAGGAGCAACATCCCCAGGACCACACCCTCATGCCTGCAGCACCCTCCCACCTAGCTGGCACAGAGCACTTCCCGGCACCGGCCTCAGGATGCAGCTCACCATCCCCGTCCCTGATGGAACATCTCGAGGTGGGAGAGCTCTTGGTGAGTGCCAGGGGTTCCCCCACACCACTAGCCCTGTCAGACCTTCCACCAGCTGCAGCCGTGCCCCCATCCTGCCCGGGCCCAGTGCCCATTTTCCTGGCCACAGGGCAGGCAGAGAGCCCACCACAGCTGCACGTCGGTCGGGGAGCGGCCCCACGCCAAAAACTCTCCCTCTCCTTGTTTTTTCCTATAAATCCGCGCGAAAGCTCTCAGCAGCACCCAGGCTGCTGCAGGGCCATGTGGACCCATTAAATATTCAGAGGGCAAAGCTTTTAGCCACGGCCATGCCAGGCGCTGCCGGTTTGTCTTACAGCCTGGCACAGAGGGCAACATCACCACAGGGTTGCGGAGCCCCAGTGCCCACTGAATCCCACAGACCCACCGTGGGCGATGCACCCCTGCACCCCCTGGGGCAGGGTGGAGGGGGTGTTCGTAGTCTAGCCCTGCCCACCCCAGAGGGCATGACCCAGCCTTGAGGTTTCAGGTTTAATAGGGCTGGGGCTCAAAACTGGCAGTTTTTGGAGTGGGAGGGCTATTAATAGCCACGCTGGGCTATAATTAAATGAAGGAGCTGCCACGTGGAGCCATGGTGCCCGGCTAGGGGGAGACCGCAGGGGAAGGGGGGCAGGAACCTGCGGGATTGCGGCTGGCAGTGCCCACACTGCCCTGGGGCAGAGCTGCCCTCACTGCTGCCCACCCTCCTGCCCCAACTCCATGCCCTGGGCTGAGGCCCCTTACCTGCAGCAGAGTGTTGGGAGGGTCCTGGGAACCAGGGCAGAAGCAGCAGGAAGAGCAGGTAGACCAGGGAGAGGACATTGAAGCGGAAAACACAGGCTGGGGGGAGAAGGTTTAGGCAGCGTGAGTGCCAGGGATGTGTCATCCCACACTGTACCAGGATCCCAGCCACATCCCTGCACCCCAGGAGTCCCCAAGGATGGCAGGTGATCTGCCCAGCGAGCAGGAGGGCAGGGATGCACCAAAAGGAGAGGCACCCCGAAGTGATGGGAGGGCCCAGATAGGGGCTCAAGCCCAGGAGCAAGGTGACAGGGACAAGGGCACAGCCTGGGCTGGGTCAGTCCCACTGACCTGCAAGGGGAGGGGGACACACTGCAGGTCCCAAACACGGGGAATGACAAGAGCAATGAGCAAATCCTGCTGCATTTCCACACCAGTCCTGCAAGACTAGGATTGGGTTTGCAGGGACACCATGGCTCGGCTGGAACCCCTACCTGTGGCCCCCCTGGGACTGGCCCAGCCACTCATCTGCCCCCAGCCCTGCACTGGGAGTGCCACCAGCTCCAGCACCTTCCCCCTCACTTATTTTTAGACATAAATTGCAGCCTGTCTGCAGGCATCAAACCATGAGGGGAGCTGATTGGGGAGCAGGGCCGAGGCAGCACCCCATGGAGCAGGGACGGGGACATCCCAGGGCAGCTGCCACCCTGGCTGGGGACGCGGCGTTCCCATATACACACGCTGGGCAGCAGTGACGGACACCAGCATGTGCACCGGCCTGAGCTGGCACTGACCATGGCACAACCCTGCAGCCACCCAGCCACGAGACCACGGTGATGGGCACAAGACACCCACCACCATCAGTGCATGGATGGGGTGGCTGTAGCTGTGTCCTGCTCCTAGGGTATCCCTCTGCCCAGTCCCCTCCACACCAGAGGCTGGGGGACCCCATTCTGGGTGGGGCAGGGCAGGGATGTGCTCCACTGGGCACCCCAGCTGGGAAGGGATCAGGGCAGAGTGGGCCAAGCAGGCAGTCCCCAGTTCCCTGGGGCTGGAAGGGTGGGGGGGGCATCTGGGAACCAGGGGACATGCTGGGGCCTTCCAGCCCGGCACAGCCCTTCCTGTGTTTATGAGGTTCAATGGGACGGCACATCCTGGGGTGAGGGACAGGGTGGCTGGGGAGAACACAGAGCAGCCCCCCATGAGCAGCTCAGGAACAGCTGGGGATCCTGAGGGTGCAGGGCTGGTGGAAGAGGCGGCACCCAGGAATGCATCCGCAGTCTAGGACACATTCCATGCAGCACCCATGGGAGCTAAAGCCAGCACCTAGTCCCACAGTAGGGTCTCCCTAGGGAGCACAAGCAACTCCCCAGCACAGGAAAAGGAGCCCAGGGTGGGGGCAGCGGGATCACCATCCCAGCAGCAGGTTCGTAGCAGTGACCCAAAGATGTGTCACCTCCCCGCGAGACGCGGAGGGTTTTGGCTACGTTTCGGCAAATGATGATCTCACGGAGCAAATATTCCCCTTCCCGCGCCAGCGGCAACAGGACCGAGAGGAGCCATCCCGGCGTGGGGGCAAGTGGCTTCAGCACAGCAGGAGTCAATTAACCATCACCGCCGCCAGAACCAGCCACCAGCAACCACCGTCCTGGCACCATCTCCACAAGGGTAGGGTCCTTCAGGTGAACCTTTAGGTGCTGGTGCTATAGAGGGGGTGCAGCACCACTGGCCTTGCCTGGGCTCTGTGGGGAGGATGCAACTGTGGGCTCCATAGAGCAACCCAAAGATATCAGTGGGCTCACAAGTGCTGCAGGGACCAGCCATGCCCTGCATGACCCAACATCCCTAAGACCGGGGACATCAGTGGGACATCAATGGGCACCACAGAAGCAGTGCTTTGGGGTCATTAATGCCCCAGGAAGGGCTGTCAGCAACTGCCTGCAAATGCGGAGCACCCCACTGCACCCTGGGCTGACCCAGCACCCATGGGACCCTCTGGCCAGCAGTTCCTGGTAGCACTGGGAAAGCTCCTGGCAGGGAGCTGCAGCCCTGGCTTTGAAGGGCTCAAGTTAAGAAAGAAGAGTAAAAGCAAGTGATGTCCCAGTGAGCTGCCCCCGGCATGACACAGCCCAGCTCAGGAGCACTCATGGTGCTCAGCTGTGCACCCACGATCCGCAGCAGGGCTGTGCCATGCCAGCAGTGTGTGGGTGCTGTGTCCCGCATCGTCGGAGGAAACCGGTTCCCAGCCACGCTGACAGCAGGGAAAGTGCCAACACGGGGAGAAAAACCAGTTTGGCGTGTGGGGACAGCAGCCCCGCAGTGAAACCTGTCTTCCCACACCAATCATCCCCACGAGCAGCTGGATGGATGAGGGGGTTGGTGCAGTGCCCTGACACCCACAGTCCCCCTTCCCATACGAGCAGCACTCAGTATCACCCACGATGCCCCATGATCCTGCCTCTGGATCTGGCATTGTCCCAGTGCTCCCAGCAAGGTTATCCTGGATCTGCACCTCAGTGTCCTCCCTTTCCCAGTGCCGTGACCCTGGGGTGTTGGAAGCAGCCGGCCCAGCTCCCACGCTGCCAGGGAATTCTCTGCCAGCACAGCCAGCGCCTGAAATATTAACGAGGGTAATGTGCCGGGAGGAGGATAAATCGCAGCACCAGGAAGCCAGCAGAGAGGTGCTGGGTTTTCTTCACACCAGCCTCTCATCTCCTGTGCGAGGGGCAGAGAGTCATTGAGGTCCCCAGGAAAAGTGGGGACCTGTTGCTAAGGGTGGGGAGAGCCGGCACCAGGGTGTCCCCCATTGCAATTGGGATGGAGAAGGGTGGCTGCAGGAGAGGGCTGGAGTCTGCAGCTCCCTCCCTGCAAACTGGGCACCATTCCGTGCCCAGCCAGCTCCTGGGCCTGGATCCACACCCAAAGGTATGAGAGGAGGGAGTCCCATGTGCGGCTCCCCTGCACCATCCCCATACACAGCCCATAAACTGACTGGCACCAGTGCAGGCGCTAGCTGGCTCTGCGGGGACCTGCGGCCACTCCAGATTAATTAGCAGAGCATTTTAATTCCCTGCCCCGCCACTTTCACACCGGCCCCGTTACCTGCTTTTGGAGCCAGCCAGCTCGGGCAAGCTGCTTCCCCACAGCTGGGTCCTGCCTCCCACTTAACCAGTCTGAGCTGTCTGGCTACTGGAGTAGCCAGACAAGGTCCCCAGGGGGTCACTTTGCACCCAGGACCCTGCACTCTGCGAACCAGGCTGACAAACCTTGGCCACCATGCCTCTTCCCATGAGATTTCTCCCTATCCTAAAATCCAGTCAGCCCTGAAGCAGCAAGCCCCAGGGCTGGCCGTACCGGGATTGCCAGCCACCAGCATGTTATCAACCCCAACCCCAGCTCCTCTTTCCGGGAAGAGGGAGCAGCCCCACCAGTTCACCCGCCATATCCTGTTTTTATGGAAAGTTAATCCCACTCCCGCCAGCATCAAGGCAGCAGCCGGCCCTGCTCCCTGGGGATGCCGCAGGAGGTTCCACGGAGGGCAACGGGCCGGGTGCCAGAGGGTGCCACGGCTGGCAGCCTGGGAAACCCTAACAACCAGACTGAGGCGTGTGCAACGGGAGGGCAGCTTTGGGGATGGGTGCTCACCACCACCCCAATGTCCAGGGACACCCCGTTCACCAGCACCCACAGCGCCTACACCAGGTGGCACAGTCCATGCAGAGGTACCTCTAGAGGTGCCCGTGCCCATCGCCCACTTGGCACAGACGGGCACTCTCCCAGACCCACCGCAACAGTCCCACACACAGCTGGGGGACTGCGACAGCGCTGCTCATCCGGCAGCACCAAGCATTGCCCAAACAGCCCCCAACTCCTCACCCAGCACCCAGGGGTGCCCCAGGACTCTGCAGCAACCAGGCTGTGGAGGAGGCAACAGGTTAAACCTGGCTGTGCCCAGGCTTTGAAAAAGGCTCAGTCATGAGGAGACAGGCACCCCAGGGGGATGAGCACCTCGGGGAGATGGGCAGCATTGGGGCAGGCTGCAGGAAGCCTCCCATCCCGCTGTGTGCCTGGGGAGGAAGCAGTTACTGCTCCTGGAGGCAGTGGTGGGGTTTGGGGTTTTTAAAAATTTTTCTTTTTTTTTTTTGTTTTTTTCTCTCCTCTTATTTTCCTTCATTTTATAAAAAAAGCACCTGACCACAGGAGGCAGCTGGCTGCAGCCCACGCGCCCACCAGCACACAGCTGAGCACCCCAGAGCCAGACAGGACCCCCAGGGGCCCTCCAGCATCCCTTCACCTCCTGCCTGGGCAGGGGAGCTCAGTCAGGAGGGGCCATGTCCTCACCTCACCCTGGGTTAGGACCTAGGGGGTTGCTGCCCTCACTCATCGCAGAGCCCTGCTGGAACTGGCAGCTGGCACAGCTGTCTGTCATCTAGCCTGGGGGTCCCCAGCAGAGAGCTGTCTGGTCTCCCCCATCCTGGTCACCCCATGTTTGGGAGACACCCCTCCCTCGGCTCTATGCACCCCAGCATCCCCTCCAGGCAGAGCAGACGTCAGTATCTCCCTGTGCCAGGTGGGGATACAGCCTATGGAGTGGCACCATAGGGGTCTCTGCCTATGCCAGCCTGTGGGAAATGGGGGACTGCCTCAAGCCAGACTATGAGGCCCAGCTCCCACACCTCAACCCACTCCGAGCCGGCCAGGAGCTGCGAGCAAACATCCTCCTCCGGACATTTGGCAAGAGCCTAATTACCAGGGAAGGAAAGGCCACAGGCGGGTCACACTCTGGGGTTCTTCCTTCCCCTCCACCCCAAGTTGTGGCAGGATAGGTCACATCCCTGGGTGCAGATGCGAGTGCCTCCAGACCCCAATGAGTTGTCCTTGCACAGAGCAGAAGGCAGCTGCTGGCCCTAGACAGTCCCCACTTCCCCCAAATTTAACCAACCCACCTACAAGCTCACTGGGGGGGGGGGGGNCCACAGGCTGCGGGAGACTGTGGGTGCCCAGCACAACACCCTGTGTCAAAGCAGGGTGAGCAGAGTTGGCACCCAGCATGGTTTGGGGCCAAACCAGCGTAACTGGGGCACGAAGGCCCCATGTGTGGGGCCGCGCCCAGAAGACACGTGTCACCCAGAGCACCCATGGGATGTAGCCGGCAGCTCCCGGCTGCCACCCCACTGGACTGCAAGGCCTTGTGCAAGGGCGCTGGGGCCACCGTCCCTCCTGAGCCCCGTTCATGGGCAGGGTTATAATTAACCTCCTCACATCCTGCGCGATGCACTGAGTCACTGCTCCAGCAAACCCCAGCAAAGAAAGAAAAGCTGGGGTTTTTTTTAAGCAGTCACCAACTTCCCCTGCCAACGAGTCTTGTCCCGCACACCCCAGCCTGGCTCCCAGCACACAGGGCTAGACGTGACTCCACTTGGGTGCTCGTCCCTCTCTCCGGGTGATGCTACCCCAAATTCACATCACCGCGCCTCCCAGCTGCCGTTGCCCACCCGGCATGGGGTGGTGTGAGCTCAGTGGCAGCTCGATGCTGCCCGTGCCCGGGCACAAGGCGCCCGTTGAACAATCCTGTTTATGGAGAGGTTTTTCCTCTGCGTCTACTAAAGGTAAACGGAGAGTCCCCAAAGAGGCTCCCCCAAGCAGCCTGGGTTCAAAGAGCCGATTCTTGTCCCAGGACACAGGGTATTTTCCAGGCTGGTAGCCAGGCTGGTTGCCTCGGTGGGTGGCACATCTGCCTCCAAAGGCCAACGTCTGCTTCAGCCGGGCTGGGAAGAGCTTCGGCAGTCACGGCCCTGCAGAGGCTGCTGCAGCCGAGCTGGGTGCCCGGTGCCCACTGCAGCAACGGGATAGCAGCCGGGCAAGGAGTCGGGGTGGGAGCCAGCAGCCCCCCGGCCGCCCCACAAGTGCTGCTGGGCGAAGGGCGGTCCCAGCACCCTCGTCACCCCCCACCTTGCAAGAGCCAGACGAGAGAGGTGACAGGCGGTGTCCAAACCGGGACGGGTTTAGCCCAACCCAACGTGCGAGTGCCCGGTACCGGGTCTGGGGTGCCCGCTGGCTGTGCCCGGCGTGGGAGACAGACACACCCCCGGCCCTAAGAAGTTGCAGCGTTTCCCGAAAGATCTCCGTGGCACTGAGAGGCAACCCCGAGGGACTAAGGACAGACCCCGTGTGGCTGAGGAGGGACCCCCGTGGAGCTGAGGAAGGTCCCGCCACCGACCCACCCCGCTTCCCGGGAGCCGGCAGCGGCTCTTCCCGGGGCAGGGGAGCCCCGCGCCCCTGCTCACGCGACACGGCTCACCCCAAGCCTCGCGACCCCCCAAAGCCCCGTAGCCGGTACTCACCGGCCAGCAGCGCGAGCGGCAGCAGCAGCCAGTACAGCCCCGTGCACAACGGCGGTTCCATCCTTTCAGGCGGCCCCGGGCCGACCCATGCCCCGCCGAGCTGAGCCGGGCCGAACCGAGCCGGGCCGAACCGAGCCGGGCCGGGCCGGGCCGTTCCACCCCGCTGGGGTTGGGCAGGCCCCGGTCCCGGAGCGCAACGGCCGCTTGTTTTCTTCCTCCCACTTCTGCTCCTCTTCTGCCGCCCTTAGAAGTGGCACCGCCCGCCCCCCTCGGCGGGGCTGGTCCGGCTCGGCGCGGCTCGGCTCCGCTCAGCTCAGCTCGACTCGGCTCCGCTTCTCTCCGCGCTGCCCGGGCCGCCCCGTCGGCACTGCGGCCCCGTCACTACTGACACGAGCTGGCCGGGCTCAGCCCCAACGGTAGCGGGGGCGGAACCGCGCGAGAGGAGCGCGAGTGGCGGGGGGGGTGGAAAGAGATCAGATCCTACACCACCCCGCTACAGCCCCGATTCATCTCGCCAACGACGAGAGCGTTTGCAGGAAGGGAAAAAGGGAAAAAGAATATATGAAAGTATTTAAAAAAAAAAACTCACACCAAATTGATGTGTTTCCTGTTTGCCTCGTCAAAGAAAAATAAAAGAGGCTGGAGATAACTGAGGCTGAATGCTCTGGCTGGGTGCCTGGCTACTGTGAGCCATGTCATAGAATCATAGAATCATAGAATCACTA
>VXBP01003850.1:0-75350 GCA_013400115.1 Rhinopomastus cyanomelas
CCCCAGTTCCCTCATCTGCTACTCATAAGACCTGTGGCTGGCCCCTGTGGGGGTTGAAGCCTGGGGCAGCCTTGTGTGTATGGGGGTTGCAGACCTGTTCTGTACCTGGCTGTGGCTTGTGAGGCTGGACATACCACTTGCTCCCAAGACTGTCCCTAAGCACTAGGTGCCATCTTCTTGTGCTCAGGAGCTGGATCGTATCATCAGCCAGATGATGCATGTCGCCGAGTACCTGGAGTGGGACTCCACTGAGCTAAAGCCTGTGAGTACTGAGACTGGGAGCAGCTCAGAGGCCTGCAGGGGCTCTCAGCTGGGTTTCATGTGAGGCATCATTGTGTCCCCATGTTTTTCTCACTTTCTCAGATCTTGAAGGCGATGATGGAGGAGATTGACTATGATCATGATGGGACTGTAACACTGGAGGAGTGGATCCGGGGTGGCTTGACCACCATCCCCTTGCTAGTCCTCCTGGGGATGGAGATGGTAAGTACCTGCATACAGCCACCCTGTTTGCTCTCAGGGCTAGCAGCAGCAGAGGACAAGGATCGTGATACAGGGTGTGAGGGATCAACAGAGGGTACCCTGTCCTTGGTAATGCTCTGCACACCCCCATGCTCACCCCGCAGACATCCCTGCCTTTACCAGCTGGCCTTCTCCCCCAAGACCTTCACAAGCCCAGTGTTGAGCTGTGGTGGTTACCAGCTGCTGTGTTGAGGCAGGCTTGGGCTCACTCCATGGGATCATAGTGCACTCTGCTTTGATCAATATTTAATCACAACATAAGATGAGCACCTAAACTGCCAGTTCCTTCTCTTCTGCGGTGGGCTTCAAAGAGCAGAGGTGGGGTGGTGTGGAAACCCTTTATTTCCCTGTGCTGGTTTTTTGTCCTTTTGGCCTTCGCTTCATCAAGGTTTCACCTGTGGCCATCAGGTGGTAGTTTGCAGGGAAAAACTGAGGTGTTGCTACCTAGTGTCTGTTCTGGCACTTGTTTCTCATGGAGAGCTGCAGGGAAAGGCTTTCTGGCAAGAAGATGGAGGAAAATGGGGATTTTGAGCAGCTCCTGCAGAGCACTTGTGACTGGATTCAGATGGAAGAGGCTTGCTTTGGCCACTTTGAGATGGTAGTAGTTTGTCCCCAAATGTAGAGTCATCTTCCTGTGGGCCACCAGCAGAGCATCTGCTGAGCTGTCCTGAGGAGCCATGGGGAGTTGGAGCTCAGTGCCAGGAGTGCCGGGAGCTGGACATGCCCAGGGAGCAGTGGGACATGGTGGCAGGGATGCTCAGAAGAACAGGCAGAATGACAGCAGGGGAAGCCAGTAGTTCTGATGGGACCAAACTCCCTTGACAAATGGGGGCTTTTATGGGATGAAAAGCCAATAGAGGTGATGGACTGAGTGGGCACAGACCCCCAGCATAGAAGAGGACCCCCCCTCACCCTCTGCTTTTCTGCCCTGTAGAATGTGAAGGATGATGGGCAGCATGCTTGGAGGCTGAAGCACTTCAAGACACCTGCTTACTGCAACTTCTGCCGCACCATGCTGCTGGGGGTCCGCAAGCAGGGTCTCTGCTGCTCCTGTGAGTCCTGGCCACCTGCGCACCCCTGTGCCTCCATCCCATTGCCCTAGGGTGGGAGGACTGGTCTCTGTCACTGCTGAGCCCTGTGGGTGCTGCAGGGTAAGTTGAGAGGGGGCAGTGCCAGGGCTAGGGAGTAGTGCTCACCATCTTCTTCTTTCCCACCAGTCTGCAAGTACACCGTCCACGAGAGATGCGTGTCCAAAGAGATCGCCTCCTGCATCAGCACCTATGTGAAATCCAAGAGGAACACCAGCGTGAGTAGGCAGACAGCATGTTTCTGAAATGGGAGTCTTCAGTGGAGCCCTCCTGGGGGCAACACTAGCAGCTGTCCCCTTTGGTCTCCTTTTAGCTTTTTCCCCTGAAGTTTGCCCCTTGGGTCCTGGGCAGCAGCTCATGAGCTTTCCCAGCATCCCAACCCTGGCAGAGCAGGTCCCATCCTCAGCTTCCAGGAACCGACAGTACCACTGGCCTGGAGGTTTGCCATGGCTCCTGGTGGGGGATGTGTGTCCCTGATGTGTTACATGGAGCAGCAGGGGCCGGTTTGGATCTCTTAGCATCCCTGCACAAAAAGCCACCCTCAAAATCGTGGTGGCAACCCTTAGTGGAGAATGTGCGTGTGGGTCAGTGGGTGCTGCACCCACAGTGCACCCTCTGTGCCCTGCAGGTGATGCAGCACACCTGGATTGAGGGCAATTCCCCCGTCAAGTGTGACAGGTGCCACAAAAGCATCAAGTGCTACCAGGGCATCACCGGACTGCACTGCGTTTGGTGCCAAGTCACCGTGAGTACATGGGCTGGAGGGCATCCCATGTGGAGTCAGAGAGTCATGTAATCACAGAATCACAAAGTTATAGAATCACAGAATTAAGCAGTGTATTGGATTGGAAGGGACCTCTAAAGGTCATCTAGGCCAACCTCCCTATGACAAGCAGAGACATCTCTAACTAGAACAGATTGCCCAGAGCCACATGAAGCCTGACCTCGAATTTGTCTCCAGAGACCCTCAGTGTGATGTGATGGCTGGAGGGACCTACTGGGACAAGGAGAAGGTTCTAACCCTTCTGTGCAGCTCCTCTGATACCTGGGCTGAGTTGGAGCTGAGTTCTGCCGTGACTTTATACACAGTTTACTCCAAAAATAACTCCTCATTACTAAAAAGAACCCAATTTACAATGATGATTTAAGCACAGGAAAGCTGTGCTCATTGCTAGAAAGAGCCCATTTTACAATGATGATTTAAGCACAAGAAAGCTGCAACACCAATCAACCTTCTTATTCTTTAAGTATATAAAGTACAAAAGGATGTTAAAAAAGCAGAATCATAGAATCATAGGGTTGGAAAGAACCTCCAAAGGTCATCTGGTCCAACCCCCATACAACAAGCAAGAACATCTATAACTAGACCAGATTGCTCAAAGCCTCATCAAGCCTGACCTTGAATGTCTCCAGGGATGGGGCCTCCACCACCAACCTGTTCCAGTGATCCACCACGCTCAGACTAAAGAACTTTTTCCTAATGTCTAACCTAAATCTCTCCCTTTCCAGCTTCAAACCATGAGCCTTGTTCTACCATTCCATGTCCTATTGAGTAATTCTTCCTCAGCCTTCTGATTGGCCCCTCTTAGGGATTAGAAGATTACTGTAAGGTCTCGCTGGAGCCTTCTCCTCTTCAGGCTGAACAAACCATGGCAAACCCCAGCCTAGGAGAGGCTCTCAATAGCCTTGTATGTTCTGCCTGACACCCTTTCGTCTTGCCCCTCCAGCTTCACAATAAATGTGCTTCCCACGTGAAGCCCGAGTGTGACGGGGGCCCACTGCGGGACCACATCTTGCTGCCTTCCTACATCTGCCCTGTCGTCCTGGTATGTGTCCCCTCCCCACTGCCAGGTGGCAGGATCCAGCCAGGCACTGCATGGCTGAGCTACTTTCCCTGCTGCTGGCACTGCACACCCATGCCGCTGTTCCCCAAAGGACAGGCAGTCCCACTGCCACAGATCCGAGAGTGACTCCCCTGCCAGCACCAGTCCCGAGGACAACCAGGGCTTCAAGTTCAACTCTACCACGGTGGATGGGCAAGGGCTGCAGGTGGGTTCCCCTGCTGGGCTGCCAGTGAGCTCTGCTGTGGGTCCATGCTGAGCCCCACTATGGCCAAATGTCCATAGTCATTATCTCTGCCACCAGATCAGCCCCCGTCCTGGAACACACCCCCTCCTGGTGCTTGTGAACCCCAAGAGCGGAGGAAGGCAAGGGGAGCGGTAGGTGGGGTCCTGCACTGGGAGAGCATCCCCATGGGATTTGGGGCTGCTCGTCCCTCGGGCTGTCCAGCACTCCTCCAGAGGGGAACTCCCTTCCACAGCAGCCCCCGCTCACTCCTCTCTTTTCCCAGGGTCCTTCGGAAATTTCACTACCTGCTCAACCCACGCCAAGTGTACAACCTGGACCGTGGCGGGCCCGCACCAGGGTATGAATCATAGACTCGTCACAGAATGGCTCAGGTTGGAAGAGACCTTAGAGATCATCTATTCCAACCTCCCTGCCATGGACAGGGGTGCCCCTCAGCTAGACTTGGTTGCTGAAGGCCCCAAGTGTGGGGGTACTGTGGCTAATCTCCTGCTCTCTGCTGCAGGTCCCTGCTCCCCCACATCACCCCTTGTCTCTCCTGGCTTTCTCTAGGCTGAGCTTCTTTCGGGACACTCCGAATTTCCGTGTCCTGGCCTGTGGGGGGGATGGCACAGTGGGCTGGATCCTAGACTGCATAGGTGAGTGAAAAGCAGTCGTGCTTCTGCAGAGCATCATTCACCCATGTCCTTAGTCATCTACCAAGAAAGCCCAACAGGGGTCCTGCTAGCAGCATCACCCCAGGAGGGGCATATTGAGCAGAAAATGAGTCCTTTTAGCTCCAAACCTCTCTTTCCCATTGAACTACAGACAAAGCAAACTTGGTGAAGCACCCGCCGGTGGCCGTCCTGCCCCTGGGAACAGGAAATGACCTGGCCAGGTGCCTGCGATGGGGAGGAGGTGAGGCTTGGCAAGCATCACCTGGGTGTGGCTGGCCTGTGGGGACTATCTGCTCTGATTTGCTGGGTGCCATTCTGGAGGGAGAGGAGGGAGGGTTTCTGGACTCTTGGAACAAGGCTCGAGGCCACATCTCAGCCACCATTCCTCTAAATCTTTCCCAAAAAAAGCAGCAACCATTTTCTAAACCATCATCAGCTGGGTCCTGGGCCAACAACCGTCTTCATTTGATAGAGCTGAAATCTCTGCTGCCATGGCAAGGATAAGTTGGACATCTCTCTGGTGCTGTAGCTACAGCCCCTGGCCCGATGAGTGCTTGTTATCCAACTTCATCCAGTCCACTGACCACTCACTTCACTCTTCTTCATCTTCTGATCCCCATTTTCTGCCACTTACAGGCTATGAAGGAGGCAACCTGATGAAGGTCCTGAAAGACATTGAGCATAGCACGGAGGTAATGCTGGACCGTTGGCAGATAGACATCATCCCCAGTGACCGAGAGACCAGAGGAGACCCCATCCCATCCACCATCATCAACAACTACTTCTCCATTGGGGTGGTGAGCACTGCGTGCCGAGATGGGTCTTGAGGGCAGCCCATAATGCAGTACAGGACACGTTTTAGCTGGAGAGGGCAGCATAAGGCTAGTGATTGGTGCCTAGAGCAGATGGGCCATGCAGTGACATAACCACCAGAGCCACTTGGACATGGCTGAGTGGAGGGCAGAGCTCCAGAGGACAGTGGAGCAGGATTGCTCTCACCAAGGTCCCCAGCACAGCTGCAGCCTCAAACCCACAAGGACCAGGGGTTTCACAGGGGCTTTTCCCACTCAGAGAGTGAGAAGTCTTAGAATCATAGACCCTAGAATCATTAAGGTTGGAAGAGACCTACAAGATCATCCAGTCCCACTGTCAACCCAGACCCACAATGCCCACTAAACTGTTTTCCTCAGTGCTACAACTAGTCCATTTTTTAAACTCCAGGGATGGCAACTCCACCACCATCCTGGAAAGCTTGTTCCAGTCTTTAACCACACTGTCAGTTAAGAAATGTTTCTTGATGTCCAATATAAACCTCCCCTGGCACAACTTCAGGCCATTTTCTTTTGTCCTGTCACTAGTGATTTGGGTTTAGGGAAATTTGAGGTGTCAGGAATGGGTTGAGGTCTGGACACCCCACTTGAAGCTTTTGTCAGGAGAACAGTTATTGACCAAGGCTTGCTGCAATGCTCAGACCTGTGTTCCATGGTGTTCCCCAACCCAGATAGGTAATGGGGGGTTGCAATGAGTTTCAAGAGGTACAGGGTCCTGGGGTGTCCACTGAGCCCCTCTGATAGCCCTTCCTCCCTCCCTCCCTCAGCATCATGTCCACATGGGATCCCTATAGTGAGTGAAGGAGGTCAAATACACCATTGATGTCTCTGAACAAGCCTGTTCAATGCTTTGGGGATAGCCCAGCTGAGGAGGGAGCTGTGCCTCAGAGCCCTGCTGTGCCCCTTGCGCCGTGGGGGCTGGCAACAGGGCCTTGTGCCCTTGTGCGTGATAATGGGGTGCAGCAGGGTGTTTCCATTTTCCTGCTGTGCTGCTGACTTCACTGCACTCCCTCTCCTCGCAGGATGCCTCCATTGCCCACCGCTTCCACATAATGAGAGAAAAGCACCCCGAGAAATTCAACAGCAGGTGAGGGCTGCCCTTGGTTCTCCCCAAGCTGGGCACGGGGATTGCTCTGCTCCTCCGAGTGGACCTGCTAGAGCCTGCTTCTCCCACCCCCTCTCTCCTCGTGGGACAGCCCTGAGGAGGCAGTACAGTGTGTGACTCACCTTAGGGGCAGAGGACACACCAGGGATGGGCAGGGGACAGGGGCCAGGCATGGTGGGGGTCCAGGGTCCCTCTGGGGGGGCTTGCTCAGACTTGGCTGTGCATCCAATTACATTTAGTCATGCTTTATAATTAGCAGTGAATTCCAGGACCAGCAGGAGCAGGCCAGGCAGCAAGGGCAGGGCAGGCAGCAGGTCACAGCTTGTTCCTGCTGTGCTCAGAGCACATGGAAATGCTGTGATGCCAGCAGGAGCCATGGCTTACGACCCCCATCTCCATTCTAGAAAACCCAAATGGGCCAAATTCAGGCCCTTCAGCTTACGGCTGAATGCTAGTGTGCAGCATTTGCTGCAGGGGATGAGCTGGCTTGGGGGGCTGCCTGTCAGGGTGAGCACAGGATGCTGAGGTGAAGGACATTTCCTCTCTGGGGCATCCAATTCCCAGCAGCTCTGTTGAGAGATTACAGTCTGTGCTTAACTCTGGTAGAGGCACCTCTTCACATACTGAGGAGCCACACAGCACCTGCCTTTCCCTCTACAACTGCTGTGAGAGTCAGGTCCACCCAAGCCACCTCCCATCCCACAGCACAGCTCCCTAGAGCCATGATGCCAGCAGTCTCTTCCCATGGTGGCTCATGTTCCTGTTGATGTCTCGTGTCCCTGTTGCAACAACCTTTGGCTGGGGGTGACTGGGACAAGATGCCATTCTCAGGTGGGATGTTGATGCATCTTTTTGCCCCAGGATGAAGAACAAGCTGTGGTACTTTGAATTTGGGACCTCAGAGACCTTTGCAGCCACCTGCAAGAAGCTCCAGGACTACATTGAGGTGGAAGTGAGTTTCCTGGACAAAGTGTTTTTGGGACATGTCACTCATGGGTGACTCAGGAAGGGCTTTTGGCTGTATGGAGAGGGGTGCCATGGCAGCTTTGACTGCTCAGGGCTGGCAGGACCTACTCTTTCCCTGCACAGCGCTTGCTGCAAAGGCAGCCAGCTGCAGGCAGAAGAATAGCCTTGTATTTCCCCCCCGTTTCCAGCTGTATTGGAGAGCGTGCCTGGAATATTCTGTCCATAAACTCCGTGTCTGCTTGCAGCCCTTGTTGTTGGAATGGAAACAGCCTTTAATTAGGATGGGGAGGAGGGCCTGTGGTTGCTAAGAGCACTGTGATTTCTCCATTTGTGCTGGGGGGGGTTGTGCCATGTTTGTCATAAACTTCTGCGTCTTGTTATCGCTGGTTAAACGATGCTTTTACCACTTGGGCTCAGGGAAGAGGGGAAGAAACCAGCCCTGCATTGAGTCGGACCAGTCAGTGGGTGCAGGGCTGCTGGCAGTGTGCAGAGAACAGAGTGGGCACAGTCCAGGAAGCTGCTGGTGTGCAGGGTGTGACTGTGTACGGAGGGACTTTGAAGCCTGTTTCTAAGTGGGGGCTTTCAGCCTTCCTAAAGCACAAAGATAGCTGTGCCCTCTGCAGCTATCAGGTGGGAAGGAACAGGAGCAGGAGCATGGCCATTTCAACTCTTTTGCTGGCTGTGAACCAGCATCTCCAGCCAAATAAAGTCGGTGTCTGTGGGGTTCCACACTGGCAGAGGTGGGTGTGAGGTGCACCCTGCTCCTTGCCCCACGTCCTCCCCACCACACACACCGGCAGGAAAGTGTTAATCACACAGCATTTGAAGTTGAAAGCAGCAGCTTTTCCTCCCTCCAGCTCCCAGGCAACTGTCAGCCTTGCAGAGAAATGGCAGTTTTGTTTTGGAAATTGGCACTCATTCCCCTACAGCTCCTGGAAATGAATTTGCTTTTTTCCCAGCTGCAAATTTCTACTTCCAGCCTCGCTGCCAGTGTGCTGTCAGCTGCCCCTGCTCAAAGAGCCCATTGTAGCTAGCTCCTGTGGTAACAGGGGAGGGCTACAGCAGGAGCTGCGCAGGAAGAAATCGCTCTTGCATGCGTGTGCCTGTGCCAGGGTCCTTCCTGTCCCACACAGCCCTGGGAAGGAGCAGGCTCCCACAGCCCAGGTCAGCTCACTCCCATTTCACTGCAGCTGGGTCAATACCCACTGCCTTGCAGGCACAGAGGTGCTTGTGACTAGAGGACAGTGCTTGGTTCTGCTGGGTATAGGTTGTGTTGTCTATCTTGCAAGGAATCAGAGCCCTCTCACTCTGTTGCTCAGAGCATTAGAGTCTTTTCAGTTCCTACAAGTCATACGACCACTAACATGTATTGAGAGGTAAGGGATTTATGTCCTTTGCAAGCCTTGAGACAGCTCTTTGTCCTTTGCAAGAGAGAGACAGCTCTTCAGTCCCAAACTAGAAGATTCCTGCCTTTTGCTTTCAACTTGTGGCTAAAAATAAGAACCCGGAACGTCAGTGGAGGCAGAGCAGATCTGAACGTATGGAGGCGTTTGCTCATGTGTGCACCCAGCTCTGCTGAGCATAGCTCAGTGCTCTCCAGCAGCCCATTAAAAATGAGCTCGAGACCTTCACTCTGCCAGAGAAAAACAACTGAAGCCAAAGCACCGGTGGGGGTTCATCAATCCGGCCACATTCTTCTTGGAAAAGTGAGGGTGGGCAGAAATGCCACCACATGACCAAAGTGCAAGGAAAAATGTGCTAAAGCATAACGTGGCAGGTAGAGAGCGAGTACCTACAGGCAGATATAAATGGTCTGGAGAAAACAGAGCTGAGTGGTGAAGTTGCTTCCCCCAGGGACATCTAGAAAGGGGACCCAGTGTCCTGGGGATAGTGTGAGAGCGAGAAGACCTGAAGTTAAGAAACTTGTATCCATGGCTGCTGCTTCCAGTCCTCTGGGAAAGCCACAGGAAACAGAGATTTTACCTTTTACCAGAAATTTTTCAGCAGTCCTGCTGTACAAAAGCAAAGCCTATGGTAGCAGTTGCAGGTGTTCCCTTGTGGTTTTCTTTCCAACACCTGGTATTTTTGCCTCTGGCATCTCTCCTGTAATTTCCTTCCAATGTAATTTCTAATTGCCCCAGGGGCACTGGGGAAGCATGTCCTGGAGATACCTGGATGGAGTCCGCTCCCTGGGCTGAGGTGGGATGTTATTACCCCCTATAATACTGGGCTGGGCTGAGATGTGATGTGTTTTTGTAGGAACAAAGCTTTTTGAAACTGTCTTCTTGGACATCTAGTAAAAATTCTTACCAAAACAGAGTGTAAAGCAGCACAATGAAGGGGAGGTGGTGGTTGTCAGCACTAGGAAAGACGAATGATGTCCCTGCTTGTTGCAAGGGGGTTGGACCTATGATTTGCATGTCCATCCCCAGCCACCTTGGGGCAGGTTTGCTCTGGGGACTGTGTAGTGGCATGCTGTGCTCAAGGAGCCCCACTTCTTCAGCGGGGAGAGAAGGCTGGGCTCCATGGGACTGGGAACGAGTTCTTCTCCCCATGGCCTGACATTGCCTGTGTGCCTGGCAGTGCGATGGGACCCTGCTAGACCTCAGCAATGCATCCCTGGAAGGCATCGCCATCCTCAACATCCCCAGCATGTATGGTGGCTCCAACCTCTGGGGCGAGACCAAGAAGCAGCGTGGCTACAACCGCCTGGGCAGGAAAGTGCCAGAGAAGCCACACGGCACTGTGGTCACCGACTCCAAGGAGCTCAAGTTCTGTGTGCAGGGTGAGCAACAGGAATTGCTGCTGCTGGTTTGGAGTTGTGTGGTGGTGTGTGAGGTCAGTGCAGGGGAGCTGGACAGCCACTGCGTCTAGTCACAGCTCAGTGAATGTGTCACTGGAGCAATAGCACTGGAGGGACTGCTATCAGCTCACTGGCTTTTGGGGCAACCCAAGAATGACTTGGCCAAGCGGGTGTAGAAAGCCGTGCCTGCCTGGGTATGGCCTAGTACTGCACCTCCCAGGGCTGATCATGCAGTGCCATGGTGGCTACAAAGGATGTGGCTCCTGCACCCTGCACACACAGGACAATGGCCCCAGAAGTATCTGGATGGGATAAGGCTGGGCAGCACCAGCATCCCACAGACATGCAGCCACTGCAGGGCTGGGTGCTGCAGGGGAGGAACTGGAAGCAGGGCTGCGGAGCTGGCACCAAGGGCTGTGCTAAGCCTCCTCCCAGGCTCTGCTGCAGTGCTGCCAGCCTGGCTGGGTGGGTTCAGGAGCAGCACAACACCCGACTGGCACCTTGTACCCTCTGCTGCAGCCATCCCCAGGGGGAGGATGTACAAGGCAGGACAAAGCCCTGGCAGGGCTCCTCAACAGAGCAGTAGGTTAGAAAGCAGCCAGCAAAATAGGCCAAGGAGCCACCTGAGCTCCTGAGGCTGGGGTGGGGAATAGCTCTGAGGTGTCACTGGCTGTCTCTCACTGAGCACAGCAAGGACCAGTTCCAAAGGTGGCACGGGGCAGCAGGGTTGGTCCTTTGGGCACATCTCCACTTGTGGGGTGGGACAGAATGGTGTGGAGGCTTCTCCTGGGGAGACTTCCACCAGAGTTCAAAGACAGCCCTGAAAGGGAGCGAGAGATGGAGTGAGGGATTGGCATGCACTGTCAGCAAGTTTGCTGATGACACAAAGCTGGGTGGTGTCGCCGACACCCCAGCAGACTGTGCTGTCATTCAGCGAGATCTGGACAGGCTGGAGAGCTGGGCTGAGAAAAATTTAATGATGTATAACAAGGGTAAGTGTAGAGTCTTGCATCTGGGCAAGAACAACCCCAGGTACCAGTACAGGCTGGGGACTGAGCTGTTGGAGAGTAGTGTAGGGGAAAGGGACTTGGGGGTCCTGGTGGACAGCAGGATGACTATGAGCCAGCAATGTGCTCTTGTGGCCAAGAGGACCAACAGCATCCTGGGGTGGATCAGAAGGGGGGTGGTTAGCAGATCAAGAGAGGTTCTTCTCCCCCTCTACTCTGCACTGGTGAGACCACACCTGGAGTATGGTGTCCAGTTCTGGGCTNTTCTGGTGGTTTTGGGTTTCTGCTGGTGGCCCATCAAAGCTGGAAAAAGGGACAGTGCCCTGGGATTTGAGTAAATCCTTCTGAGGGAGGCTACCCCCTTGCATCGCAGCTCCTGGAAGGGATGATGGGGTGGGGGTGTGGAGGAATGTAATGCAGTTTCCCAGGGACAATGGGCACAGGACAATGTTCTGCAGCCATTTTGTGCAGAACTGCATAGAAGCAGTTGGGGAGATGCTGAGGTTGCCACAGAATCACAGAACATTAGGGATTGGAAGGGACCTCGAAAGATCCAATCCCCATGCCACAACAGGATCCCCTAGATCAAGTCACACAGGAACATGTCCAGGTGGGTTTTAAACATCTCCAGAGAAGGAGACTCCACAACTCCCCTGGGCAGCCCATTTGAGTGCTGTCACCCTCCTTCCTACATTGCTATGGTACCTCGTATGTTCCAGCTCACATCCATTGCCCCTTGTCTTATCACTAGATGACACTGGCTCCATCGTCCTGATACCCACCCTTTAGGATATGTTAAACATCCCAGCAAGGAATAAGAAATACTGGATTTATACCACTAAGCTTTAGCATTGCTTCCAAGATGGAAATATTTAACATTTCATTTTTAAAGCTAAATATAATCCCAGCAAGGCAGGCTGGGGAGCGGTGCAGCCAGAGCTGACTGAATTGTAAGAAAATTAGAGGTCAAATAGTTTAAAATTAGTTTAGACACTCAAAGGGAAAGACTGCCAACACTCAACGAGTTCAGGTGCCCAATTGCTCTGCAGCCACGCATGATGGGTCACTGTTTCAGACTAGAAGTATTTTTGTTCCAGGACAGCAGTACTGGCCAATGCTACAAGCCCCGAACTCAGTGGTCTTGGGGCATTGGGCACATCAGAAAACATCTTTCTTGTGCCACCAGCCCCCCGCTGTCCAGGACAGCCAGCAGCCCTACTGTGCTGGCTCTGATGTCTCAGAAGATGGCAGAAGTCAAGAGATCCCTGAATACAGGGTCACTGACTTGGGTGTCTCTCTCTTGCAGACCTCAGTGACCACCTACTGGAGGTGGTGGGGCTGGAGGGTGCAATGGAAATGGGGCAGATCTACACAGGGCTGAAAAGCGCTGGGAAGAGACTGGCCCAGTGTTCATCTGTCACCATCAGGTATTTGTTCCCATCCTGGCTGGGCACTTGACCAACAGCAAAAGCCAGCGCCTGTGTCACCAAATGTTCTTTCTCTTTGTCACTTGCAGGACGGCCAAGTTGCTGCCCATGCAGGTGGATGGGGAGCCCTGGATGCAGCCATCCTGCACGGTGAGTCCCCAGGGAAGGAGCAGCGCTGCCACAGGCAGATGAGACAGGCAGGGACTGACAGCATGGCAGGATGGAGTGAGCAGGGTCTGCAGCATGGTGGGCAGCAGCAGCTCTGTGCAGAACGTAGCCATGTATGACTTTTGTCGTTGCCCATGATAGCCCCAGCAAGCTATCATGTCAGCTTTAGGGACATGCACACACTCGTTCCTTGCTGGGTGGGTGGGCATTGCAGCATCTTTTCTCAGGGAGGGGCTGCAGTGGGGTCCCCCATCATCCAGCAGGTGGCTTGCTCAAAGGAGGATCCTTTGCCCATCCAGCACTGCCTGGATGTGATGATTCCAGTGCTGTTACTCCATGCAAGAATGCATTTAACAACTTGGTTGTGGGATGGCAGTGGTTCCTTCCTTCTGGATTGCTCCAGTGGCTCTCTGGGCTGCCCCTGGGAGGGCTGATTACAGGAGCCTCTCACTGAACTGTGTTTTTCCCTTCTTTTCAGGTTAAAATTACACATAAAAGCCAAGTGCCAATGCTGCTGGGACCCCCGCAGAAGAGCAGCTTCTTTTTCCTGAAGCGGAGAAACCGAACTCGAGATTAAGCAATGTGCAAGGAGACGCGGCTTTGGAGACACCTGCCATCGCAGACCCCCGCCAGCTGTGGGAAGTCTCCAGCTCTCTGCTCCATGACACCAAGAAAAAACACTCCCTAAGCCTCGCAGGGTTGATTTGTCCTACGAACATATTGGAAGCTCCTTTTCAGTGACCACAAACATCTTCTTCAGCCAGGATGAAAAGCAGACTGATGTGCAGAGAGCACATTTGATGGAACACCATTAGGACTGAGCTTTTTTCCCCTTTATTTAAATAACACCCCCCCACACCCCACCCTGGCAGAGCTGCAAATGAACCCACTCCCGAAACAACATTGAGCTTCACTTATTTATTTTTAATCCTCTTGAAGGACACTTGATGTTTTGCTGAACTGGCTTTTTGTCTTCCAGTCCTTGCATGCTGGAGAAGTTGATTTTCTTAGTCTAGAGAGGCTGGCCTCTGCCATGGCAGGACTCACAGTCTCTGCCATGCCTTCAGCTAGTATTCCTGGGGTGGGTTTTAAGCAAATGCAAAGGCAGCCTTTACTGCTCTCCCTAGGAACCACAGGGTTTGGGATCTAAATGTTGAACATATATGGTGCTTGGGCCATGAGGACAAGTGTGGAGTTGATGGGAAGAGACTGTGTTTTTGTGTGGAAACAGCAAAACCAGGAATTTTGTGGGGAGTTGCCAGTTCAGGGCAACCCTGTGCCCCAGCTCTGGGCTTTGTGTTCGTACTGATTATTTATTTAGCAGACTTTAGGTGTTACCTTCTTATTATAAGCACAGGTTGGACACTACTACCTCCCTTCTCTGCTGGCCACCCCCCATGACACCTCTGACCACATGAACTTTCTTCTCTCCTAAATCCTGCCAACTTGCAGGGATGGAGACCCTGGGAACAGACATCCAGCAGCTCTTCTTGCTTGGAAGTGTTCCCCTCACTCCTTTTTTACACATCTCCTCAGGTGATTTGCCATGCTCACACTCTTGTGACAGCATCCAGTGCTGCCTCAGATACTCCTAGGTGGGAGCAGGGAACAGGGTGCAGTTGCACCTCAGCTTCCACACAGCAAGGTCACACTCCTCTCCTGTCTGAAAATCCTCTGCTCACCATCCTGCTGCTTCTCCTCTCCAAACTGGCTGCCAGAGCCCAGTGTTTTAATGGTTTAATTATGTGTCCCCCAGCAGGCATGTGGGAACAAACTGTGGGATTCAGTTTGTCCCCAAGATGAAGTAGGGACTAGAAAACAGATGAATGTATAGAAGGGGACAGTGGCTCTGGGTATGTGCCCCACTCCATGGCACACACAGAAGCTGTGAGTTGGCAGGGCTGGGCCATGGAAAGGAGTGCTGGTTGCTTCTGTAGGCACCCACTGTCTCCTGTAGTGGCTCCTGGCTCCTGAATTAGCTCCCACTCCTGAGCACCTCCTACAGGTTTGGCAGGTGTCTCTGTGCCATGCTGGGAGTGGCCTGTGGCCCATGGATCATAGAATCACAGAACGCATCGGGTTGGAAGGGACCTTTGTAGATTATCTAGTCCACCCTATTGCAGTGAGCAGGGACATCTTCAGGTTGATGAAGATGATCAACTTCTGTGGCTCACAGTCTCATCCAGCCTGATCTTGAATGACAACATGAAAACTGCTGCTTCTGTCTGCTGTGCCCCTGAGGAGCAAGGAGCCTCAGCTGGGACAAACCTGCCCTGTCCTCTTTAGTGACCCATCTCCTAGTCACGCAACCAGTCCCTGTTTAATGGCTTCCCCTGACAGTGCAGAACCTGCTGCCACCATAATGTTTCAGAGCGAACTGTGACATGACAGGAAGCTGTTTGTCACCTTCCCGAGGCGGGAATAGTGCTGGTGTGTGCCTGTTCAGCTTCAGTTTCTGATAGGGTCCTGCTAACACAGTAGGAGGAGGCAACAGTGCTCCAGGGGCCTCAAGCCCACAAGTTCCCAAAGTCTGGGGTGCAGGAGACACCGGTGGGCTAGCAGCAGCTCCTTCTCCTGCCTGACAAGAGGGAGCTTGGGGGCAGGTGCAATGCCCAGGGAGGTGCCTGCAGCAAGGTGCTGGCAGCAGCCAAGAAGCCATGAGGAGTGGGCCCTATGCGGCAAAGCAAGTGGGAGCAAGCCTGGCCCTGCTTGCTTGTTGGAGCCCGCAGTCACAAACCTGCCCTCCTCCTCCTCATCACCCTGGGCAGCCATTAATGAGTAGCTAGGTGAGAGCGTGTGGGAGCTGGACCAAATAAACCCCAGGACCTGTGGACCAGCAGCTCCATTTCCCCAGCCCCTGCCTGACAGCAGCTGTGCCTCACAGTAACGCTCCTGCCCTGCTTGAGGAGGGTGAAAGAAATCCCAAGCATCTCCAGAGCTTTGCCGGCAGGTGGGGTGATGGGCTTTATCCCTGGCAGGACAACACACAAGGTCAGCAGCGCTTATAGCCGCAGGTTTGGCTCCATTTCCCTGCCTGCTTGGCTTCAACCTGGTGTTTTATCCACAGGCTATGATTAGAAAGTGCCTGGATGGAATCAGCAGCAGTTTTCATCACAAAGTTGCTCTTTGCCCCTGATCATGGTTTGCTGGGCTCCAGTCTCTGCTTTGGTTTCCCATCAGTGGAGCCAGAACCAGGGCAAGCAAATGGGCACTGTGCCCGTGTCCTGTACCCATGGAGCCAGCAGCACACTGGAGACAAGAAGTGCTCATCTAAGCTCCAACTAGGGGGCCCACTCAGACACCACGTCCTGCAGGGCCACTACCCTGGGCTAGCAAAATGATAACAGACAAGCATCATGTGATGGGATCTGCTACAGAGCCATTCCCTTCTGATGTTCAGTGAGAGGTTCCCTGTTACCTTCCCCAGAGGACGTAGCTTTGATCCTCTCCAGCCGTGCCAAAGCCATGGGTCACTGAGCCTGGCAACCAGCAACTGTCCACTGGTGCAAAGGTCTCCAGTCCAGGAGGGGACCTGTTAGGGTTGGGATGCCAGCCGAGCTGTCCCCAGCTCTGGGCAGGAATCTAACTCAGCCAAGAGGCACATGAGACCCTGAAACCCCTGCCACCGACCCCCTTGGTTCAGTGTGATAGAGGAGGATCCCCCAAACACTCCTCCAGGCCTCAGACCAGTGTGCAAGGACCCCACTGAGGTAGAGTCATGCTGAGGGTACCCTGAGAGCTGGGTAACCCCACTGCCGTTGGAGCCCCAGCCCAGTTCTCCCACTGTGTGCACAGCCATCCCTGGACATTATCTGCACAGTGATAGTGTCCACAGCAGGCTGTTAGCATCCTGCCTCAAATAAAGATAGTGATTAAATACTTGGCTGGTCTTGGGGTGCATCAGGGTTCCCTGATTCCTGGCCAAGGGCAGAGTTCTCACCTTCAGGGGCTCAAACAAAAGGAGTCTAATTTGGGGTGCTGGGGCTGAAAGGGGCAATGAAATAAAGCAGCACTTGACAACTGCAAACAGCTACAGTTGGATCCTGTAATTCTTCATTTTTTTTTCCCCAGAGTGGGCTCTAAATTTAGCAAGCACCACTTACCATCCCCCCTTCCCAGCCCCAGCTCTCCAGGAGCTTTGTCTCTTCCTGAGGCACCTCTGTGGAGTTCCACCCAGCTGCTCCATGCCTCTGTTCAGCCCCCATTACCTCCCCCAGTGCTGGGTGGCAGCAAGAGGCCCAGGGGCGCTGTGGAGCCAAGGCCACTTTAGGGCACTACTTGTGCCCAACTCTGTGATAACCTGGCTTGTTCCCAGCAGCACCCCCTTGCTCCCCACCCCAGGTTTTGCCACCCGCCAGCCTGTGTGTCATCTGCTAATTTTACTGGTGGTGATTTAATCCTGGTTGCCTGCATGCAGAGGGGAACTGATCAGCCAGCCAGCACCTGCAGAGTCCCCTTGGAGCAGTCTGTAGGCACCAAGGACACTCTGTGCCCTCTTCAGGCTTCCTCCCCTCAGCTCGCTTCCGGTGTGTCCTGACAGCCCTCTCCGCTGATTTCAGCCAGGACATGATGGGAGCTACATACTATTACTATCTTAATCTCTGGTGGATAGTGGTGGACCTGGAGGACTCTGGAAGCTCATCAGTATTCCAACACCAACAGAGGAATTCCAGTGACGTGCTGGGCAGCTCCCTCAGGAACCCTGCAAGCCCATGACTCGATGATAAGGATTTCAAAATGATGACAACAACCCCATATCAACAAGCTTCCTAACCTTTGGGCACCTCCCCAGGATCCAACCCGAAGTCTCCTCTCCTTCTCAAACTGAGGAGCACAGTATGCAACTGAACAGTAGCCCTCATTTTTCTCTTCTCCAGCAATAGGTTCCCAGTGTCCACAACATCATAAGGCCTCCATACCTCATTTCCTCATGTAACTCTCTGTTCTTTCACCCAGTGCAACCCACTGTGTCCTCCACAAGCAGCTTCGGGCAGGTCTCTTCATCTACAATTACTAAGAGGGAAACTGAGGCACTCAGCAGAGAAATGCCAAGGTCAGGGACCTGGCAGACCCCTGGCACCTTGGTTATTTCTTAAAACAATGCTCTGAGTTACTTGTAGTTCTGCAAGGGCCTGTGTCCACAAACCTGTTTGAGGGGATCTGTGGATGCAGCAGTCTCAAAGCCCCTGCACGTGGGAACTCTTTTCCCCTATGGAATCCTCCAAAAAGCCCTTCTCCCTCCGGGTAAACCTTGCTCCACGCCAGGCAGGGCAAACGCTGCTCCAGCCGGCACTCAGGCGGGGGTTAGCCCCAGGGCCGCTGCAGGGCCCGTGAGACACGGCCCTGCTTATGTGAAACCATCTCTCGAGAAAGCTGAAGGAACCCCCGGGCATAACACGCAGAGTCTGCGGTGCGGTAGGTTCTGGGGACGGCGTGCGGAAAGCTGATCCCCCTGTCCCGACCCCCTCCCGAACAAGGCCGTCCGTTAAACCCCACTCCCTCTCGGCGCGGGCCGCGGCCCCTTTAAATCACGCGCTGCCCCAGCCCCACCCGCCATCCTCTTCCTCTTCTATTTTTTTATGAATGAAAAACGCTCTGGGCTGGGCCATGCAAGTCACGCCGCGCCCATTGGCTGCCGCCACCCCCGCCTACCCAGCTTCCCTCAATGGTGCTCGGCGGAGCGCCGTATGGGCGGGCGCGCCGTGCCGTTGCAGCCAATGGAGCAGCGCGGACAGCCGAGAGGCAGCTCTCCATTGGCCGGCGCGGAGGGTAAACAAGCGGCGCGGCGCGGGGCGGGGCGCGCTGGGGGCCGCTGTCTCGGGGGCTACAGAGCGGCGCAGCGCGGCAGCGCGGAGCTTGGCGCGAAGCGGCCCCTTCTCCGCTCCCGGCTCCGCTCGAGCCCGCGGCGGTTGAGCTCGCGACGCCCTGGTCGGGTACGCGGGACCGGCGGGGCGACCCGGGGCGGGGGTGGTGTTTATGAATGGCGCTGGCCGCGCGGTGTGAATGGTTGGGGGCGCGCGTGAGCCCGCACGCGGGGGAGGGGAGGAGGGGGGGTGGAGTTTATGAATGGGGCACTCGGGTCGGCGTGGGAACTGGCCCGGCTGCAGTGCAGCTCTGCAGCGCCGGGTACCGGCAGGGGCGGAGAGAGAGCGAGCGAGCGAACGGACGGACAAGCAAGCAAGCAAGCAAACGACCCGGCCGGCCGGCCCTCCCTGCTTCGTCCCACCCTGCCTCGTTCCCCCCTGCCTCGTACTCCCCACCGCCTTGTGTCGTTCCACCCCCAACCTTGCGTCTCGTCTCTCCCCACCTTGTGTGCCCCCTCTCCCCTCCCGCGGCCCATGATGTCACGGCTGTTCCTGTAGAAAACTGGTGACATCACGAGCTGGGGACCCGCGACCCGCCACGACAAAAGCGGGCCGGCTCCCCGGGGAGGCGTGGGGGCTTCACACCCGCCCTGAGCCAGTCCCGGAGACGACAAGGACCGGATGCTGAGCCAGATTCCCCCTACTCTGCAGTCGCGCACCTGCCGGAGCCCGGGCGGAACCCCTCTCCCCTGACCGCTGTCGATGCTCAGCGGGCTGGAGGCACTGCCCGCCTCCCCTGCACTATGGACGGCTTCTACGACCAGCAGGTTCCCTTCATGGGCCCCGGGGTAAGTTTGCCCCGTTCCCCTTTCCCCACATCCTTGGGGCACTGCTCTGTCCTTGGGGGCTGCCACCCTCACAGGTGGCTCTCGCTCTGCTCCTTGCAGAAGTCCTGCACAGAGGAAGGCCGAGGCCGGCTGGGGTCTGATAGAAAAAGGAAATTTTTGGAGACTGACCTGGCCCACGATTCAGAAGGTAGGCAGAGCTGGCTGGGGTGGCTCTGGCCTTGCTGCAACCCCCATGAGACCACTGCTCTTGCATTTGTTGGTTTAGAACTAATCCTGCAAATAATGGGAGTTTTATTTACTAAATCTTTCACCATGTTCCAGAGCTCTTCCAGGATCTCAGCCAGCTCCAAGAGGCCTGGTTAGCTGAAGGCAAGTCTTCACCTCCCGTTTTACCATGTAAAACCACTCTGCGAGCATTTTTTTGAGTACCAAAAATACCATAAGCCTACTTCTTTTTTTTTTTTTTTTTTTTAGCTCAGGTTCCTGATGATGAACAGTTTGTCCCAGATTTCCAGTCTGACAACTGTAAGTGATTGTTCTGTTGGTTTTTTTTCTCTGGGGGAGGAACGTTTGTGTGCCTGCTCAAAACCTTGGGCTGGGTTTAGAGCCACATCCTTTGGAAAGCAAACATTGCTGGGGCTGAAACTGTGAAATCCCAGACTCTTAGGATAAAGCATGTGTGATTTGGATTTATTGAGATGAGACTTACAATGTCCTGTCTTTTGACCATGGGCAAAGTTATAGCCAAATCTATGGAAATACCTCTAACTGATCTCTGGGCTCCTTGGAAACTTTCTGCTCATTGGTAGTTCTGTTGATTTGCTTATAAACGCTTCTTTTAAAGGGGATGTGAGAGCTTGTGCTGGGCTTTTGGTTAGCCACAATCTCTGAAGTTTCTGGAGCTTTTTATGGTCCTGGCTGAGTGCTGTTGGCAAAAGCAGACCTGAGTGGTGAAACTTGAGCTGCTTTAAGCATCATTAATCACTGGCAAGCAAGTGTGTTTAAAAGGAGGCCAGTGAAAATGCAGTCCCTCTTGAATTGCATAAGAACAAGAGTTGGTTCTTAGATGTGAATGGGTTAGCAGCAAGGGCTGGCTAATGATGTGTGGTGCTTGCAGGGCTCCTGGGCACTGGCTTCTCCGGCATTGAAAACTCAGTCGGAGAGGAAGTGGGGGGAGATCAGGATGTTTTTTGTTGTTACCTGGCAAACAGAAGTAGTAGCTTGGTGTTGGTGACTGGATTTGCCGCTGAGCCAGACAGCTACGGAACGTAAAGGAAATAAAATTTAGCCTGCAGTCGAACAGAATTTTTCATTCCAGCTTTGTCACAGCATGCAGCGAGGGCATCTTCTCCTACAGTAAACGCATGTTAATTATTGCTCTTTGATTAATTCTGAATGGGAAGCTTGCCATTAAACTATTCCAGACAGCCCGAGTTTCAGATGTACTTCTTCCCTTGTCTCCCCTGAGATAAAAGACAAGCCCAGAGTCAGAAATGCAACTGGCTGTTGACATCTTAGTGCAGCCCAGCAGCTCTTCCTTGGAGCAGTAGAAACTGCAGCATGCGTGGGAGGGGAGCTCTTAGAGCTGTAGCTGTTTCCAGTGCCTTTTGGCAGTCTCTTGTTTCCTTGTAACCTGAAGAGCTTGGAGAGAAAAGACAAACTTTTCTGGCTGAAAAAAAAAATCCGATTTGGTCAAGACTCTTAATGTTCCCCTGACCTGCTCAGCCTCTGCAGACCTGGCTTTGCAATGGTTTTATCACTCTAAAGGAGATCTCCCTGCACGATTCCTCACTATTGTAACCTTCCTCAAGACCCCCTGGGAGAGAAAGCAGCTCCTATTGTTGCTGCATAGGAGGCTGTGCTGGTTGTGGCAGGGCTCAGACCAGCACGAAGGGAAGACAGTTTAAGGAGGAAAGAGTCTCTGGCTTGCAGCTTTCCAATCCCATCTTCTCATTTCACTCTGGTTTTGAACATGCTTTTGTTAGGCAGGGATGGGTTCCTTTTCTAGGCTGGGGATCAAATTTGAGTTAAGTTCCTTTTAGCTCCTGGAGAAAGGTAGATCCTTCCCTAATCTGTGTGGATATTTGTGGAGATGTGGTGGACTCTGTTCCTGTACTATGTACTTTGTGTCTCTTATGTAAAGTTGCTGCTCTCCTTAATCCTGAGCAAAGTGCCTCTGTCTTCTGCTTTGTGGCCCTGGCATTCACAGAACCAGCAACAAAAAGGGGCAAACTAGGCTTAGTTTTGACTTCATTGCCATGGAGAATGCCCCCATGTGTGCCTTGTTTTGGGGGTGCTCTGAACAGCAGCATCATTTTTCACCTTGCTGAAAACCATCATTGCATGGCAGCCACCTGCAGCTCAGCTGCTTCCCACCTACTGTTTGTGGTTTTTGTAGCCGAGGTCTCTGGCTGAGATGGGCTTAAACTTGGACTTTGGCAGCAAAGTGATGTGACATGCTGGAGGACAACAGGTCGCTGTGCTTGGGAGGAAATCCTGCCATGGTGATGGAGAAAGTGGGACACCTTCAACTGCAGGAGTGTGTTGTTCTCTGCAACCTATCCCAAGCAGCAAGAGCTTGGGTCTGTGCTAGTGAGCTCTGTGGCTAGGCATAGCTGTGGGTTTGCCAGCAGTGCAGTCCTGGGGAGAATATCTGCACAATGCTGTATCTGGACAAGTTATTTAAAGAATTGGGAAGTGATGAGTTTTGTGCTGGGGGATCAAGAACTACAGGAGGCTTTGTCTTTCACGGGTTTGTTCCTAGGGAACTTGTGGTCCCCTGCATGGGCAGCATGTGGCCCAAGCCACGGGCAGGATGCAGAGTAGGGTTTCTTCTGCACTAGACTGTCAGCAGGAGGCTTGCTTCAGAGGAAGATTTCTCTAAGCAAAGGAAAGCAGGAATCTGGCTTCTATTTCTGGCTCCTCTCCTGGCATGACCTTGGGTACATCCTGTGACGTTGGAGGGTGGCAGGGTAGGCAGGGAGATAGACTTCATCCAGGTGATGGCTTAAGCCCAGGTCCTAGGGAACCTGGCTGGATATTGTGGTTTGGTTGCCTTCCATGTTGCTCAGGCAGCAGATGCTCCCAGCAAAGCCAGCATTCTCCAATTTCCGCGTCATGGAGGTTCCATCTCGTTTATGGCTGGGAATAACCTGCCCTTTCTCCCATCAAAGGATTTGCCAACAATTTAAGGCCCTGAACAGCTTTGGGGTTACCTTTCCGTAGACTTCTTGCTGAAGGTTGATGTTTGGAGCATTTCTAGCTTGGCTGGCAGTGCATCACGGGCTGGGGTTTGCTTGAGCTCCTCCATCTTACCCTTTGGCTAGTGAGGCAGTGCAAAGCTGCAGCGTGTGTGGCAGGTCCTCTTGCCCCATCTGCCTGGGGCCTTTCCATCAACAGGGGCTGAAGCAGCCCTGAATGGTGTCTCAGGCGCCCACAGGTGTTCTTGCCACATCTGTAGCTTAGTCCTGACCTGGGTGCACTGTGGTGTATTCTCCAGCCCTGTCTATAGTTAAGCTACTCCCCTCCCTCCACATTGTTCTACTATTTTTTAGTTTTTCATTACAGAGCAAAGAACAGGACCGGGAAAGCTAAAAGTGAGGTGTTGGGTGCTGGGGCAAGGCATCCCCTTCCCTGTGAACCTTCCTGTCACCCTGCCTGCTGCCAGGGAACCTAATCCAGTTCGTTTGCCCTGAGAGTCACACTGGCCGCAGTGTCCCCTTTGGCTCCTGCTTCCCTGGCCTGGCTGGCCATGAGTTTGGCAGCAGGAGTGTGTCTTGCTGAGTGGTGCCGGCTGGCCCCATGGTGTTTGTGTAAGGAATCCAAACGTTGCATGAAGCCCAGGCTGGGCCAGCTGGTCTCTGTTAGGCTCTGAAGGCTCGTTTCCCTTTTCTTGAATGGCAGTGCTAAGCTCTGGGGAAATTTTTCCTTTTTTTTTATATTTTATTCCCCTCTGGACACATGAATGGAGAGCTCCAAATTGTTTGTGAATGGAGGACTGTGCCTGCTTGAAGGCTTTTTTTTTTCCTCCTTTTTTCTCAATGAATAACCAGACCCCACTGTACGGCTGGTAGGAAAACAACCCATTTCAACAACACGGAGCCTGTTAAGGAGAAACATGCCCATGATAGGCAGCTGGAGCCCTTCCAAAGCTAGTTCCCCTTCACTTTCCTGCAGCTCATGGGGCTTTGTTGCTGCCGTACCAGCCCCCCCCATTATGGCTTGAAATGCTGAGAGTGGCAAAACCTCAGGGGAGGAGATGAGGTAGAGGGAAGGGAAAGAAGGACATGGATAAATCCTGCTTGGGTTCAGATGGAAGATATGTGGGGGGCTGTGCTGGCTCAGCACCAGGCCTTGTTTCAAATCCTCCGGGGGGAGGGGGGGCAGTTATGCCTTTGATACTAGCTATGGTTAGCCCTTGTTGGGAGGTAGAGAGGGGTGTCAGTAGCTCTTTAAAGGTTTTGACAAATTAGGGGAGCAGCTAATTACCTGGCAAGCTGTAAGCAGTTGTCCTGCAGCTATTCACGCCTCTGGGCTGTAGCTGGGCTGTGTTTAGACTTTGCATGAAGCTAATACTCCACTTCCGATTAGTCTTGGCTCTCCTCTGCAGGCACTATTTAGGTAAAGATCTCTGAGATGCTTTCCCTTTCCTAGAGTGCCTGCTTTTAGAAATGAATTAGGTTAAGCGTATATTACTTGGTTTAAAATTATATATAGCGAGTGGGCTTGGTGGGGCTGGGGAGGATTTGGGTTTAATGGGGTGTTAGCTATTTGTACTCAGAATTATGGGATCCCGGGACTGGGTCTCCTTGGAGCACCTTGACTGGAGGGAGGTAGATCGCAATACAGCTGCTCTGGCCACTTAACTGGGACCTGGCTATGTCTCTGCAAAGGTAAGTGGGTTGCTGTGTTCTGCTTACAAGCTTTGGAGCTCTGGGCAGTCAAGACCCCTTATTCCTTGGCCTATGGCTCAAAGAGGCAGCCAATGTCTGTGGTACCCAGGCTTGTCTTCCCTGGTTGAGGAGGTTTTGGCCTGGCGTGGGTCTGTGTCTCATGTGTTGCCCTTTCACAGCTCTTGCTGTGCCACTTGCTCTGTGCTGTTCCCTTCTCTGGATCATGTCAGGGAACAACTTCCCCTCTGAGAGTGACGTCCTGGGTCATGCGACTGTCCCAGCTCCGGGAACTCTGCCCTTCTCTGCAGAAGTCTGCTAGACCACAGGGGTCTGTTTGGGTACCATCCTGCCATGGTTTGGTTTCCTGTCGCTCCAAGGAAGGGGTAATTTGTCACTTGAATCCCAAGGAAAGAGTAACCAAGGGAATGGTACCCAGGGGAGATGTCTTCCTTCACCACCTCCTGTGTGGGTGACCCTCTGTTCTCCTGTGTCTTGTTGCAGTGGTCCTGCATGCCCCACCTCCGGCAAAGATCAAGAGGGAGCTGCACAGTCCTTCCTCAGAGCTGTCATCCTGCAGCCATGAGCAGGCTCTCTGTGCCGGTTATGGGGACAAGTGCCTCTACAACTGCTGGTAGGTAGTTGCAGGCACAGCCACTGGCTGCAGACCTTTTGGGTCACGACTAGTCCTGCTTGTCAGCCCCTACCGTGTGGAGGTGTCCTTGCTGATGTCACCACTAGCCCCTCTCCCCTACGCAGTGCCTACGACAGGAAACCCCCTGCTGGGTTCAAGCCATTAACGCCGCCCGACACACCAGTGTCTCCTGCACATCAGGGATCGGCCCTGCCACCCGTGGCACCGGCCATGCCAGCAGCCACCCATGGGGCTGCCCCAGCCTCGCACCTCCTGCAGGAGCAGAGGCAGCAGACCTTTGCCGTGCCGCGGCCACCTCACGCTTCCATGCACATGCCAAAGATGATGTCTGAAAACCAATACCCTGCCGAGCACAGGTAAGGCTTTCTCCACCCAAGCAGGTATTTTTGGGGGACTTTGGCCCTCTGGGGATGCATTGGTGGCCTCAAGCTGTGGTGCTCATGAACTGTAAGCCAGATATTGCTGCTTCTGAAAACCAGTGCAGCAAAAGTTGGGGTCTCGTGGCTCGCTCTTCCTATGAGGCATCTCACTGCAGGCACCCGCTTCTCCCATCCCCAGGAACACTAGCAGATCTTTCACCTCCCTGCTGGGAAAGGGGAGGGAGACAGGCTGCCACGTGCATTCATCCCTGTGGCAGTGGGGGATGATGCTGAGTCAGGGCTCCAGCTCCTCCTCTCTCCCACATGCTGTGGCTGGCTGGGCTGGGTGCTGGGTGCTGTGAGCATCTTTATTCTGTGCCTAAGCACCCCGGGCTGAGGGTTACCCTGCACTGCATGGCAACTGTGCAGTGTGGATGAAGAGGGTGTTTTCTCTGCTTCCTTTCCAAGCTGTGGTTTTGTCTCCCATCATCCCTGTGCTCCTAGAGGCTTTGCTGGGTTTGCTTGTGCTATTTTTTGGTAGGTGACATGGCACAGGTCAACAGCAGTCAACCTCTAGGTTTGCTTGTGGCCTCTTAGATGCCCTTTGCTGTGGAGGCTTCTGCCGTGTGACTAACAGTGTCCTATTTGGGCATGCAGCTGGATCATAGAATCATAGAACAGTTTAGGTTGGAAGGGACTTCAAGGATCATCTAGTTCCAACGCCCCGCCATACCAGGGACACCTCTCGCCAGACCAGGTTGCCTAGAGCCCTATCCACCCCAGCCTTGAACACTTCCAGAGGTGGAGTATCCACAGCCTCCCTGGGCAACCTGTTCTAGTGTCTCGGCACCGTCACAGTGAGGAATTTCTTCCTAAAAATGTGGCAGCCCAGCAAGAGTCACACGGTCCAGCTACGGAAACCTCGGGGATGTACCCGCAGTGAAAGAACATAGCTCCCCAGGCTCAGCTACAGGCAACCTTCAAGTTATGCAGGGAGCTGGCTACGACCCCTTGGGAAGTGCCATGCCAGCGCAGGGCTTGGGTTTCATTCAGGAAGGGCAGAGAGACGCGGCTCGGAAATGGAGTAATCCCAGCCTGGCAGCTGGGAGTGCTCCAGTTACAAAGGCAAATGGCAGAGCGGAGATCAGAGATGGCCTTTCAAGGTGCCAGAGGACGAAGGGATGTGGCAGCACCCCTTCGAGATGGTCCCTTACCAACTGCCACCAGCAGCCATGCTGGGGCTGGAGCTGAGAGCTGAAAATAGTGCTCTCTGCTGCCTGAGAGCAGGGTCTAATCCCAGCCGTGCAGCAGATTAGCGGCCGGCTGGAGCCCTGGAGTGGATTTTGCTTTGCTTAAGCACCTGCCTGCTTGCAGCATCCTCCAGGCCTTGTGGCTCTGCCCCACCACCCTGGCAGCAAGCAGGGTTTACTGCTTTATAGGAATTTTACTGTTACGAAGTGGTGGTTGTTTCCTTTTCCCACTGCCGTGCAGATATCCCTGCTGCAGTACAGGGCTGCCATCACCCGAGGTGCGGTGCTCTACAGAGATGGCCTGTGTGCTGCCCTGCTGCTGTGGCAGGGGCACCCAGCGCTTGGAGTGGGGGGACAAGGCTCCCCAGAACCATACTGGGTGCCCTTGCAGTGTCTGTGCTGCTGAGGACCTGTCCCGGTCTGCTGCAGATGCGACTTGGTGCCACCCAAACCACCCTGGGAGCACCATGGGCTGAGGGCTCTGACAGCACAGGGTCCCTGTCTTGTTTGGGAGCCAGCACTGTGCTGACAGGTCTGACCCTATTACCCTCTCCCCAGGTTTCAGAGACAGCTGTCTGAGCCCTGCCACCCCTTCCCAGTGCCACCCGGGGTCCCAGTGGACAGCCGCCCTGTCTATCACCGCCAGCTGTCGGAGCCCCTCGGCCCCAGTGCCCCGCGGCCCCCTCAGGGATTCAAGCAGGAGTACCACGATCCTCTCTACGAGCATGGTGGCCCTGGCCTCCCTGGACCCCCAGGGCATGGCTTCCAGCCTGCCATGGGCATCAAGCAGGAGCCGCCAGACTACTGCATTGACTCAGGTGGGTGCAGAGTGGGCTGGTGCCAGTGCATGCAGGGAGCAGAGCCATCTCTGCCATCTGCACCTCGGGGGCACAGCAGGCGCAGGGCTGAGTCCCAGGCCGTGGGCTCCTTCTCACCCTGGGGCTCCTGCAGTGCTGGGCTGCTGCTCAGCCTGCAGCGCTGGGTGAACTCTCCCATTAGTTGTTAGTCTCTTCTCCTCCTCATCCTACCCCCCATCTTTCCTTTCCAAGCTAAGAGGGACAGAGAAAGGCAAATGTTGTGCAGCAATGGCCTGTGTCACAGCTGCTGCAGACTGGGGTGCTCCATGGCACCCAGTAAGTACCCTCACAGCCCTGGCCTGGGGCCAGCTGTGATTTCTGTCTGCTGGACCCCAGCAGCATCATGGAAAAATCCTCTAATCGCCTTAGGACCTAAAAATACCCTGACCTCGGGATGGAGGGTGGCACAGCTGAGCAGATGGCAGGGGAGGTGTGGCAATGCCTCCCTTCCTGTGGGGTCCAAACAACGTGGTGAAAACCTGAGCTGACTTAATCCTTGCTCCATTGCTCATCCCAGTCTCTCCTCCATACCCAAAGTCCTACTGGTTTTCCCCCAGTTGGGATTGGGATCTAGGGATGTGCATGATAGCCCAGGATACGTAGTGGGGCAAACAGTGATGCCTGGGCTTGGTGCAGGATATCCTCGGGCAGAAGGCTTTGCCAAGCCCTCAGCAGGACTTGTAGGGTCTATGTCCTGCATGTCCTTAACGCAATATCCATCTCCCCAGCAGAAGTGCCTAACTGCCAGTCCTTGTACCTGCGGGGCAACGTCTTCCCCAGCAGCCATGACGGTGAGTGCGCCCTGGCCTCTTACCCCCCCACCTTGGGACAGGCAGGACCCACACCTTATGGCTCACAGAGCTGCCCAAACACCAAAAATATCCACAAGAGAAGGTTTTGGTTCCCCCAGCTCCCTGGGATTCTGCAAGGGACAGAGCTGTGGTGCTTGGTGTGATGCCACTGAAGTAATGGGATAGGGCTGCTTCCAATGCTGCGGGATGGCATCTTGGTGCTGAATTAGGCTGAGCAAGATTTTTGGGGGGATCTGGCTGGAGTGGTGAAGGGGTCTTGTATTCACTGAGGATCTTTTTCCCTAGGATTTTCATATGACAAGGATGCACGATTGTATTTTGATGATACATGCGTGGTTCCAGAGAGGCTGGAGGGTAAGAATCTGGCCTTTGAGGAGAGCTGGGGGATGAGCAGGGCTCATGGCGGGGAGTTTGGGGATGAGGTCCACAGCAGCCAGCCTTTAGGACAAAGCTGTGCTGGCATGGTGCTCTCAAGAGCAACTGAGCGTTGTTCTATGTAGCTGCTCAGTATCACTGCCATACCCAGTCCCTGCTGCTGACTCTACCTTGCTTGCCTGTGGTGCCATTTCCAGCACCTTCCCCTCTCTGACCCTGTGGTCTAATTTTGCTGGGGTTGGGGGGTGGGCAGTGGCAGAGCCCAGGTGTTTGACCAGCTATCTTTGTGTGGGCAGGCAAACTGAAGCAGGAGCCCACCTTGTACCGTGAGGGCCCTCCCTACCAGCGGCGCGGATCTCTGCAGCTCTGGCAGTTCCTGGTCACCCTACTGGACGATCCTGCCAACGCCCACTTCATCGCCTGGACCGGCCGAGGCATGGAGTTCAAGCTGATAGAACCCGAGGAGGTATGTGGGGTTCCTGCATTGGTGCCTGGCAGGGTGAGCCTGGGAGTTGGGGTGGGACCGGAGCCCTCTGTAACACACTGCGGTCACACTGCCCCTTGGAATGAGATGTGTGTCTGTACTACATGGCCAGCTTTTGAGAGTGGGAAGAAGGGAGAGCTGTTGGCCATCTGCACTGAGCAACCACGGAGCTTTGCCTTTCTGTTCCTCACCAGAGGAGTGCTCTGCTTCCAGTGCTGCTGGCAGGCATCACCAGTGCTAGACTTACCACTGTGTTGTGCCTTTGTGCTTCATCATTGTCCTGGGGTGTATTAGAAGGCTGTACTAGTAGGCTGAGAGAGGTTCTCCTTCTTCTCTACTCTGCCCTGGTGCATCTGGAATACTTTGTGCAGTTCTGAGCCACTCAGATCAAGGATGAGGAACTGCTTGAAAGAGCCCAGTGCAGAGCCACAGGGATGATGGAGTGGAGAATCTCCCTTGTGAGGAATGGCTGAGGGAGCTGGGTCTCTTCAGCCTAGAGAAGAGGAGACTGAGGGGTGATCTCATTAATGTTTATAAATATTATAAAGGGTGGGTGTCAGGAGGATGGAGCCAGGCTCTTCTTAGTGGTGTCCAATGACAGGACAAGGGGCAGTGAGTGGAAATTGGAGCATGGGATGTTGCATGTAAACCTGTGAGGGTGATGGAGCCCTGAAACAGATTGTCCAGAGAAGTTGTGGAGTCTTGGGCTCTGGAGACTTTCAAAATCCGTCTGGTTGCATTCCTGTGTGACTGGTCCTAGGTGATCCTGCTCCGGCAGGGAGGTTGGACTAGATGATCTCTGGAGGTGCCTTCCAATCCCTAACATTCTGTGATCCATTGCTTAACCACGGCCTCCATCTCCCAGGCTGCTCTGATCCTTTGCCCTGGGTCCTGATGCAGCTCAACAGCGTGGCCCTGCTGGAAAAAGATGTTTGAGAGGTGATAGGGAGCAGCTGTAGCTGCCCAGAATATCTTGCACTGTGCATGGAGATTGTGTTTCTTTTCTGTTGAAGCGGATTCTTTGGCAGACACCCCTAATCAAATGTCTTTTGATTCAAACCCCCGTGTGATGGTGGTGCAATGGTAGCCGGTGCTTAGACCATTTCGTGCAGCAGCTGGGGAACTACTCTGGGACCACTGTGATGCTTTCAGCCCCAGCTGCTCCAGTGCCCAGAATCACAGAATCGCTCAGGCTGAAAGGGACCTTGGAGATCGTTACTTCAACCTTCCTTCATTGAGCAGTGATTTCTCTCAACTTATCTAGGCAACGAGACTTGGTTGGTTGCTCAAGGCCTCATCCAGCCTTGTCTTGAACACCTCCAGGGAGGGAGCAGCCACAGCCTCTCTAGGCAATCAATGCCAGAGTCTCTCCACCCTTGAACTTATTCCCAAGATCTAATCTAAACTTTTTTAGTTTAAAACCATTTCCCTATGTCCTATCACTAGACCCGTTGTGGAAAGTCCCTCTCCAGCCTTCCTGTAGGTTTTCTTCAGGTATTGGAAGGCAGCTATAAGGTCCCCCTGAGTCTTCTCTTCCCTAGGCTGAACAACCCTCAGCCTGTCCTCAGAGCAAAAGTGCTCCAGTCTTTGGATCATCTTTGTGGCCTCCTCTGAACTTGCTCCACCAGCTTTAGGCCCTTATGTTTGAAACACCAGAAGTTGACCTCTACCCCACATTTTCACTGTGATTTCCTTTGAGGATCAAAGCGTTTTCCAGCTGCTGCCTCTGTCCCTGCAGGTCGCACGGCGCTGGGGCATTCAAAAGAACCGGCCAGCTATGAACTATGACAAGCTCAGCCGCTCCCTGCGCTACTACTACGAGAAGGGCATCATGCAGAAGGCAAGTGACTCCTGTGCCTCAGGGGAGGGGATGGAGGGGAGGTGACTATCCCCTCTCTGTTCCCCTGGCATCCTGGGACACAGGAAGAAGGGGGCAGGTCCCATCTGGGTCCTGCTGTGCTCTGCGCTCTTCCCTGGGAGAGAGGCGTGGAGCACCTCTCATGCCTTCCTCCTCTTCCTCCTCCTCCTCACAGGTGGCTGGTGAGCGGTACGTCTATAAGTTTGTCTGTGACCCTGATGCCCTCTTTTCCATGGCCTACCCCGACAACCAGCGTCCCTTCCTGAAGACAGAACCTGAGTGCCCTGTGCCTGAGGAAGAGACGGTGCCACTGACACACTTTGAGGACAGCCCGGCGTACCAGCTGGACATGGATCCATGCAGCAGCCTTCCCTATGCGGAAGGCTTTGCCTACTGACTTGGCCAGAGCCGTGAGCACCGGTGCATCCCCCTGGGGCAAACACACTTTTGTAAAAGCATATTTTTGCTGTTAATAAGGAGAGAGAAAAAAACAAAACCAACCTGAACCGCCAAACTGCACGTGTGCACACACAGATTGGAGTAACCTAAAACACCCGGGGTGTGTGTGTGTGTCTCCGTCAAATTCTCACCCTCACTGTCCAAGGGCTAGTGTATAGGACTGCCTGTGGATGGCATCTCCCACCCAGCATCGCTGTGATGTTTTGGGGCGACAGGAGCTAAGATGCAGTCTCCAACCCTGGCCCCGTTTCCCGCCAGCATAGCGAGGGCTGACTGCTGCAGCAGTGCACTGGGGCTGAGCCGGCGGGGCTGCCTAGCCAGTTGTCATGACAATCTGCTTTGCATCGAGCGTGATCCGTGTAGCTGCCTTGTGTGGTGGAAAGGGCTTTGATTTGCACAGAGGAAGGATGTAGGGGAGCTGCCTGGGCCAGCACCTTGGGCTGATGTGTGCAGTACCCTACCCCAACCATGAGGAGCCTTTCGCCTTCTTCCCAGACCACCCCTGCCTACCCTCCTTCTTATAACCTGAAATAAGGATTTCTCAGCCCCTTGTGGGTCCTTTCCATGTTCCTCCTGCTCCTCCTCCACAGCCCCAGCTGTTAACCATGGGTTGCATTTCAGGACACCCTGACACTATGTCCCTCCCTATTTTTTTTTTTTGTTATGTTTCATGGGGGAGAAAGAAATATTTCTAAACTGATTTTTGTAGATTTTTTTGTATTTTAAGGAAAAGCTATTTGTGCTGCCTGGCTGCTGGTCCTGGAGCTCCTGGGGACACACCTCTGGCTTTCCCCGATGACATACTTGCAGGAGGAGCCCTGGATGCCCATGGCTCCCCAGGATGGCTGCCCTGGAATCTGGTCCACTCCATTTCATACCACTCAAGTCCTTTTTCGTTGGACAGGGGAGCCAGTACTGAACCCCTGTGACAGCCCAGCTGTCCTCCCTCTGCTCAGCACGGCCTGGGACCTCTAAGGCAGGGACAGTAGGGTCCCCCCAACCTTCTTCCTGCTTCCCTCCAGCTCCCACCTCCCTGCTGCATCTCCTAACACTACTCCACCACTCATATATTCACACCTGCCTGTTCCCCCCCTCACTTGCTATATGTTTTGTTGTAAATGCTGTATAGGAATTTTTTTTCCTTAGCTTTGGTTGGATTTAATTTTTTTTTTGTTGTTTTTGAATGATTCTTTCCTGGGGAAGTATGAAGATTAACTCTGGGTAGACTGTTCTCTCCTCGGTGGCTGTAGTAGTCTGGACCTGTGGAGAGCATTTCTTTGAGGCAACCCTCGTTTGGGGACAGCGTTTTACCCATTTGCTCAGTGTGGCAGGTCTGTAGTGCAGAAGGGGTTAATCTGAGGACTGATTTGAAATAATCTTTACTCCAGCAGGGCTGTGTATCTCCTGCAAAGCCGCGTTACATTCTGTACTGTGTACAATAAAGACTCTTGCTTTCTGTTCTTCCCTGGCTGCCTGGCTCCCTGCCTGTGCACTGGGATGCTCCTGGGTTGGGCTGAGGGGGGAGCCTTGGGGTGTCCATGTTGGGGCAGAAGTGGTTCAGGGACTGGTGGGTTGTTTGGAGAGGAGAGGTCATATGTCCTTTGTAGGAGCTGGGACCAGATGGGGTTCCAGAGCAGAAGAGTGGGGCTGCCCTCTCCCCTGCCCAATCCTGCATTGTCTAGTCCTAGGGCTGTTACTGCCATGGTTTTTGCAAAGCCCTGTCTAGCAAGGGGGTCCGTTTGAAACGGGGGCAGCTCCTCTTCAACAAGGTGCCGTTTAATTTTGCTGCCTACAAAGGCTTTCTTAGCTAGTGAGTCCAGCTGTCTTTGTCCAGTTTAGTTCTCCCATGGAAGCCCAGTCACCCTGCCGGCAAGCACAGTCATGGGCTGAGGGGCACCCAGAGAGGAGAAATTTATAGACAGAAAAACACCCATGGAGCAGCAGGGTCTGCAAAAGGTTGAGTGAGGTGAGTGGAGGACAAGGGCTGCTCTGCAGAGACTTGACTCAGTTGGGGTGTTGGTGCTTGCCCTGATGGTTTCAGATCAAACTCCAGAACTGCTGGGTTGTGTTGGCTTATATCTTAGTCTGTTAAAGCAGACTGAACTGGAGTTTCTGTTGGCTTCCACTCAAGGTAGTGGGGCAAATACTGCTGGATATGCTAATAAACCTTTTCTTTCAGACTCTTTTCACAGCCTAGCCAAACTCTATGCCTGGATCTGTTGGTGGAGAGACGGAAGGCCCTTATGTGCAGCAGTGCTCATGTACTGCGCCTCACCTGGGTCCATGTGTGGCTGCTGATAGCTCCTTGAGCTGCTCTTCCTCCACTGTGCCCTCAGGCAAGGCAAAGCAACGTCCCAAACATCAGAAACAATGTACCCAGTGTGAAGCCTTCCAGGAGTTAAATAATCTGCTCAGCCTCTGAAGACATCTCCTTGCACTCTCCCTGCACCAAGCAAGGCTGGTCTCCTGTGTAGGTAGCATTTAGGTAGGAAGGAGCTGCAGGGCCAAGTGCTCCTTGTTGTTGTGGGGCTGGAAGCCTGCAGGGGGCTGCCAGCACCCCCATGGGGCTTTTGGTTCAGTGACACCCCCTGCCTGGACCTACATCTTCATTTGTGCAACCCTGTCACTTTTTTATGGTTTACAAAGCCTTGTTCTTCCAACACTGCAAAAGTACAGGAAGGTCTGTGGAAAAATATTGCCAGCCATCTGAGCTCCAGACAGTGCCCAGTAATCCTACCTTGATGGGGATTTTGGCAGACTGAGCCGGGGAAAATGGGGTTACCGGTAGTGCTGCCGGCAGGCAGATGGTCTGGGGCAGTGGCACCTCAACCTGGCCAGAGGGCAAGCGTGTGGGAACACGTACGGATGACAAGGATGAGCAGATAAGGCAAAGCCTTTGAAAGCCTTCATGGAGCAGCTTGTCATGCCACAGCCCAACTGGTGCTGTGAATCCTGCAACAGTCAGGGCTGGACTGTCTCCAAGAGCATTCCATGCACTGCTTTTGCAGGGAGCAGGCTGCCCAAGGAATGTGTTCCTTGTTCAAGACCAGGCTACATGGAGCTTTGAGCAATCTGGTCTAGTGGGAGGTGTCCCTACACATGGCAGGGACGTTGGAACTGGATGATCTTAGAGGTTCCTTCCAAGTCAAACTGCTCTATGAGGAAGGAAAAGAAGCTTTTTTCTATTCCAGCCTGTCTGTGTGGGATAAAAGGGTTCAGACCACAGAGGGCTCGATACCACAGTGGACTTAGGGCATCAAGTGTATGATCCTCATTTGATCCTGCTGCACCTCATCCATACCTCTTTACACAAAGGAGGCTTTTGCTCTGTGAAGAGAGTATGGGGCTGCTTCAAGTGCAGAATCTCACTCTTCTCCTTCCCCACCTGCTTCTTAAGAGTGAAGGACAAGCCATAGGTGCTCAACATAGAATCATAGAATCACTACGGATTGGAAGGGACCTCGAAAGATCATCTAGTCCAATCCGCCCGCAACAGCAGGATCACCTAGACCAAGTCACACAGAAACTCATCCAGGCGTGTCTTGAACATCTCCAGTGAAGGAGACTCCACAACCCCCCTGGGCAACCTGTTCCAGTGCTCTGTCACCCTCACCGTGAAAAAGTTCCTTCTCAGGTTGATGTGGAACCTCCTATGTTCCAGCTTACAACCATTGCCCCTCATCCTATCACNACCCTTGTTATGTTTAATTAAATTTTTCTCAGCCCAGTTCTCCAGCCTGTCCAGATCTTGCTGAATGGCAGCACAGTCTGCAGGGGTGTCAGCGACACCACCCAGCTTTGTGTCATCAGCAAACTTGCTGACAGTGCATGCCAATCCCTCATCCAAGTCATCAATGAATAGATTGAACATTCTGCCAGAACTCCTTCCATGGAGAAGAGCTCCAAGGCAGCCCAGAGGCTGAGCTAGAATTTGCCAGGAGTTGGGGAGATGGAGGGGAAGCAGGTGGGAAAAACTTCGCTGCTCCCTGCATACCTCCTGTCCCATCAACTGCCACGCTAGAGCTTGAGGATGAGCCAAACTTGGCTGTCCTCTGCTGTGCCATGGGATGGGGAATCCTGGGTTGGAGAGCACCTCCGTAACCATCACAGCTTTTCTCCAGGATCTGGAATACCATTAGTGCCACCACTGCTCCATCCCCAGGACTGGTTACCTTGTTCCTCTTCTAGCACACCCAGTCATGAGCTGCCTCCTGCCTTCCTCTCTCTTCCTCCCAGCTGCTGGGGAGAAAGGAGTGAGCAGAGAGGATGGGAAGAACAAAGCAGCATTTTGAGGAGGACTCAGTCGTTTAGGCTGGACAAAACTTTCATGCTGGCATCAGCCTCTTCAACCTTCCACATCGCTGATTCTACCTCCCACTCAGGTCATGGGATACCAAGACCATCAATGGTTCAATGTGAACAACAATCCATGATACTGTGTGAGCAGATAATAAAACAGCAGCTGCTCTTGAATGGGAATAAACATGTTTTTCCTATTTCTTCCTTTTACAGTCTTTCAAAGTGCAGCCAGCTCTTCCCTCCCTGGACTAAGAGACCAGTTTTCTCAAATAGTCCAAAAGCTGTTCAAATGAGGGGCAGATGGTAAAAGAGAAGCCAGTAGAAGTGAGAACATCATCCCAGCCCTCTCCACATGCATAATTCACACCAAGTACATCACTGCTCTCCCTGTTGCAGAATGAGGTGGCTGGACTGGAAAACATTCAAAAAGCAGTGGAGATGGCTGAAGTTCTAAATCAGCTCTTATGCAGCAGTATAAATAGTCTAAAGTTTCTGTCTGGGACAGGTTTTGTGGCTCAGGGACTTCATATTTAATAACCCATGATGGAGTTTTCCATCCCTTATGGGAAGAGCATTTGTGGGAAGAAAACCTGCTCACATGGGTTGTTCCTAGGGCAGCTAGTACAACCAGCATGACTGGTGCAGCCACCAAGACTGGAGGTGTCACGTGGTTAGTCATGGCTCTGCACAAGCAGCTAGACACAAGTCCCTCTTGGCCAATGACCCATTGACCCTTATAGTGGCCTCATGCTTGGGCTTTGTGGCTTGTGAGCACAGCTGCTGGCTGCCCTGGCCACCGAGACAGGTTACATTGCAGCAGCTCCTCTCTTCCCTAGCCTTTCAAAAGCTTGATGTTTTATTTGTGTTTTTCAGTTTTGTTTTTCAGTACCTCGAGCGACAGGAACAGCTGCATGTGTGAAGCCAGATTCAGTGTAGGGGAGCTCCAGCAAAGAAACAAACAACAATTTGGCCTGGCAACTAATTAGAAGGTGAGAACCATCCAGCCACCGCGCAATGTGCTATCACCTGGCGTGGGCAGGGCCCACAGCTCCCTTTGCACTGGTCTGATACCACCGTGTGGGTGTTCATCTTCTGCTCATGGCCACCGCCATGTTTTGTAGCATAATGTATTTTTCCACCACAGCTGGAAAGATGATCTTTGGTACCATCGTAGAATGGTTTGGGTTGGAAGGGACCTTAAAGATCCTCTAGTTCCAACCCCCTTGGGCAGAGACACCTACAATGGGTATCCTAACTGCAACTGTGTTTATGGAACAGGTAGGACTTAAGCTCCAGCCTTTGTCCTGGGGCTTTATTGTGCTTGATACAACAGCTGGACTGACTTCCATGGGAAAGGTGGGTCTGGATCATTGAGTGTCCCACTCCTAGGTGGGCTGGAGGTAGAGCAAGACTACTGAAACCACCTTCTCTTGTGCTCCAACTGGAAAGAAAGCAGGGGTGGTACAAATCCCTCAGTGTCTGAATTTCCAGCCACTCACGAGGAAAGAACCATAATAAGCCAGTAAGTGGCTTTTGAAACCATTATCCAATTGCTGCATTAGATGCTCTTAGTGCTATGGGGGAGGCTCTGCCAGTACTCACCACCTTTTCAGAGAAGCCATCAGCAAGAAGTTTCCCAGAGGTTCAGGTTGGGGTAAAGTGTGTATCCCGGCCTTGCTGTAGCAGTATGGAGCTGGGGTGCAGCCCCTCCTGCAGGGAGCTCTTTATGATCCCCTGGCTGGGGGCACAGCCCTCTGTCCAGCTGTGATTTTGTGTCACCCAGCATTGAAGTCAAGGGACCAGAGGAGGGAGCTGGGGTCTTGTCTAGTATACAACAACCAGCCTTATTTTGAAAGCTTCTAGGTTCAATATAAATAAAATCATTCTAGAGAGGACAGGTAGTGACTGAGGCTGGAAGCCATGAGCACCCACAATACTGAGCTACCACAGCTGTCATCCTCGTAAGGCTTGGCTACCCAGCTGATGATGACCCATCTTCCTGCCACAAACTTTGCTAGAAGTCATGAAGGGGTCCAGTGACAAAAAAGTCATCAAATGGTGCAGCAAGGCCAACCCTGGGCAGCATTCCAAGGGCCGGTCACTGCCTGCCTCCCCAACACTGTGCCATGGAGGGCTGAAATAGGATGTGTGAGGATGACCTGCACCCAGGCTTGTAGGAACCCGATTACAAAACCATCTCTTTGCTTCTAGGTTGTGTCAAACCCAGAAGAGGGCAGCAGCAGCCCAGGCTGCAACCTCACCTACCCTTTCTGAAGCTTATCTTCATCCGCCGAGTGGCTCAGGGCAGGCTGAGAAAGAAGAGCAGGAGGAAGCAAGCAAAGAGCAACAACCCAGTGGGCAGGCTAGCAGTTTTGGCCTGGAGATTGTTTGCTTTCAAGGTTAAAGTGGGAAGAAGATGGTCTTTCTTTGAAAAACCTGCAGTGCCACACAGCACTGCACTGCAGGCCACAGAGCACACAGGCTTTCCACAGAAGTCTTTCAGTACTTTTTGCTCAGTGATCATAGATGCTTTTTACAGCACCAGAAGATAAGGTGATGAAGGATGTTTCCAACAGAAGTTGAACATACAGTGTGTGTGCTTCGTGCTGTTGCAGAGGTGCCCATGGGAACCTGCTCTGGAGCTCTTGTAGCTTCACTCAGAGTACTTCAGAATAACAAAACATGATGATCAGCACTTCAGTAGCACCCAGCTGCCTTTCCTTTGCAGAGCTTGCCACCTTTGTTGAAAGGAAGGTTGGAAACACAGGGAGTTCTACCTCTCCACACTGGTACCCTAGATCCTTTGAGACCAGTTTGGGGTACGTAACTGAACGCTGAAACTTGACCTGCACATTTTTCCTCCCAGCATCACATTTTTGGGTTGGTGTAACCTCCTCCCAGCCCAGCCAGATGGGCAGCACTCTCCTGGTTTTACTACATGAGCTCACCGGGATGAGTCATGCAGCAAGTGAGTAGGAGGATGACATCCTTACAGCCTTGCTGAAATCCTGGCCGCTGCTCCAACATGCTGTGGAGCCAACCTGGCTTTTGCCACAGGCATTTCCACAACTGCGTGTGTGTTGGTCTATCCCATGGCACATGGGTGGCAGCATGGACTTCTGCTGAGTTGCAGCATAAGACTGAACCTGAAGTCATGTGGCCTCAATTCTCCATCAGACTCAACTGCGTCTTTTTAAGTTTTTTCAATTTTTTTTTCAGTTCACACCCTATGAAATCACAGCAAAGTGCAAAATTGCTGCTTACCAAAGTCATTCTTCTGAAATGAGTCATTAAAGAAGGAGCCTTGTTGCTCTGCCAGACACAGCCTGGTTCCTTCTCTGAATGTGATGACATGAGAGAACAGCTTGCAGCTCCAGCTGGTCTTCAATCTGTACCTGAGTGTTACCCAGCCTCCATCCAGAGTCTGGGCAGAGTAACCCCTGCCTTATTCCCACTTCTTTAGGTGACCAGGCCTTTTTACCCCATTTGTGGGTGAAGTCCTCAAGCGTCTGTAAGCCAGCTCTGACTCTGTTCCTTTAATTATGTATGCCGCCAAGAGCTCTAGCATGCCTTTATGGCTTGAGACCTGGAAGGTGTTCATTAGAGGGTCTGCTGAAGAGAACTACACATCCCAGTGCATGTGCTGAGGAAGCCTCTGTGAGCTACTGAGTTCAAAGCTGTTGGGCTTGATGAATGCACTGGTCCTCAATGCTTGTAGGTGTGGTAATGTTTTGGTGATGTCATGGTTTGTACCACGCTGGCATCTTGTCTGGGGAGCTGTCGCTGTGTACAGAACTGCAAAACAGATTTTTGATTCTTTTATTCACAATATCATTCTGGAAAACACAGTCTTGCCTCCTTGGTCATACCAGGACAGAGGAGTGCTTGTGGAAGGAAGGAGCAGCAATAGCATCCTAACGTGTGAGCTGTGTCTGCACAAGCTATTGGGAAACACTTACAAAAATCACAGAAAGACTTCAGAGCCTGTGTCTACAACACACACAGCCTGACTTTCTTTTTCCTTCGAGATGGTGTCCGATGTCCTGTCCACAAAGTCAGTGGGGATGGTGCATCTGTGCTGTTTGAGAAAACACAAACCCCACTGTATTAGATATCTTACTGTAATCTGGAGTTTAGTGCCTTACCTCAAGGCTTTGGACTTCTCTTCCCCAGTCTGGAAGAGATTTTCTTCTTAAATCAGTATCAGAAACAGGACTCAGATATGGATCTTTCAGAAGCTTGTCTCATGAGAACCTAGACCTCCTTTCTATGACTGCTCTAAGTTCCTTGTCTCCCTTTGTAGCCTTGAGCTGATGTAGCCCACAAACCATATCGGAGGTGTCCCTTGTTCACCTGCACCCATCTCTAAGAAGCTCAGAGCAAAGCGCAGAGCACAGATCCCTGATTTTTCTGTCTTTGTTCTTTCATCTCTTCTGCGAAGACTACCCAATTGAACCCTGTGATGGAGCCCCTGGCTTGGGTGCTGGGCACCCAGATCTCAGAAAATGAAGTCATTCCAGGTCTTGAAAGAAGTGCACATCTTTCATGTGGGGAAGTCCATGCTCAACTTCTTCTAAGTCCAAAAGTGTCTTGTTAGTAGCTTCTGGATCAGAGCAGGTATGGCTCCAGCAAGATTTGTTGACTTCACTTGGTTTTGAGTTTTTCTTTTTTGTTTGGTTTGTTTTATTAAAAGAAATAAACAGATTTAATCCACCAGGTGAGAGGAATTTGACAAGATCTGGCCTGAAAAGTTAATTTTGCATTAAATCTGCTGTTTGTTTACAGCATTGTTGGAACATGTCCTGGGCTGCACACCTGCAAGCAGCTAGCCTAAAAGCACGTCCAGATATCTGAGCATTTTAAAATGAATGTATACCCTCATAATGGAAAAGACATAACTGCACAGGATCAGTAGGTTAATCATAATTCAAAGTCTGGAGCATTATGTGGTGAAAACTAGTATGCGACAAGCAACCAGAGGTATAGGAAAGGAGCTGAGAAGTTGAGCTCTGCGGACACCACACGTATCTGACAACAGACCCAAAGCTGACAGAATGGTTTCACCACCAATCATCTGGACTTTCTTAGTGCAAAAATCAGGAGTCAAACATCAGAGCATGACATCGGCTCTCGCTTGAGCACATCTAGTCAGTGACAGGCTTTGAAAGGTCAGTGATGCTTCAGCTGAAATACAGCATGCATCATTGCACCAGTTCACTGAAGGACTGGCTGTGGAGGAGATGCCCTGCATTCCCATTGCGCACTGCCTGTGACAGAGCTGTCAGCCAGGAATGGGATATTTTTATCTTGGTTTCCAAAGGAAACAAAGCTCCAGCAACTCTGCTCCATCTGTCAGCCCCCCCTCCCCACCTCCCGCACCTTTTGAATGATGACTACTCTTAAAGACCTTGTTGTTTATTCTGGGAAGATACCGCTCCGAAACATCACAACACCTGGAAAGGTCAGGAAAACAGGCAATCGAGTAGAGAAATAAACCCCTGCCAAAGTCATGTAGGTCCTGCCACCTGACTGTCCAGCACCACCGCCCTCAAACACTCCTTCAAATACCCTGTGTGATGAAGAAGCCTTACAGATATGCATCCTATGCTGAACTTGGGACAATCCCATCACCACACAGGATGTCTGGCTTCACCAGCCTCAGAGCTCACAGGGATAAATATTTGTAACTTTCTCCTAAGTGTTTAAAGGCAGTGTTACGTTCTGCAAGTTAGGCCTCCAGTCAGATGAAGTTGGAAAGAAAGAGAACAGCTGGCTTGTGCTTAGAAGCTGTTGTCCTTCGTTGGCATCCCCGTGGCAACCAGCCACCACACTGGCTTGGGCATACTGTCTGCACCAAGTGTGTGAGCCCACATTGCCAGCACTGGCCGCAGCTCCTATCCAGCCCAAAGCTGTCACCCTGAGCACAGAGCCCATGGGGAGGAGCATCCCAGAGTCAGCCCCTGGGAATAATGCATCCTGCAAAGGCACAGGCCAGCTATGCTGTCCTGTTCGATCTTTCTGAGAGTTCAGGTCATTCCCAGCTCAGATCATAGAATCGTAGAATCACCTAATAATCATAGAATAGGATATTGAATGCTTCTGCTTGCTCCCTTAGTGCTCTTGCTTCCTTCACTCTTTGGTTTCAATTCATGAGATGGGAGCAGTTCTGTTTGAAGTGGTCAGGATGGGCGATGCAGAACCCATGGCACTGTGAAGTAGTTCCAGCATGAGGGTTTAATGCAAATGCATTCTCTGAAATGCGCTTTTTCCTGTGTAGCTAGTTCGTCACTAGTCACTGGACAAGCCAGGAAAAACTGCAGTGTTTGCATGCAGTCCTGCTCCTCCTACTGCTGCCCCTACAGCCCCTCTGCATGCCCAGGCATGGCTGTTCCAGTAAGGGCTGCCATGCTGGCAGTCCAGCTGGCAGGCTGACTGTCTAAAGCTACTGACAGTCCTGCTGCGACACGAGCTGGAGGCTAGCCACAGCTGGGGTAGACTGGTTTCAAGCACAGGAAGACTCCCCTGGTTCTCCAGCTGACCACAGCCATCTCTCAAAACGTTTCCTCAAGATAAGCCACCCAGTATTTCACTTCTTCAAAACCCGAGGACATTGCTGTCCTTGAAGCAGTTGCTGAAGTAAATTGGAGGCACTTTGCTAAATCTTTTAAGTGAAAAGACAGCAGGATTAAATTCTGTTCTTGATATAATCCTGACTTTTGATATGATTCCCCATATCCAAGGGAAATGCAGCATTGCCTCCAACCCTGGCTGGTGCCTCCATGCTTGAATCACCCTGATCCTAAAGTAAATAAAGCTCTTTGAAAAAGGGCAAATGTTTTCTCAGCTGCTCTTCTTCCCTTCAAGAGAGGGGCTGATTGACATTTTTATGTCTGCAGACATAGACACACATAACAAACAACTGCTTCTAAGAAGCTGTCCTTGCAAGAAAAGTGGCTTTCGGAAAGTACGATGAGAATCCATCCAGTGCTCCTGGACCACACTGCTCTTACAGCTTTTCTGTCTCCTTTCCCTCAGTGTTTTCCATTTTATGAATTCCTAAATGGGTTAAGTCACTGAAAATGAATCTTAGCATGTTGTCAGTTTAGGCTCCTTTTGTCTCCAAGACTTTGTTTTTTCTCAGTCTTGGAGATGTTTTTGCCCTGAGAGACAGTGAATATAAACAGACCTTTGGCATGAGATGCGGCAAAGATCCAAAGTCCAAAGCCCTGAGGTGAGTGCCAAACTGTCTTCTCACCATGGTGGCTACCTGGGAGCTGCTGTGCTTTTGCTCACCCACCCCCAGATCTGCTGCATGCTCCTTCTCCTCCACCTCCAATTCTGACACTAGAGTTGGAGCCTAAAACCAATAGGGAAGCCTTTCTACAAGCTTTGATGGCATTTTAAGGGCGGACTTACAGAATGTGCTAAGCTCAGGGCTGAATGCTATGAACTCCATCTCTTCTCTTTGGAAATTGCTAAAAACTAGATGTGAAGCCAGACACACTTTGTGCAGCACAGACAGACTTGCAGCCTGCCTGCACGGAGGGATGGGAACGATGCAGACTGCCTCCATGGACAGCAGCACACCTCCTGCCAGAGGTCTGACTTCTGGCCTGGCTGCAGCCGCAACCTTGGGCTCAAGCCCACTGTTGCCAGATGCTCTTACCACAATTTCTTATGCCAGCATGGCTTGGCAGCTTGCAGAGAGCCTGGCAGGTTTTGAAAGTGGCCTTGAAAACATCACCTAGCACAGAGTCTCTCCTTGATCTCCAGCCAGCCCTGAGCCACTTCCCTTGGAGACCAGGCTGTCCCATCCAGTTTGGACACTGGCCCACCATGAGCAGCAGCAATAGTACCGTGACATTTACCTCTCCTTATGGCCTTCACAGCACTAAACACATAACTATCTCACAGCCACTCACTGCAGCAGAAATTAGTGTGCTTAGCAAAGAGACATCCCACTCAGCTACCCCATGCAGTTTCCTCACTCCATCCAGGCATCCCTACGTGTAGGGGAACATAAGTGTGTGAGCAATCCAGTCCTTATGCTGGAGGACTTTGTTAACAGCGAAATGCAGCAGGGGACGGTTTTAGAGGTGCAGGGCTGGAACTACCTGCTGTCTGCAGGTGTATCAACAGCTAGCTTGTTCCAACAGGAACATGGGAGGCGTGCCCTCTGACCAATAGCATTGCCGTGAAGCGGGTTATGTGAAGTCTGTATGAGTTGGTGATTTTGTTTAATAAACTACATTCTTGGGCTTTTGCGAGATTGTATTGGTCTGAATGTGAAAGTCCTGTTAGAGCTCCCACATGAACGTCCTCTTGGCCGAACGTGAACCCTGGGAGTTATTCACAGGGGCTATTACCCCTATGGAACACTCAATGCTGTGAATGCAATGTCAAAATAACACAGAATATTCTGCTAATTTTTAATTAGACTGCTTAAACTTAAGCAAAGCTGCTGTGCAATTTTTCCAGTCTTCCCAGTGATGTACTGCAGGGTTTGGAGTAGGGTGTCTCATAATTTAGTTCCAGACTCCAGTACGTTTATTGCTTGTAATAACATACAGTCTTGGCTCAACTTTGTGAATCCATTGCTCTCCCTCAGACACAAAATGTTATATCAAACATCTGATGTATTTTCAGTAGTGCTCTTTCCCCAGTTATCTACAGAACCTGAGGGCACAGATATTCCAAGCACCTTTCTCAGCCTCCAGTAATCTACCATTAGCTCACTGCATGTATAACCCGGGAAGCACCAACAGGAACTGGTGGCCTGTACCTAAACCGTGATGGCAGCAAACTTTCAGCATTCAGGGGAAGTTTTGAGCACAGCGTGGCACTTTTGGGGTTGTTTACTCTCTTTCAAATACCAGTTATACTTTCTCCCTGTTCATCCCACATAAATGCATTCTGGCAGCACTAGCACAGGAAAATGTGCCAGGCAATGGGGCCATCGCTGCAGATCTGGTGCTCTTCAGCAGAGTATCCAACTCTGTTGTAGCACCAGATGTTTTGGAAAGTGTTGCTTGCTCTAGGAGAAAGAACAACCTGCTGGGTCAGATGGCCACAGAGGTCAGATATCTTTCCCCAGGAGCTCTGGCAGCAAACCTACACTTCAAGTGTTGAGAGGGAGATCTTGACAGTACCAGCAAGGGTGCCAGCAGAAGCTTGCCAGGCTTGAAAAGGTTAATCTGGCTAGCTCCTGGCTGAGCAACTGAGAGCAAAACATGTTCTAGCAGCTTACTGGTGATTTCATTTTTCTTTTGAAGTGCCAAGGAGATCAAAATAAAAGGTTACTTTTAGCGGATTTTTTTAATCCTCCTCTTAAATGACTAGAAAATCCAAGCTCAGTTCTGGTGGCAAACAGAAGCAAACAGGCTCTGGGGCAGCCACTGTAAAAAGGTGACACTGTGATGCCAAGAGGGCTCCAAGTTTCACTTTTGGGTGGCTCTTATTTTTTTCCCCTGTGAGAAGGGAAGTTTTTTTTTCATCTGACCTTGCCTGGACACAACTGCACATCTTGTGATTGACCCAGGAGCACTCCATTTCCCACAGACTCTGCTTGAGCATGCAATGCATGTGACAGTGTAAAGTTCAACCAAGGATCACCCTGTTTAGCTGTGCTAGGGCTCTGTAATCCCAGAGGGTCAAAAAGTTTAGAGTTAAAGAGGTTACAGACTTTTCTGGGGGAGAACTTAAACTCCATCTGTCCAACCACTTGCACAGAATAAATTTATAGACTCCGCTAGCAGTACATGAAATGACTACTTTCTTTAGTAGAATGCATTGTTCTCATGTTGCCCTAGGAGAATAATTAATCTGTGGCAAATTTATGTCTAAAAATACTAGATTTAAAGTAACAACAGGAAAGAAATTAAAAGAAACAATTGCTGATGAGAGCCACACCAAGAAGTCTCTTGGCAAAGCTGTTGGGATGCTTTAAGGGCCTGATCTTTTCAGAAGGCTAAGGGACATGAAACACACTTAATTGTGCACAGAAACACCTACTTACAGACTTTGTGCACTAAAAGTAGAATACCTTTTTTTTTTAATATAGGCAGAGGCTTTTCTCAGGATCTAAATAACAAGTTTGGTATAGCAATTGTCCAGGAAAACTCAATGTCACTCCCTGACACCGTTGTTCTGTGCTGCAGTATATGATACAGACACAAGTCTGATAAATTAAGAACTTCACAGATTGTTTTCTTTCCATTTATAGGAGAAAAAGCAGTGCAGAAATACAAACAGCCCCTGCTGAGGGACTGAGATCACTTGAGTTTCTTTAGTTGCTTTGAAGAAAGTGAACCTGCTGCCAATGTTTAACAAGTGAGAGGTATTATTTTATAAGGCTGTGGTTGAAGCAGTGTCACTTATAGGACACAGTAAGCATTGCTCAGATCCCCAGATATGGTTTGAATTTGAGTGGATTTCATCCCTGAGGCATTGGGAATTTGTTATGGCAATGTGAGATGTTCAGCTTGGAATTCCAGGCTCTCCCTTAGTTTCAGCATTGGCCAATAGGTGACTCTGCAAACTGGTATGGCTGGTTTGGAGTTTCCTGTTTCTGGTTTCCTGCTTTTTTACTCACTCACTCACTCACTCCACTCACTCCACTCACTCACTCACTCACTCACTCAGAGCAGTACTAACTGCTAGAGGAAATACAAAAACAAAGGCTTTGCTTTATTCCCATTTGTAACTTCTGAGATTCTGTCTTGACAGATTTGTTTGCCGTGAATTAGCAACCTTTTGTGCAGTACCTTAGTTACAAAATGGTTTAAGTTGGAAAAGACCTTAAGGTTATCATCAAGCCTGTGATTCTGAACAGGAATGACAAAGCCTCTCTAAACACAGGGTGTGGGAGGCTAATCAGGGAAAAAAAACCATCAAGAATTCCTGTAACGCTACATGTTCTTAATTCAGAGCAGTTTTTCTTCTGCAATGTTGCCAGAATCTTGGGAACAGGCTTTGGCAGAGAAGAGGCTTCACACCTGCTCTTGCTGACAGTAGCAAGGCCCCACTTCTGTTGGTGAAAACTTCATGCTTCTGACATGGTAGCAACATGGGTTAAATTCCTAGCCTGAATCAGGCAAGCTGTAGTTTTGACATGTTACCATGTTTTCTACCAGGGGAAAAACTGGAAGTATTTTTAGCATGGCCTGAGTGTTTGCGCTGTTCTGGCCTTTTTTGGAATTAATAACTCTGGAAACAAATACAATACCCTGTGCAATAGTGAACCACCACCACCACCATGCTGTGTTTCTATTTTCTTTTATTGTCTGCCACAAAGAAGACTGCAAGTTGTACTTTTGAAGACATTAAAGGAGAAACACAAATCAGCTACTTTTGGCACAGCTCTTACCATTTCCCCAACTCCTGCCAATGCCCCCAAGCCTTTCCTACTTACATGCTCAGCTCTGACAAAATCTCAGTGGAGAAAACATTTAGCTTCGTTGTGAAATTCAATCCCAAACTGTTGCCTGCAAGCAACAGCCACTCAGCGTCCTGTTTGAAACAGCACATGAGTGCAGTGAGAGGAGTCAATGAAAAACCATCACAAACTGCATCACATTTATTTTTATACCATAAAAGCCCCACAGTCACATTATCCTCCTCACCAGGCTGTGCTGGGTGCAGAGCCCAGTGAGTCAGAATTGGGTATAAAGGAGGAGATTTGAAGCACAAATGTATCAAGAACTGACACAAGGTAAGTTTGAGGATTGAAAGAGGAATCCCATGGAGTAAAGGAGGGCATCTCCCCACCTCTTATTTTCTATCCCATTCCAAATAATACGCCCTTCCTCCTCCCCTCTACCTGGCACTAGCACAAGCATGCAATGCAGCCACAAGGAGCAGATGTCTGACAGTCCACGCTGCAAATAGCTGCAGTCAGTGTGCCCAGGGACTGGCCACATCCACACCATGCACACAAGTCACCCAGGGAAACAAGGATTAGTGGTGACAGAGGCTTCTGAGGCTGTTAAAATAAAAGAGATTGTGGTTGGTCATCTGCTCCCAGCTGAAGGCAGAGGAGATCAAGCATTTTGTTTGTCCTGGTTCTTCTTGTCCTCTTCAGAGGTTACCACTACCACTGCTCCTGGAACCAGGGAGGAAATGGGGCTGCACTTGATACTCAGATTCATCTCTCAGGCAGCAGAACGAAGAAGATAGCCTTGAGGAACTGACCAAAGCTGCAAACAGCAGCCACGAGCCAGTGGGAGTGCAGGCTGGTGTCGGTATTCACCACACATTTTGTGATGTCTGCCTAATGAGGAGGCAATAGAGATCATCAGAGAGAAGCTCAGTACCACTTCAGCAACCACTGCAGACCCCCCCAGCCCCATAGTCACCAGCACTGTGCCACCACTGCTGCAGAACCACTTTGCCACAAGCCACACATACTTGCTCAGACACTTCCACACAGTACAAGTTAATAAGTCAGGCTCAATACGTCTGCAAAATACTCTGTTCTGCATCAACAAGGAGAAGTACCCCCCACTTCCAGCCACCCCTGCGAAAAGAAATGTTACAGAAAGAGTGTCAGGCATTTTCCATTTTGAATAGCTAAATAAAAGAAAAACATTCTTGCCCTTTTCCAAAGAGCTACGAAGCCTTGGCAACATCAGCATTCTCATCCCTTTCTGTAAAGCAAGATGCTTACCAGAAGTTACCCTGTTTAATATCAACTCAAGTTGCTTGTACTTCTCTTGCCTTAGTGTTTTGCTTGGAACTCATTCAAGCAAGTCAAACCCCCAATTTAAATCTAAAGCAATGCAAGCTTTGTTTGTGAAAATATGTATGCCGTCGGAGATGCCTCCGAGACGTGTGGGCCAGACTCAGAGATCACTTGGGCAGCTGGCTTCAAGTAGTAACAAGAATAGAAGCTGTCCTGCAGTGAATAAAAGGTAACAACAATCCAGCAAACTCGTGAAGACAGGATCTCAGCCGGCATTTGGAGAGGTGGAAAATATCTGGAGGGTAAAGTGGAGACAGAAGGAAATAGAAAATTGCATCTTATGGTGGGGGGAAACAAAAGAACATTCCGCCAGCAATATAATTGAGTTTGTGGATAAACTCCAGCCTAGGATAAGGGGATATGAACTTTAGTTCTGTAACAGAGGGTGCACTGTTAGCACATCAACTTGATATGCTTTTCAGAAATGGCTTTTTGGTGGCAAATGTGACCAAGAATTAGGTCACGAGGAGGGCAAATGTCCATCAGCCCCAAACATTTCTCCTTGCCAAGCTTAGCTCAGCGGTATTGCAAGCTCACTTTCTGACACAAGTCTCTCATTAACCAAGTAGAGGGAATTTAGATTCTAAACCCTGAGATGTTCTTCCAGAAAAATCATAGAATCATTAGTGATTGGAAGGGACCTGGAAAGATCATCTAGTCCAATCCCCCTGCCACAGCAGGATCACCTAGACCAAGTCACACGGGAACACATCCAGGCAGGCTTTAAAATAGGCCATAAGAGCTGTCCAATGCTCCAATAACCTTCTACAGTGTTCAAAACACGGGTATGTCTCACCTCACCAACCCTGATAATGCTTAGAAGAAAACAAAAGGGGACTGGAAGCAACGAATCCTTGTGTCTGATCAGTGAGTAGAGTCACATTAACTGACTCCACCATCATCTACAGACCAAAGGACTGTTAACAGCAGCCTCAGCAGCCTCCCATGTAGCTCCAGCAGTTCCCTCCTCATAATGAAATCTGAAGGGCTCACATGCTTAATCACCCCACACTGCTGTTCTACGAGGAGCATTAGGAGATGCTGAGCCCACAAAATATTGACAAGTAGAGACTGCAGGAGGAATGAATACAAGCACACAAGGATGGGAAGAAACAGGACAGGAGGAAGCTGAACCAGCACATGGGATCTTCCTGAGGCTGACCACAAAGCTACAAAGAGTTATCTTTGAGATGCAAAAGTATGACCTCTTTCTTAAAGCTGCGCTCTGCCCTAGCAAAGCCTCACTGGGGCCAACAGGGAGGAGGAGCAGCTTGAAGCACTTTTTATGGTGCTTTCTTAGATAAACAAAACTGCTCAGCTATTTGGCAATTGCCCTGGCTATTGCTGTACCAACAGAGCATACCTGAGAAGGTACTAGAATTGAAAATTTAAAAGCTACTTCATAGACAGACTAAGAGAGTTGGGGCTGTTCAGTCTGGAGAAGAGGAGGCTCCGAGGTGACCTTATTGTGGCCTTCCAGTATCTGAAGGGGGCCTACAAAAAGGCTGGGAAGGGACTTCTTAGGATGTCAGGGAGCAACAGGACTAGGGGCAATGGAGCAAAGCTGGAGATGGGTAGATTTAGAGTGGATGTGAGGAGGAAGTTCTTTACTGTGAGAGTGGTGAGAGCCTGGAACAGGTTACCCAGGAGGGCGGTTGAGCCCATGTCCTTGGAGATGTTTAAGGCCAGGCTGGATGAGGCTCTGGCCAGCCTGATCTAGGGTGGGGTGTCCCTGCCCATGGCAGGGGAGTTGGAACTGGATGATCCTGTGGTCCCTTCTAACCCAGACTGACAATATGACTTGGTCTGGGTGATGCTGCTGTGGCAGGGGGATTGGACTAGATGATCTTTCGAGGTCCCTTCCAATCCCTAAGGATTCTATGATTTATAATTCTAACAGGACTTTGAGTCTTGTGGGGCACTGATAAGCTATTGCAATGACAGTTTGATCTTTGCCTGTTAATAGTTCAAAGAAGTTCAAATCATGCGCTCTACTCTGTAGCAAATGTATGTAAAAGCTGCTAAAAAAATTAATGAAAATGTCTTTCTATTCTACTGTGAAGTCATTACTGATGCTGCAAACTCTCCAGGGAGAGAGGATGCCACAGAGGATTAAATACTTGTTTATCCTAAGTTTGGGTTGGGCTTCGGGGGGTGGGTTTTTCTCCCCTCTATAGAAGCAGTCTAGTAACCTACTGCGGAGCGGAGACCTTAAAATATCTTACCAACCTTTCCAAGGTCTCCACTGTGACTTTTCTGAAACAGCTCACAGCATGGTGGTTTCTCTGCAGCCTCAGCCTGAAGCCATGTAAGAGACAGGGGCCCTGTGCACTGGGGGAACCAGGGCTCCATGCCAAGACAAACTAACCACTAGCTAGATCAGGCAGCTGATGAAAGGGATTCCAATACAAAGCTATTTCATCTGTCCCATTTGTGAGCAAAGCTGGGAAATTTCACAGTGCAATGCCTAGATGAACAGGAAGAACTTTCAGGGAAGCACAGCACAAGGTGGCAAGAGATTAGCAGCCTTTCCCAAATCTGAAGGAATCATTTGTTTCTAGAGGGAAAATATCTTCTTGTTGCAGCCCAAAATTGTTTATAAGAGTACAGGAGACAGGCTACACTCAGCAGAACCTAGAATCTTCTACATTCATTCTATTTTATTTGAGGCAGTGGGATTTGCATAGCTTTCTTCGGGTTAGATCCCAAGAGCAATCAGCAGATTCAGCAATTCCAGCAGAATTCCACTGGCCATCCAAAGAGGGACAATCAGCAGAACAAGCTAGCAGCAGACAAGGCTTATCTCATCAGCTGCAAAGAACCACTTCTGGTCTGGCTGTGTGTTTTGTGTCTTGTTTGCTATGCAGCAGACTTTCCAAATATATCCATCTGGAACTATCAAAACACCCTGCTTTGAACTCTAATAATGTAACACAGAAATTAAAACAAGATGCTAACTTATCAGAACATTCATGTTTTACCAAAACAAGAAAACAATTTGTTGCTGGCTAGGAGGACATGTGTTCCTCTGCAATATTTCAATTTTATGGAACTACTTTGTTCCAAGGAAAAATTGCTTCAGGGAATACACTTCAACCATCTCTATGGGCCCCAAATTAAATTAGCCTCAGATGACACTGGGGCAGGGGTTTCATGGGCAGGAACAGCACTACTTAACCAGTCACTTTCCCAAGACACCCTCTTCACCCACCTCAGCGCTGGTATTTGTGCAGTCTCAGAGCAGAGACAGAGCTACGAGCCCCCCACTGTAGATGGGTGTTACGAGTGCCCTTCACACGTGAGGGTGCTACAATCTGATCTACACCAGGAGAATTTATTCATGGAAGATCACCAGGGTCAGGTAAGGGAATGGTAGAAATTACCAGGTTTTAATATTCCTCTAAAACTCCTTTTCGTGGCAGTCACATTTATACAGTAAGCTTTGGCTTTGGGAACTGTGGGGGAGATGAAAGGAAAATAGAGTGGATAGACCTCATTTTGTTCAGTTTCTAGAAAACAGCTGCCCAAACGAACAACCCATGTTTACAGTCTCTCGCTGTGACTGGCTGGCAGCTCCAGCAATAATCAGGTCAGGCCTGGTGGGTCAGGACTGGATTACTCTGGCACATTTACACAGAAAGCTGAGGACTAAAATAGATGATATTGTCAAGGATGAGACCATTAGGCAGTAGCAGAGCTATAAGAAGTCTAGCACAAGTCTAAGCAGCACAGTGGTGGCCATGAATCTATGGAAGAAAATCTCATTCAATGTTTTTGTGCATAAGGCTGCAGTGGGGCACTCTCACTTTCATTAACAGGGATATTTTATAGACTGCAGAAAATTTGTGAAAGCAAGTTTGATCAGATAGCACCTCTTACCCAGCCTCCTCTCCTTTTTAGCCATGTCACCAAGGACTTGCAGACAAACTCTCCCAGGCAGTCTACAATGGTGTGAACCATGGCTGGCTGCGCATGCCGCACACAGTCCACTGCTAGCCCAGCTGCCACAGCATAGAGAGACACCACCTTGCCCCACGTTATGCCTATGAAAAGAAGAAGGGTCATTCAAATTTACATAAACACACATACCTCAGTCTTGAATAGTCAAAGGAAACAGCTCTCCTTCATCAGTGCATGAGTGCAGCCAGGAGTTCAGGTGCAGCTGCAGTGCTGCATGCTCTGTGCCATGGGGAAAAAGAAATACTAGGGGACAAGACTGGGGAAGGCTCTCTACCTGACGAGACAGAATTACATGATCTGCCTTGAGCATGCTTTGACATCCTCTCAGTACTGGATGTGCAGCTGTGGAGAAAGCAGCCTGAAGGCATCATCAAAGTAGGGGAGATGTGCACCACCATGACTTATATTGCTATTAACTCTCAGCCATGCACATGTTGCTCAGGAAGTGACTGAATTCAAAAAGTTTAATCAACCTGTGTTTTTGTCATGAGGACAACTCTTAAGACAAAGCATTCCTATTTTTTATAGATCAGAGGAAAGACTGTTCCAATGTGACACACAAAGCACATGAGATAAGCATCCTCCATTAGTATCGTGACACAAGAGGGGAAAAAAGGAGGCACAGATACAGGGACAAGAGGCTTGGTGTCCTCTTTGATGTAAATACATCTCAGTCTCCACCTGAAAACCAGGTAGCTTCAAGAGATTTGCCACTTTGCCTTCAATATTTAATATTGCATATCCTGTCTGACTGAAAGCAGTACAGGAACAGAGCATCACCTATCTAATCTTCCAGAAAACAGCCTTCCTCCTACACTGCCCTGCCAGCACTGAGTGCTTCATGGAAATTGTCTCAGTAGCAGTCATCTTCCTGTTAGTGCTAGCAATTAATGCCTGAGTTCAGTTCTGGGTACCAATTACTCTCCCTCCATTTCCCCTGAACTTGCCAACACCACTGGTCATAGATCCTACAGGCTTAAGCAGTATCTAATCAGGCTTTTATCAGCATCAGTGACCTGGAAATGCAACCTCTCTGCACTCATTCAGATTCAGCACAGCACAACAGCACATGGATTTCCTTTGAATCCACCAGGAAGTGTAATTCCCTCCCTTACTTTATTATCTGGAAGAGCAGCATTGGACAAGCATATTGTGAAGTATCTGATAGTGTTAGGCCTCAGTGAAATCTGTCCAAAGTCTCTCTCAAATGTAGCCAGAAGCCAGGTGAATTTTCAGTATTTACAAATCACAAAACCTGTTCTTGCTGTGCTGCAACAAGAAAACGGGTGAGAGAAAGGAAAGATTAGTTCAACTGCTTGATCTAAGGACTAGAAGAGGTAAAACACACAGTCAGAAAACTGGATGTGCTCACAATCTCTCAGCTAAGAAAGCAAGTCCTTAAATTCAATTTAAGTAACTTAGAGAGTCTCTCTCTTTCCTTCATCTCACTGTCCCAGATCCCCAGGCACGTTGACCTATCTCTTTAGGATAGAGGTCCAGAATCCTCAAGCCTGTTCCCTGCATTCCGTTGCCACTCAGAGCCTCAAAAGGGATACTCACGCTAACCCTTGCGGTAATTGCTTTCTTCTTTTTCTTTTTCAAATAAAAGCATTAAGCTTTAGAGAAACTGTTCAAATATCAGATGCAGGAATAGTTTCTTAGACTGAAGAAAATCCATTCCCTGTTCCAAAAAAGCCATTTTTCACTTGTGACTCATTTAGGATGAAAATCGGCAGAGGATCTTTTTGCAAGGCTTTAGAGCAACAATAACAGTAGTAGCTCAGTCTCACATGATTCTCCATCCTTTATCAGCACTATCTCCGAGACCAGAGCAAATGTTATTCTGATTTTATTTTCTGAGTAGGCCCTGCAGTGTCTCTTCTGCAGAGGTCTCATTCAGGAGGTTCACCCCCTGTGCGGTATTCACATTATTTATCCGTCTTTCTCACACTGCTTATTACCACAACAGGGCAGCAGAAAGAGCCAGGAAGAAGCTATGAAACCACAGAAGAAAGTACTAGACAAAGGGCTTCTCCTGGCAAGAAAGAGTCTGTTCTGTTGCAGGTCAAGTCATCTCCACCCCATGGAAGAGGCTTGAAGGAGTTACTTCTCCCTGACCATAGTCTCCTGGACAAGAGCCTCAACTGGCTTATACTCAGCTTTAGTGTAAGTTTTTACATTTGTCCCTTCCTGCAGAAAAGTGGCTTCTTGTATCTGGAGTTACATAAACCAAAGTTACCCAAAATTCCAGGGAAGAGTTCACTGGCGTATTCCCAAGTGCTCTCCCTTAAGTATCTGAAGTAAGTCCATTAGCTTTGAGATACTTGGAAATAGTTGGTCTTTAAGGTCCCTTCCAACGTAAACCATTCCATGATTTACATGGCAGCAACCAAGACTGACAGGGAGCTGAGGCCACCTCGGTAGAGAAAGACAATTGCAGTCTTGGTTAACTTTGTTTTAAACCAAAGTTTCTCTTTCCATCATAAGGAAAGTGTATCCACAACCTAAGAAAGTTAAAGGCTCAATAGAATAATGTTCCTAATGCCTGGGAAAGCAGTTTCCTTTACAGCTGTGTCAGTCCAGGAATCTCTTCCAGGGAGGACAAAAAGAAAACCCGTCAGCTCTGGCTACCTTGCCAAGATTGCTGTGTAGTGGTGCTTGGTGCAGCAAGGTGGACACTGCCCCAGTCTGTGTCCTTCCACAAGGACAGCAGAAAGAGGGCATGCTGCTGGCTGATGCTTATAATGGATGGGAAGGGCTCAGGGGTCACTTCCCATTACAGAGCATGTCCAAAGGTCAGACCAATCTCTCAGCCTGCTTTCCTGTTACCCACGCAGGGGTGGGATAGGAGGAAATCCCCTACCGATTTATCTCTATGGAAACTCCTCCTGTCACAGCTGGAGGCAGAAGATGGAGACAGCTGGCTGGGCTCCTTGTCTGAGACAGCAGGGCACTGCTTATGCTTTTGTCTACACAAGATGTTGTAGGGGAGCCCTGTAGCAAGCGAAGAGCAAACACCTCTAACAGCTGCTCTAGACCAAAACCGGGCTATGTGTGTGACTGCTACCTCTACCCCAGGAGGGTTCCAGCTGTTGTCCAACCCCAGACAGGGCAGAAGAGGACAGGGCCATAGCAGCCCCTATGTGTACTTCTCCAGGACACCAACTCCATCAACTTATCTCTCTCAAGGACTCCCCTGACGGGTGTAGAGGAGCACGATCTGCTGTCAGGGAAGTGCCTTTTCCTTGCCATGATGTCCAGGCCAGGGTAAGGGTAACACTACTTTGAAGTATCTCTTGGCATAAACTGGATTTGCATCTGGCCAGTACACATGTGCCAAGAAGACATTGTCTTGCTCTAAATTCCTCAGAAGGTCTGGCTGCCATCCACATCAGGCGAGACAGACACTCATCACCAAGCAAGACAATTTGTTCAGCTTCCCACTGTGCAGACTACCGTGCACAGGAGCTAACAATAAGAGGAAATGGAAAATTGGCCCAGAAAAGAGTGATCGAAACAGAGAAAGCTCTCATATGGCTTCTCACAGAGATGGAATAAAAGGACACCAGAAAATTGAAAAGCTGCTTAGAAGGCCTTAAAAGAAAAATACAAATTGCCACCTCAAAACAGTAATGTAGCTGAAGGTATGTAAACATTGGCGAGCCCAGGGGAAAAGGAATTCACAGGAGAGGACTGCTCTTGAAAGCATTTCTGCTACCTATCAGCCTGTCTGCCCCAGGGGAGAGCTAGAGAAGCCACAAGACATGACGGTGTAGAATCTAGGAGCACCACACTATCCGAGGGTACACAACTGCACTTCCCACTGCTCCACTGAGCATCAAAGCCCAACTTACAAATCAGGCCTAAGGGAAGCATAACCAAGTGCTACTTTTCAACAGATGGGAGAATGCAGCCAGATCAAAAAGAAAGAAACCAAGGAGGACATGCACAAGGGAGAAAGCTATTGCCATAAGGCCTAAGCAATGAGGAAGCAGTGGGATGCATCTCCAACTGCATTTGCTCCTGCAGGGGAAATGATTTGCTCCCAAGAAGCCGTTAAGCATGCACCCCTGTTGTACAGGCATCACCTCAGCCCAGGCACTCTGGATTAAAACCTGACAAACACGCAAACCAATACAAGCCCAGGATTAAAGCTTTTCGGGAGCGCTCATGCCTAACAGCTCCTACCAACTAGGAGGAAACGGTTTCCTTTGGAAACAGAAAATGCATCTCCCTTTTCTATTTCTGTTTTTCCACCAAGTGAACTCTTCCTTCTGGGGTTTATTTAACAGCTAATGTAAATGCCAGCTCAGCCAGGCCCCAATCGAAAGCGTGTTAAAGTCAATGGAAAGTCTCCTGCTAGCTGCAGAGCCTCTTTAGCCCGCACACCAGCACCAGCGGTGTCATTGCAGAGCTGATGTTGCTGAAGTTCCTTCAACACACAAAGCAGATCAGGGTTCTGAGATGCCAGCTGCCACACAGATAGGCTCTCTTCTAATAACTAACATGTTGTATGGAAACAGAATCAAAATACAGCTTCAGCATGATGTGATGCTTGATAGTTGACTGAATAGGGGCCAGCAGTGTGCTCAGGTGGCCAAAAAGGCCAAGAGCATCCTGGACTGTATTAGAAAGAGTGTGGCCAGCAGGCATAAGGAGGTGAGCATCTCCCTGTGCTCAGCACTGGTGGGGCCAACCTCAAATGCTGTGCTCAGTTCTGGGCACCTCACTGCAAGAAGGTGTTGATGGGCTGGAGTGTGAACACAGAAGGGCAACGAAGCTCTTGAAGGGTCTGGAGCACAAGTCCTAGGATGAGCAGCTAGGGGAGCTGGGGTTATTTAGCCTGGAGGAAAGGAGGCTGAGGGGAGACCTTATTGCTCTCTACAACTACCTGAAAGAAGGCTGGAGCAAGGAAGGGGACTGGTGGCAATTGATAGGACCTGAGGAAATAGCTGCAAGCTGCACCAAGGGAAGTTTTAGGCTGGGTGTTAGGGAGAATTTCTCACCAAAAGGGGTCTCAAACATTGGAACAGACTCCCCAGAGCAGTGGTGGAGTCACCATCTCTGGAGGGACTTAAACATGCATATCTGGTGCTTAGTGTTTAGCGGTGCTGGGTTAAAGGTTGGACTTGATGTCTCCTGTGAGAGGGAGGATGCTATGTTGTTTTTGTTTCCTTTAGGACCTTAGCTAAACTAATTGATTAGTTTTGTCATTGGAGGTTTTTAATCCATGACACATACTTAAAACTCAGTTGTGTCAAGCTGCCTCTTTGGTCAAGAGAGGTCATGACATGCAGGCACCTGTCTAAACACATTCAGATATCAGGGTAGTATGTCAGTAAGAAACCTAAGTTCTGAAGGGCTTCAGTGCCTCATATGAGCCAGTACAAGGCTCAAAGATGCACACAGGGTTGATTACAGCTACAAAGAGTTATCTTTGAGATGCAAAAGTATGACCTCTTTCTTAAAGCTGCGCTCTGCCCTAGCAAAGCCTCACTGGGGCCAACAGGGAGGAGGAGCAGCTTGAAGCACTTACAAATTTTAATGGTGCTTTCTTAGATAAACAAAACTGCTCAGCTATTTGGCAATTGCCCTGGCTATTGCTATACCAACAGAGTATACCCGAGAGGGCACTAGAATTGAAAATTTAAAAGCTACTTCATAGAACAGACTAAGAGAGTTGGGGCTGTTCAGTCTGGAGAAGAGGAGGCTCCGAGGTGACCTTATTGTGGCCTTCCAGTATCTGAAGGGGGCCTACAAAAAGGCTGGGAAGGGACTTCTTAGGATGTCAGGGAGCAACAGGACTAGGGGCAATGGAGCAAAGCTGGAGATGGGTAGATTTAGAGTGGATGTGAGGAGGAAGTTCTTTACCGTGAGAGTGGTGAGAGCCTGGAACAGGTTGCCCAGGAGGGTGGTTGAGGCCATGTCCTTGGAGATGTTTAAGGCCGGGCTGGATGAGGCTCTGGCCAGCCTGATCTAGGGTGGGGTGTCCCTGCCCATGGCAGGGGAGTTGGAACTGGATGATCCTGTGGCCCCTTCTAACCCAGACTGACAATATGACTTGGTCTGGGTGATGCTGCTGTGGCAGGGGGATTGGACTAGATGATCTTTCGAGGTCCCTTCCAATCCCTAAGGATTCTATGATTCTATGATCCTAAAGGTAAATGCCAACCAAAGATTGGATTCTGTGATCTGCTCACTTTCTGACTCTATTCTCACACAGCTTTGTGCTCACAAGTTACCCCGCTAGTTGCTCTGAGGCAGAGATGAGAAAGAATGAAAAATGGAGCACAGAGAGCACCAGGATGGTTTGAGTCCACCAATTACCAGCCATTTGTGAAGCTTTGTGTTTGGTCCCTGATGACAGGCAGCAGTAGCCAACAGCGTTCCGGCTTGTGCTTCTACTATATTCCCAAAGTCTCTAGCATTACCACCCTCAAAGTGCTGGGTCCAGGTGCTATCCCTACTACCCTGAAAACACCAAGTTTGTAAGATTTACTTTCAAAAAACTCCCAAACATCTAACCCATCTACACTTTTCACTTGATTCTTGAAGTGAGAGTTGAAGAACACCAGAAAATTGCACCTCTACATGAATTTGTCAATATACATTGATGAGAGCAGACTCCTAGAAGCCAAGAGAGATTTTCCCCCGCGTCATGCTTCTGCACTGGGTACAGTCTGCTTCACCTGCAACCATCCACTTTTCTAGTTTAATTTAATTGTCACTTCAGCTCTGGAGGTGGGCTGGCTCTGATGTAGTCAGCTAGTGTCAGCTAAGAGGATAACCTACTTACCCGCAACACAAATACCTGAGCCTGCAAACTTGACCTTTTTTTTGTAAGGGTGTGCAGCGACATGATGAGGGCTGCTCACTGCAGGGGGGTTAGACAAGATGACCTTTAAAAGTCCCTTCCAGCCCAACACACTATATGGCTCTTTAGCTCAGCACTAAATGCAGATGCAAGAGCCCTTCACTTTGAACACAGCCAGACTCAGATATGCCTGCCATACTTGCCCAGCTCCTACTTTCTGAGTGTACATTGCCTCCCAAGCCAGCTCAGTGTAAAGGCAGTCTTAGAAATGATGCTGAGGGCTGCAGTGCTAGTTACACAGTGCTATCTCATCCGTTTCCTGTGACACAGCATCAGCTTCCCTGATCCAGAAAGTAAATCTAACAGAAATCCTGTCCCTGTTAAAGATCTATTTCATCATCTGTTGTGATTCTGGAAAGGGTCTATGATCACACACAACACACTCCAGATCTGAAGACACCAGCACAAGGCTTCTCCAGCCTGTTGGTCATTCTTACGTGATTCCCATGCATAGCTGAGTGTGAAAACAAAAAGGTGTTGAGTGAGGAAATAAATTTTAAAGTACAACAGCAACCTGGGCTTCAATCCTGTAGCAACTACTGCCAAAGCAATGACAGTCACTGACTCCCTGCCTTCTGTGACGCTTGCCCTATCAATGTCATGGGATGTACTGCTTCGATACTACTATGCTGCTAGCAAAATAGCTGCGTTGAGGTTTTTCATTTTCTTTTTCTGGGTTTTTTTTTTGTGTGTTTTGCTTTGTTTCCAGTCTCTAATGTCTACTGTCCCATCCACAGACAACACAAGACATTACAGAAAACCTAGGGTTTGCTTGACATAAATCTCTGTGTAAAATATTTCTCTTTCCTTGATTTTCCCAGACTCTATTCCTACTCAGAGGCAGTGATTCTTTTCAGAGGAGGCTGAGGTTCACTTGCTGGAACACAGCACTGAGCACGCCTTTTCTTTTACAAGTAATCTCTTCTACAGAAGTAGAACATCCATGTCTAAGCAGTGAGAAATTTTAACAGCCTTGAGGGCCAAGACTCTCTAAGTATGAGAAAGGAGGAGAAGCAGCAACCTGGAAGCAGCAGGCTCCATTACAGATGTGGGTACTGCTGTGAGAAAGACAGCCAGAAAGGGAGGAACTCCCTTGTGATAAGTTGGTTCTGGCTCCTAGCTTCAGCAGTGCAAGCTGGAACAAGGGAGACTCCCATGTAATGAACCTTCTTCAGTTGCCAATGGTGAGCAAAGCTGCTTGGAATGAGTGGCCTTCCTGCACAATGAGGTAACACCACCTCCTAACAAGGAAGGGCAGGAGATGTCTTCTAGAATGAGCAATAACCTGCCAAGAGGATGTACTAGAACAGGGCATTTCCCCTTCCAGAACAGCAGAGCATAGAGGAGCTCTCATTGAACCATTAAAGTAAGGCACACTGCTAAACTGCCTGCAGCCTTTTCAGAACACAGACTCTACTTTGCAGGCCACCCCAAAATCGTGCCTTTTGTGGCCCTATCCTTTCCACCCAGCCCTATCTGCATATCTGTCAGGATATGGTACCTGCAGTGAAAATCTGTGCAGCTACCGCGAGGAAGGCATCTGTCACCACAGACTCCGAGTGCAGCGAGATGTTCAGTTGACGGGCAATATTCCGGTAGACATTGGGGCGAATGTATTCCAGCTCATCCCCTGGAAACAAACAGTCAGGAGTCAACATGCAGAACACCAAGATCTGCTCTCAACATGTAGCAGTTACAGCTGAGGCCACCCCTTATAAACCTTCAGCTAAAGAGACATAACCGTGGCTCCACCTTATTCTAAGCAGATAGCAGAGCACTCAAGGTCATTTATATGCAACCTCCTGCCACCTTCACACTGGTTTCCTAATATTTCCTGTGCCTGGGACTTCTGAAGGGAGTAGGGTTAGGCAGTGTCCCTGTGAAAGTGGTGTGGCTACAGTAATCCCCAACATAAATGATATTCTCAGGCTGGATGCCTGCCTTTCCTTCAGTACAGGAGACAGACCCCAGGTAAGACATGCCAACTTGATTTTCTTCAGCAGTGAGAAGGAGCAATGTACATCTACATAAACTTCCTAGAGATATTTGCTTCTCCATCAGGCTATCAGCTATCAGACACTATCAGCTCAGCTGTATTACACTTATACAGGCACTGAGTGACAGCCTGGAGCTCTGTCTCTCCTCAAAATGGTTGAAAGAGATGTCAGTTTGCACAGTTGACTCCCCAGTGACAAGGTTCCCAACACATACGCACAGACACCTGCTTTAACCTCCACACTGTTCCCTTCCTAGCTGTGAAATGGTTGGAGGTGCTGGGCTGACTTGTAGACCAGGATGGAAATACCAAGGACAAGCAGAGAACATCCTCCCACATGTTTGTGCTACAGAGTCTGGGCAACAGCAGTCAAAAATTTACTCTGCAGAAAACAAAGCACGTTTGTGCACTAGAATTAACAAAGCCCAGTTTCCAATAGATTTATCTCTCCACAAGTACTTACTGAGGCTTGTACAGTTGCTGTAGGGGCCATACACAAGAAAACATTTCATGGAACCAAAGACCCTTGTGTATGGAGAGTCCTATTTGCTTTAGATTTAAAAGGATACAGTGTCCACCACCTGGACAAGGGTGCTCTGAAGAAGCCAGAGGAAGAGAGCTGTCCTAAGAGCTTTACATCTCGCTGCAAGAGCCAGATGACTTCCACAGTCAAAGGGCATACAAACCTGAAAACGTTGTTGGAACAGCAACTGAAAATGAAGATGTCACCCAGACGGGAGCTTGTTATAGATTTGTTAGCTACTGGAACTTATTAATCTAACTGGTCACTGATACTCAGCACTGCATGAGCAAAGCCCAGCTCCACTGAGTTCCACAGACAGCTCTCGACGCCCTTTGCGTGGGGATTGTCTTGTACAATCTGACTGCAAGAGGAAACTGCCAACACAAGGTCATCCATGATAAGAGGACCCATTACTTGCACTAATAAACAGCAGTTTTCTCCTCTAAGAGAGAACACAAGTTTCCCTGTAAATGCAAGGAAACAGGGATAGTCCTGCCCATGATTAGTGGAGAGGGAGGAAGGAGAGGTTGGGATCAGCACTTGAGAGCCTGCCACCCTTCCAGCTTTTAACAAGCAGTGCCTGGAGGCTCCAGATGACATCAGGGTTTGATTGGAGGTACACATGGTGCTAAAGCAGACCGTGCCATGCAGCAATGCACAGGACAGACAAAAGTAGCCAGAGGGAGAAAAGCACAAGAAAGCAGTCCCAGGGTTAGGGAGACCCCCCATCCCTGCAGCCCCAGGACTTCTCCATTTCACATTACATGGGTGGCTGTCTAAAGTTTAGAGCAATTTCTGTGCTTATCTTCCTTTTTCTGGTAATCATGAAGAAACAAGTAGGGCAATAGCTACAGTTCCCATACGCAGAAGAAGCTCAATGCAGAAGTGAAAGGGCATTTGCCTAGATCTTGGCTTCAGAAGAAACAAGCTGAGACGCACCAGAGCTCTGACACATACAGCAAGTTGATATGGGGTGTCTCAGTTAGCCATACCATTAGGTTTGCCAACTCTTTCTTATTAATTCTACTATTTAACTGTTCAGCTTCACTGAGCTGATAAGCTCACACTCTCCAAGACTGCAGCTGCATTGACTGTGCCCAGCACAGCCATCAGACTAGCCATCAGAATTTCTTCATCCAAGAAGGATAGAAAACACTCCAATTTCTCATCTCCACAGGATTTTCAGTGCTGTCACAGAGGGGAAATATAGTCTGGCTTGTTGCAGTGCTTAGTAAGCAGCTAAGGTATGCCATTCCTGGCAGGTGGCTGGAGACCATTTGGCCTTGTACTTGACATAGCAGCCAAGGGGGAAAGAAAGGAACAAGCCATGTGGCAGGCGGCATTTTTGAACAAACAGGATGAAAATAACTTTTCATTCTAATAAGGAGGACTGCTCACCCTTCTTGTTGCATGAGTACCACATGGTACTCTCCAAACAGATTTGCTTAGAGATGGTGCCAAGTTTCTTGGACTATCAGCCAATTTCTTCCATCTGGACATGAATGAGTAACAGGAGAGCCATCAAGAAGACACCTTCATATCCAGTCTGCCACCTGCTTGCCCTTTAATGTGCTTCTGGCCACTCACTGAATATCTGGTTGAAAGCAAACAAATCTCAACCCCCAATCCAGGCAGAGAAGAGATGGAGGACAAAGAGGCAGTGACAATGACAGAAGAACAACAACAAAAAATCCCTCCAAATACCAAACAACTGTTGCAAAGAAACAGAAGTAAAGTCAACATGGGAAAGAAAAAGTGAAAAAAAAGAAAAAGGAAAAAAAAAGTCAATTAAAAGAAACATAGCTATGCCCTACAAAGAAGATTGGTATTTTCGAAGTATTGAACACAAGTAGAGAGAAAGGGGACAAAGTGGGGAGGCCAGTCTGGTCCTGAATTTGTTAGGCCCAGCTAAAAGTTACTTCACCAGACTAATCTGAACTCTGATGTAATTAAATCGGATGCAAATACTAGTGGTAGTGTCCAAGCCACACAGCAAGGAACACCAGCCTGCAGGCAAAGAGCGACGATGTAAGCAACTTCCAAGAATAAGGGTGTCAGAATCCTAAAACCCAAACAGCTAAGCTTGAGCACACAGGAGGCTGAAACTAAAGCAAAAGGCCACACAACTGTCAGCATTCTGAAGAAAACACTGCAAACCCCATTAAAATGCCCAGGTGAGGAAGAAGGAAACTACTGTGAAGTGTCACACAGCTGGAGTCTCGTGCAGATGGGATTAGTCTGTGAGGGGGTTCCTTGGACTGTATCATGCTTTTAAGTCCTCAGAAAAGAGTACCTCTGTAGAAACACTGTGCTAAGCAGTGCTCCGAGAGACTGAGGAAATGCAAGTAGCAGAGCTGTTTGCGGGAAATCAAAAACAAATCAGAATGCTCAAAGCAGAGAAGAAATAACCTCTTGTCATCAAGGGAAAAGGCCCTGGGCACTCATCGGTTCCAAAAACCTCAGCCTGGTCTGAATTGCTCCATATAGTTTGAGCTCCCACCCAGACTCACATGGACTTACCTAGTCGCAGCAGGATGGTGGACACCTCAGCCAGCTTACCGCCAGGCACAGGTGCATTGTACTCAGGTTTGCTCCAGCTGACACCTGCTCGAATTAACCTCGAATTTATGTAGTCTCTGCAGAGAGCCTTGGCTTGGGACACAAGCTCCTTATCAGTGGGAGACCTGTCAAAAACCTCCATTACCTCTGCAGCAAAGACTGAGGACCGGCGTAGCACTTCCATCCTTGGCTAACAGACCCACACCTCAGCACACAGTTGCTGGAAGGCTGACCCAATGCCTTACATAAGAATCTGTGGGAGCTGGGCCGATCTTCTGCTCTCTGGGTTTGTCACAGCTTCAAGCAGCTCCCAGCAGCTATTCTCAAAAGGCCAGTACTTCATTTGACCTGGTGAATAACAGCACCTATAAGTCCTCTAGCACAGCAAAGATGTGAATCAGAAACTCAGATATGACACCTAACAGTTATGCTGAAGTCATTAGTATCACATTCACAAAACTTCTGTTTGGAGCATTTCACAGACAGGGCAAAATCTTTCATTCCTCACTACCCTTTCACAGCATGACCCACTGAAGTGCTGCAGTTTTGAACTGCCAAAGGTTTCCTCTTACCCAGTTCAGATTCAGCAGCCTTTCAGAAAGACTAGATGGTCAGAGCACAGAAACAATTCACAGAATGTGTAGAAAATCTCAGCTTGTTTCAACTAAACTAGAAAAAGTCTTGGATCCCAAATACCAGCTACAGCAACCTCAGCCAGATGTCCACAGACATTCCAGTTCAGTAGGTCACGTATCCTCCTGAAGAAACAATACTACAAGAACAGGAGTATGGGAGTATTTTAAGTGTCTTGATGTGGTCAGTTTACCGCAATCTCGGTTTAAGTTTTGGTTCTGGCAAACCAAACCTGCTTTTGGTTTTTGGCTTTTTTTTTTTTTCCAAAGCAACCTGCATACTACCTCTCAAAAAACTTGCAATACCACAGAGGGAAAAGCAGAGGAGTAGATTTAAAACAGGTATTCAGGAGTGCACAGTGAATGCCTAAAAAGAAAACTCTCAATGTCTTTAGAGGCACCTGAATTCATCTGTTGATCTAACTTTTTAACCCACTGCTGCTTCCAAAGTCAGTCAGACCAGTCTTTACTCAGATGATAGCAAATGCATTTTGCAGCCCCTGGTTTTAGACACATACTTACAACAGCAAATTTCAACAAACAAAATGAAGTCCCTTATTTCTGTGAAAAATGTATTTACCTCTCATGTTGCATTTTTTCCCCCTCAGTGATTTCTTTTGGGGTTTGGTTTCACGTTTCTTGAGAAGCTCTGCAGCAATCAACACCTGGCTTAGGATTCGCTGTCACACCTTTCTGGAGAGCACCGGCCTCCTCCGCAGGGCTCACCCCAGTGTTTCCTTGCCCATCGGTGTCATCCTCAGGGCTCACTCTGCTGCTTTTGAGGGACCCAGGCGGCAGAGGAAAGCCTCTAGCTTTAGCCTTGAAAGGAAGATGAAATAACCAGGAGGTGGGGTTGCTATAGCCAGAGAGCGAAGCTTCCTCCTCCCCTTGCTTCTCTCTTAAGGAGGTCCTCAGTTGTTGTATTGCGGGCACAGAGGGACTTGGTACAAGGGGATTTCTGGGATAAGGATCGGAGGGGAATCTGTGGGCCAGGTTACACCCTGTGTCAGACCCCGATGATAACGGTACACTGCCCACAGTAGGACTGGCTCCTGGTGGGTTCATGCAGCGGCTTTTTGAAAAGATCATGACGGTCAGTGTTTCCCAGAGGTAGCCACTCTGGTGATCATACTGCAGTGATGGACAACCCAAAACGCTGGAGGTCATTAACAAAGTTCCCCCAAACTATGAGCAGTCTGGATTGACAAGAACAATTAAGTGGGTTTGCTGACAGGAAATAGTTTGTCCAGAATCAAGTGTCTTGCAGCAACATGCCCATTTTTTCTCAGTGTGTTAAGAAAACTGACACACAAACTTTAAGGAAAATATTTCAGTTATTTATAATACACTTAGAAATAAAATTCAACATCTGGGACTTGAACATCTTTCCCTTGAAGAAAGGCTGAGAGGACTGGGGCTGTTCAGTCTTGTGAAGAGAAGGCTGAGAGGGGATCTTACTAATGTCTATAAATACCTGAGGGTTGAGTACCAAAAGGAAGGAGCCAGTCTCTTTTTGATGGTGCACAGTAAGAGGACAAGAAATATTCAGGGTAAGCTAGAACATAGGAAGTCCCACCTCAACGCAAGGAAAAACTTGTTTACTGTGAGGGTGATGGAGCACGGGAACGGGCTCCATCCATCTCCATGTCCAAAGAGGTTGTGGAGTCTCTTTCAAAACCTCCTTGGTTGTGTTCCTGTGCAGCCTCTTCTAGGTGATCCTGCCTTGGCAGGGGGGTTGGACTCAATGAGGCCCCTTCTAACCCCTAACATTCTATGATTCTATGATACTATGAGCAATGGCTTGTTGCCACATCGCTGTATCTCTGCCACAATATTCAACCTTTTTTCCCATGTGATACCCTCACTCAATAGAACACGTATGAGTGCCAGCGTTTCACATTATGATTTGAAACAGAATAAATTTTCGAAATACAGCACTCCTCCAGACAAATTTTACCAGCCCAAACACAAATCCTCCCTGAGAAAGAGCAATTTGTAGACTTAAAAATGGGCACATGACATGCTCAAAACACAGCCTTTCCAAAGGAGGTCAGGAGAAAAATTAACCGTTGTCATCTCTTTTTTCACACCTTTGAGAAAAGACAGAGGTCAGTGCTCTTCTGGGTGTTGATCACAAAGAAAAATTAAGCACAATCTACTCCACTGACCATCTAAACATTGAGAGATAAAAAGGAACAAATGAACTGCGTGAAAAATACTTTTTATCTGATGCATCAAATAGTCTGGCCGGCATCCAACACTCAGCTCACAGGCTTAACATCAGGCATGTGTTCTGGTCTGACATCACAGTGCTTTGCTGCATTGGCAAGGGGGCTGCAGTAGAGCTTCTCCCTCCAGTGACAGATCCCTGTCTGACCTGGCTTTGTAGGAAAGGAGCCAGGCTGAGGAGAGAGACATGTATGTACCAGTAGTGACCTGGAGCATAGCTTGATGTGATCGTGGTAAACTGGTAATAGTGAGTCCAGCACCAGTATTTGCTCTAAGATATTCTCAGAATTTTGTTTTTGCCCACTAGTCTTCCTCACATTCAAATACAGTAGCTATAAACAGAGGCACATCCCATAAGGCTGAATTCAAGAGTCCAGAGATTCTATGCTACTGCCCACCCCTAACCCGCTCTTTCTCTGCAGAGTGTTTGATAGTCTCTCAGAAAATTATATTTTTGCCTCTGCAACTGTGATGGCTGAAAAATAATTTAAAATCACGTCTTAGATTCCTGCAGCAGGTGACTGCTTGAAGGAGTAGTCTTATGTAAAATGTCCCTATTCGGTAGGGCTCTGAAACAAAGAGGAGCACTTAGTATTGCTTAACTAATGATGTTTCCCAGAATCCTGGCAGATATGTAAGTGCCAGACTGCCTCCCAGCAATGTCAGGTGCCAAACCCATCCCAAGTGTTCCCTGCTCCACCATCACAACATGAAGCATCCTCTCAACTTTGTGCAACAAAGACACAAAACCTAGAAACATTCAGGCTGTGTGTAATAAAACCAAACTTTGCATAAAAATAACCCAGTGCTGATGTTCTGCCTTTGGGATTTATACACTAATGATACTGCTTCACTCTGAAAGATACCTCTATAAATAAATACAGAAGAAACCACCACATACAGCATTCAGCTGACCACAAAAGAACAGAGTGCTAAAATTCAAGGAGCTGCCAGTGTCATTGAGGCCACTTTCTCCATACCATGTTTATGTGTATAAAGACTAGATCTGTACTGAGAAAACCCTTGCAGCAAAACATAACCAGGAAACAGTGCAGCAGAAGAAGCTCGTATCGCCCAAACCCAATGTTCCCAGGGCAGCTATTACTGGCATGATAGTCTTCTGGCTGGAACAACAGGATCCACACCACAGCTCTTGCCTATCTCAGAACGGGTGATCAGAACAGCTTGGCACATCCATTTAGTAAAACCAGAGTGATGTGATTGTATTTTATAAGTATGTCAAGTGGAAAAACCCTGGAGGAACCACATCAGCCAGAACATGGCAATAGGCTAAATGTGAACAGCTTATAGTCAACACTAAATAATTTATACAGTAGAGAAGAGAAAAAAAATTTGTGAGGGTTGCAGTGGCAGCAAAACTGTCTCTAGCACTGTGCTTTGGCACGACAACAGCAAACATCTAGCCAGATGCTAAGAGCCAAAGTCACTGGGGGTGGACCTACTTCAGTCAAAGTCATTCAATAGTATGTAAGAATCAGCAAGCAAGAAATCTCGTTTGAGGTCATTGATTTTAATCTGAGTTTATATTTGTTTCTAAGAGAGGATGAGTCTCAGTGTTGCAGGAATTAAGACCTGCATTTGAACACAGTTTTGCATCTGAACACAGCTCAACACTCAGTTTTTTCCTCAGCTACTAGTGAAGAAACTGATACGTATTTAAGCAATTCAAGCTGATAATAAAAATTCTGAAATCTAAAAAAATTTCCAAAATCTGAAAGTGTCCAGGAGGTTTTCTTCTCAGTTGGCTCTTTTTACTTCATGTTGCTAGTGTACATCCCCTTCAGCATTCATAAAAATGCAATTAAAAAAATTAAAACACACAGATATAATAGTATGTCTCTATGTGCTACATTAGACCACCAGACAGGAAGTTTAGAAGGTTTTTAGAAACCAGGAAAGCACCTGAGGCAAAAAACCTGCACAACCCCACGGAACACTACTTGTTCAGCTGCTGAACTGAGTCAACTGTTGAAATAAATAAGCGGCTTGGACCAACAGTCTTTTCTGGGGGTGAATTCAAAACTTTAGAGAAGTAAACAGTCTCAGAGAAGTCTTTCTTACTGTAACTTGTACTTAGAAACTTTGAGCAGTTTGTACTCTGATTATGAGGAGCCAGAGAGGTAAGGAAAGAGTAATAAAAATTACTACCTCCTGGGCAAGGGAAATGACTTTTCACAAAAAACTTGAACAGCAACCTCAACATAAATAGTGCTGGTTGCTTATATTTTGTAAGATACTCATACATCATTCTGCTGTGATTCACTTCACTTCAGAGTTTCAACAGATGCTCACAGCTCTGATATTTTTGTTTTATAGGAAAAAAAGGGGCTTAAATTTGACTTGATGATCTTAAGGGTCTTTTCCAAGCTATGGAAATATGACTCTATGAAATATTTACTTCACACATGAACAAGCACTAAGTGAAAATTTGCACTAAAAGCTCCTTGTTAGAAGGAACATTAACACTCCAGAAGTTTCACCCGAGGAAGGTGCACATGAGCTGGCAATAAGAGTGCTGCATCTCATGGGTTATACAGGGGAGAAACACCAGTAATACTCTAGCAAGCTGAAATCTGAAGTCCCTCAGCTGCAATGAAGTCATTCATCAGCGGAACCAGAATTTTTTATAGGATTTTTAAAGAACTAAGTAGAAATACATGAAACTATGGTTCTGAGGAACTGAGAAGTATCTCATTCACGCGACTAGTTTCAGCTCAAGTGTGTAGCTCAGTTGTGAGAAGCCCCCTCATGCAGAGAACTTTCCACTATCACTAAGACATGCTAAGCACATCTCCTCTCACAGTCCCCCAAGAGGAAGACAGGCAACAACTGTGCTGTCTTGTAAGCATTAAATTTAGTTTATTTAGTGTTATATTTTAGTTTAATGGCACGAAAAGCATGTTCTGATAAGAAAAACATCCTGTTAGCAAGGGGACTAACAGAAAGAAGGGTTTTTTTCCTCTATAAGTTCTTGCATACTGAAGTCACACCCAACGATCAGCAGTACAGTGGGTTTACTCCATGGAGAAACTGTGGTTCTCAACACAAACATGAAACCATGAGTTTCCAATGATCCTTCAAATGCCTCCAACACATTGGGCTGGTCTTCACAACACAGGTCAGCTCAGAAAAACTAAAGTAAAACAGTAAAAGCTTCAGAAAGACGCAGTGGAAATTTCACAGATTCACCTGAATGAAAATTCACCTGAATGCAGAAATGGTCTGAAGCATCTCAGAAAAATCCGTTACACTGTCATTTTGAACTGCAGAGATCATTGTAAACACAAGTATGACCACACCGTGGTTTTAACAAAATTACAGCTGAGTACTCTTGTTCTTAGTCTGGACAGGTATTTTCACAGATAATAGCAGGCAAATAAAACAAGCTTCCTTTCTTCAGCAGTTCTGAGGTGCCAGCTCTTTCTATTTTCCTCTGTGGATTCAACAATATTTTGCAGCTCCAGTTTAAAAGCAGGTTGGTAACCGAAATACAGTGCCATGCTATCAGTTCCAGCAGAGCATTTTGCTCTCTAAGTAACACTCATGCTATTTTTCATAGGTATTCCATGGTTCCAGACAGAAGTCATTCTTGTGTCCAGCGAATGTCAGGCCCATTCTCCAGATAAACTGTATACTAGCATCTGTCCTTCATCACCCAATTATCAGGGGTCTACCTACCCACCTGCATACAACTTCTAGGGTAGCCAGAAGAGACTAGCAGAAAAGCTAATATATCTCTACAGATTACATTAGCCACATTCATGCCTACCTCAGCACGGCAGAGAGGTCTGCAAGAGTGCAAGATTCAGCTTTATCATCTTAAACCAGTTTCCAACACTAGTCAGAAACATGGCTTGGAAAAACCAGCACTCCATGCTCTTGGCTTGGGTAGAACCCAATATTTTTGGGATTAATCACAAGGGATACCGAGACAACAGAAGAGTCCGCTGCACTCTGAGCTTTACAACTAAAATTGGCATTCTTGCTTATTCCATGCTACCAAGCTCTTCACTTTGCTGAACACTCAAGACAGCCTTAAGAGCCACAATATCAGCAGAAAGCAAGCCCCATGCAGTAAGTATTGCAAGATTTACAGCTATATGGTCTGAAAGCAGGAAAAAGACTACTTTAGTTTCAGCTGTCTGCTGCAGTCTCCATGCAAGCAGGGATCTCACAAAGCTGTCATCAAAGCAAGTGGATTTCTATAGTACCAGCTTGATCTTATCTATCTTGTGTGGGTATGAATTCCTTGTTTTAGTCCTCCTTGAATTCCTACAAGGAGCAATGATTAGTGCTCAGAGCAGTACATTACTGACAAAACAAATTGATCCAGCTTATCAGTAGCTGTGATGCACCCAGGTAGAGCAGAACTAATCAACTCTAAAGCATCACTGCAAAGGGAGACCCGATCTAGATTTAGAGCACTCCTTGCTATTCGTCTGCTTTGCTAAATCCTGATAAGAACTTTGCAATCCAAAACATCCACCAAAAAGAAAAAGGTGAGTGGGGAGATCATCCACATTTAAAATTGTCAATGTAGCTTGCAATTTCAAGCAGAGCCTGTTTTGGCATGAGTTTCAGTAGCATCTGGCATATAGAAGCTCAGTGGTCAAGTCCAGATTCAAACTATAAACCACAGCAAAGAGGAAAACTGCTGATGAAGTCCAGCTCTTGCTTCTCTCTGTACAAGTGCAGTCTTTCCTCAGGTATGGAAGTTCCACTTTGCGCTGGAGAAAAGCATATGCCTTGGGTAGATGATGTGCAAAGGAATCTTCTGCTGCCTAACTGCAGAATGCAGCAATCAGTCTCTTCTGCATCACTGATTTCCAGAAGCACAATACAGAAAACCCTTTCAGACTCCCAGCACACTGACAAAGCTAGAAATAGCTCTTCTATAAACAAGCACTGGAGCATTCAGAGACATTCTGCTGCACCTTTCACAGTATAAATTTGAACCCACCTGTCCTAAGTACTTCTGCCTTTAAGAAGAGCACTGGATGACAGGAGCATCCTGTAAGGCTAACTGCTATGCTCCAAGGCTCTGTTTATGCTAGGAGAGCACTAACATTTTGCAGAGGTTTCCAGGTTCAGGATACCTAACTCTCTGCTGCAAATGATGTCCCATAATGACTCCACTGAACAGTATAGAAAAAGCTGAGGCATCAGACCTGAAGCCATCCAGCCACCTTGTAACCCTGTCATTGAGCAGTTATTTGCATTTCCGTGCCCAGTCACTGTGTTATGTGACACACACTTTCTGCTGTTTCACCTCACTGTGCCTAAATTGCTTGCACCATACCCAGGGCAGACATGAGAAACTGAACCAAACCTGGTCTGGGCCACACAGTAGGAAATCTCAACATTCCAGGGTAGAGATCTAAACCCCTGCCTCCACCTCCCCTGCTCCCTAGCCAGCTGCTCCTGTCTCCTTTGCAACTGAGAGATGTGTGTTTTAAAGCGGAGCGAATAAATCCTGAGTTAGTGGCTCTGAGCACTGCTCCAGCACAGGGGCTGTCACCCACGCAGGAGAGCAAATTGCAGCCACGGACTAGCAAGTATCCGGCAGGAGCGGGCGCTGCTCTGTGCTCCCTCCCTGGGAGGAGTCCGGGGATGCAATGAGCTGTTGCCACCTGGTGGCACCAATACTGAGCCCATCAGGTTTGCTTTAAAAATCACTTACTAGCCCCGAGAGTCATAAGAGGTCCCTGAGAGCATGACCTCTCTAGCAAGGGTGCTGGAATGGTTCTCCAAACCCACTCCATACATGAGCATAGTGGAAACCCTTGAGCTGCTGCAAGCTGAGCAAGTGCCAAGAGTCAGACAACTGCACCAGATTCATGTCCTCATCTCAGATTGAGATCAGCTGCCACACACCAGAGACAAGAGGACAGTTCACAGTAATCCACATCATACAGCTCTGCTGGGCTTTCTGAGGGGTACCTGCATGACCTTTCTGACTACACTGTCACATTAAGTTTCTCAAGATGTACATACCAATGTAAATCGAGGTGTTTCAAGAACTTCATACAGAAAAAACCTACCAATGCTTGAACCAACCACAAACAGACACTTTTTTCATTGAAGAGTTTCATAAACCAGAGCAGATAAGATGCAGAGCAAAAGGTCATAGAATCATAAACTTAGAGAGTGCTCTGGATTGGAAAGGAGATTTTAAAACAATCTAGTCCAACTTCCCTGCAACAAGAAGGGACATTTCACCTACATCAGGTTGCACATAGTCCCATCCAATCTGACTTTGAATGTTTTCAGGGATGGGGTATTCACCATCTCTCTGGGTAACCTGAGCCAGTGTGTCACCACGCTCATTGTAAAAGAAGCCTTCCTTATATCTTATATCTAAATCTACTCTCTTTTAGTTTAAACTACCCCTTGTCCTGTCACAACAGGCCTTGCTAAAAACATTGTCCCAGTTGCACATAGAAGCCTCCTTTTACATATGGCAAAGCTGCAATAAGGTCTTCCCAGAGCTTTCTCTTCTCCTAGCTGAATGACTCCAACTCTCTCAGCCTGTCCTATGTGCTATGGCACAAGTGTTCCAGCCCTCTGATAATTTTTGTGGCCTCCTCTGGACCTGCCCCAACACGTTCATGTCTTTCTTGTACTAAGGACTCTAGAGCTGTACATAGTACTCTAGGTGAGGTCTCACCAGAGCTGAGAGGAGCCACAGAATCACCACCCTTGACTTGCTGGCCAAGCTTTTTTTGATGCAGCTCAGGATGTGGTTGGATTTCTGGGCTTCAAGTACACACCTTTGTCTCATGTCTTTTTCTCGTGGTTTGTTTTGGCCATAGTTACAGCTCCAGGCAAAATGCACTGGATGTTGTCTACTCACCAGCATTGTCAGTTGACTGGGCTGCAAGCTGACTCCTCTTTAAGATCATACCTTTTAAGCCCCATGTACCTTTCTACCAAGGAAGTGTGCAATGGATAGGGATACAGCATATGGTTTACTTCTGGGTGGCAACCAAACCACACTTCCTACATAACGTCTCCAGCCTGTTCATAGACCCTGTTGCTACAAGACAATCTGTCCATGGGTCCCAAATGAAGATCACCAGCCTACACGTGAATCCCCTGTCTCTGGTGAATCTGTCTAGCTTTTGCAATTTAAGATGGGCATGCCATGCTAATCCTACATGCTGACTACACTTAGTTAAGATTTACCCCAAATTAAGTTGACAAAGCAAGATAATTGTTGTAGTCATTCTCAGCTTGATGTCAGCATTATCCCAACACTGTACCACCCTCAGGTCCAGCACCTAGGCTGGTGGGACAGCTTTTAGTGCATGTTCAGACCTAGCACATTAACATAAACACTTTCTGGATAGACTTCTGTCCTCTTGCCTGATGCCAAGAATGAAACTGTATGGCTAAATAAATGAGTCTGTGTGACAAGAGGTGTAGACTTGAGCCATTGGGGTGAAACCATTCCTAAGTAACACATACAGCGTCTCGCAACTTACACCCTCCAGTGGGGTGATTTGTCTGTGCAAACAGGGAGTGGTTCGGTCCGTGCTGAACTGAAGCACAACTTCCTTCTCCTTCATTTCCCACTTCACAAAGAAGATTTTATTCCTGTCTATTCCTAGATCTCTTAAATGAAGATCATAGAATCATAGAATCGTAGAATCATTACGGGTTGGAAGGGACCTCGAAAGATTATCTAGTCCAATCCCCCTGACACAGCAGGATCACCTAAACCAAGTCACACAGGAACACATCCAGGCAGGTCTTGAACATCTCCAGTGAAGGAGACTCCACAACCACCCTGGGCAGCCTGTTCCAGTGCTCCATCACCCTCACTGTGAAGAAGTTCCTTCTCAGGTTGATGTGGAACCTCCTATGTTCCAGCTTACAACCATTGCCCCTCGTCCTATCACTACATGAGACCGAGAATAGCCCAGCTCCACCCTCCCCACACCCACCCCTCAAATATTTGTAGACATTAATGAGGTCACCCCTCAGTCTCCTCTTCTCCAAGCTAAAGAGACCCAGCTCCCTCAGGCTCTCCTCGTAAGGGAGGTGCTCCACCTCCTTTATCATCTTTGTTGCCCTACACTGAACTCTCTCCAGAAGCTCCACATCCCTCTTGAACTGAGGAGCCCACAACTGGACACAGTACTCCAGGTGTGGTCTCACCAGGGCAGAGTAGAGGGGGAGAAGAACCTCTCTTGATCTGCTAACCACCCC
>VXBP01003850.1:75453-187959 GCA_013400115.1 Rhinopomastus cyanomelas
GCCCTCATAAAAGGCTATCAGCTTGGTCAAGCATGACTTCCCTTTTGTGAAGGGAACCCTAATGACCCTCCTGTCCTTGATGTGCCTGGAGACAGTGTCTAGAACAAATTGTTCCATCACCTTTCCTGGAATGGAGATGAGGCTGACTGGTCTATAGTTACCTGGGTCTTCCTTCTTTCCCTTTTCAAAGATTGGGTAAAATTTGCTATCCTCCTGTCCCTAGGCACCTATGCTGATCCCCACGACTGAGCAAAGATGATGGAGAGTGGCCTAGCAATGACTTCCGCCATCTCCCTTAGCACACGCAGGTGCATCCCGTCTGGGCCCATGGATTTGTGCACATCCAGTTTGCTCAACTTATCCCTAACCCAGTCCTCATCAACCAAGGCAGGCACCTTTCTTGCCTCAACCTCCTCTGCAGTCTGGGGCTTGATATCGACAGCCCCCAAGAAGTATAGACAGGCAAAGAAAGTGTTGAGTATCTCTGCCTTCTCTGCATCCTCTGTCTCCAGGGCACCCACCTCATTCAGCAGGGGGCCTACGTTGCCTCTAGTTTTAGTTTTACCTGCTATCTATTTGAAGAAGCCCTTTTTGTTGCCCTTGACTTCTCTTGCTAGCTCCTTTCTAGTTGCATCCCTACATTCTCTTACCAGAGCCTTATAATCACCCCAAGTGGCCACCCCCTCCTTCCATGACCTATAGGCTTTCTTCTTCCTCTTCAGTTTGTAGTTCCCTGATTAACCACTCAGGTCTTTTGGCTCCCTTCCTTGACTTATTCCTGGTTGGGATACTCATTTCTTGTGCTGCAAGAAAGTGGTCTTTGAATGTGGACCAGCTATCCTGAGCTCCCTTGCCTGCCAGTACCCTGTTCCATGGGATTTCCCCTAGCAATTGCTTAAAAAAAGTTGTGCTGAAATAGGGATATTTACAAAACATGTTTGTGGGGCTAGAAGACTGGTCCTGCAGGTAAAAACTCAAGCAATCCAGGTTACCAGACAGGTAGGACCTTTGTTGAAAACCTTCCACCTTCATTTAAATAGATATTATCTCATTACAGGGGTAACCGATGCCAACCCTCTACCTAATTGATGTTTTCACTCAGGTTGCTTCCCAGCGGTCTGGGAAACAGAAGGATGTGCGAGCAGCTGCCCACACAGCAACAGGCATCAAAGGGTGTTCCTTTGGCCGCAGCTCCTCACAGAACCATCACAAATTCGCAATAAACGAACGTTTTGCTGTGCAGGCAGCCGCGGCAGCGCTTGGTACAAGGTTGTGCTATTTTGCCCAGTGTGGGGAAGATAATTAACCTCGTTTTAGTGCAGAACCGGCAACACAGGTTGTGAGAACTGCTTTTGCCTTTCGAAACGTCCATCGGCCACCGACATTAAAGTACGTCTTAAAAAACCCACCCCCTCAAAGCCAGCCCCGGGAAAAAAGAGATGGAAAAGCTCTTCGCTCCTGCCCTCCACTGTGCCCGCCAGCCGCTGTGCTCCGCCCAGTGAGGGACTGAGGGGCACCGAGGGCCCCCTCGATAGCCCCGCGCCCAGCCCCAGAGGTGGCAACAGCGATGCCAGATGCCTCTGCGCGTGTTGGGGAGGGGCGGCCCGAGATTTTCGGACACTCCCCGTGAGGGGCGGTGTCACGAGGCTGCAAACGGCGCCTGGAAGACAAAGCGGCCTCTGCCCGCTCCTGCTGGTACGAGAAGGCAAAGGGGGCCAGGCCTGGCTCCGCCCCGCCGGTTCGGCTCAGCCCGGTGCGGCCCCGCGGGGACCCCTGGGATGGGTAGTGCCGGCCCCCCGCCGCCCGCGGACTCGCTGTCCCGGCAGACCCTGCGCCGTGGTGCCGCCCCCTCCCACCGCCCCCCCACCCAGGGCCGCTGGGCCCTGTGGTGCCCAGGGGCGGCACCGCGCCCGGTCCGATCGGGCAGGAACTGCGCTCCCGGCAGCCAGCGCGGTGGGGCACCCCGGGCCCGTCCCCGTCGCGTCGGCTCGTTGCGCCGGGTCTGGCCCTCCCCCCGTCTCCCGGCACCCCACCCCCTCCTACCTCCCCGTTCGGCGGCCGAGTTCGGCGTCCCAGGGCAGCCTGGAGCGGCGACAGCTCCGTGTGCCAGGGCCCGGCATGGCGCTGCGCCGCCCTCTGAGCGGGGACCGAGGGCCGTAGGTGCGGGGCCGTGCCAGGAGGGGCCCTAAGGCGGCCGTGCGGGGCGGGGGTGGCTCTGGAGTGGCTGCCGTGGAACGCTCCGAGGAGGCCACGAGGAGGTGGGGACCCGGCACGGGGCTGGGAAGGCCTGGGGTGAGACGTGAGGGGACCATGAACGGGACTCAGGGGAGACTGGGAGGGACCACGATAACAAGAGAACAGAAAGGGGTTGCGGGGAGCCGAGGGTGTTGCGCTGGGGAGCGTCGAGGTAGAGGGCTCTGGGGAAGGCTGGGCCTGGGATGCCCCGAGGGGACTGGGCTGAACTGAGGGGTTGTGCCATGTTGGGGCTTTTCTGGTGATGAGGTGGAGAGGAGCCCTGTGGAGAGGTTGCTGAGGAGCACAGTATATCTGGGAGCAGAATTAGATAAAATTGGTCCTGAACCGCCCAGGGTTGGGGTTCCCTGAAGAGGAAGAGGTGCACTAGGATGCTTTGTACTGGGGAGAATGGGAGTGGAGAGGTGCCCTTAGTAAGAGAATTACTGTGAGAGGACAGGAGTGTCTGAGGGTAGCGATGTGGGCCACGGTGGGAAGGATGCTGGGGGTGGTGATGAGGGCATAGTTCTATAGGGGTAACTATAATACTGGGGAGCACATTGATGGAGAAAATGATGCCTGAGGTTTTGTTTGGTTTTGTCATTAAAATGAGTTTCCATGATACTTCTGGAAGCCATGTCTGTAAAGAATTGAGAAATAGGTTTTGCAAGGAGGAGCTGGCGTACTTAGAATGGGTTAGTAGTTTCAAGGAGAACTGCAAATAGAGGAGAAAAACAGATGTAGGTAGCTCTTTTGGAGAATGAGCCAGGTTCTGGCTGAGAATGAGAACCTTGGGTTAGATCTCTTTTGTTCTTGCTTGTCACAGTTGCTCAGTGAATGAGGAAGCATCACTTTGCCACTCTGCTACAGCATCCCAGCCCATCCTGACTTTGCAAAAGTGGATGTCTGAACATCCTGTAGGTATGGCTCACTTGAGAGAATTTGCCAGCCAGGTAAGTGGTAATTAAAAATTTGTTTTAAACTCCTGTATGAAGAACAAATATTATGTTTGTTCTTGAAATGAATTTAAAACAAATCACCAGAAAATTACTCTTTACCACTCCTTAGCCCTCTTGCACGTCTCTGCTCAATTCTGTTAGATGATGGATTTATGACTTAACCTCTGGTGGTGTTGGACTGACAGTGAACACTAGTTTGCCAGCCATATAGGAAGGCAGTTCTTTGTCCTCTTTCTCAGAGGTTAACTTTGCTCTTCATAGAGACACAGGAGTCATTGGCTCTCTGATTATTTTTAATAAAGGAAGTCTAGAAATGGAAGCAGAAAAACTGTGTGTAGGCTGCGCCAGACATACCTTAACTGAGATCTTCAAAACAGTAGCCTGAGAAAAATGGTAATTGTAATCTTAATGTATGAGAGGTAGTGATGCTTGATACTGAATGTTTAACTCTTCTAAGAGGTAGCAACCTCACTGGTTGTGATTAAGTCTCATTACTATGATGACATTTTTGTAAGAGGAATGTGGAAGGATGATGTCATGATTTGGGACTAAAAGCTAAACCATATTAATAGTACTGGTTTGATTCATAGACTCATAGAATCAATAGGGATTGGAAGGGACCTCGAAAGATCAAAGATGCAAAGTTCATTTCCCCAAAGAGAACATGGTGCCTGCTGCAGGTATCTCTTGTGATAGGTGTTAGTGTATAGCATGAAATGTAGATAAGTGCTGGGAAGTTGGGAAAGAGAGGAGACCATGAAGGAGAGGAAGTCAGTAACTGAAGTTCCTTAAAACAAATTTCCTCCTTCCACTGTATTCAGCAGAGGACAATTGTTTGTCAGCTGGTTGGGAAATGCTCTAGGTGCCAGTAATACTAAATGCTGCTATAGTTCCATGTAAACCTTTGGAGGCTGCCAACCTCTCAGACATCTTCAGCTGTTGAAGCAGTGTCACCTTAAGAACTTTTTTTTACAGACTTTCCCTATGTAGGACAGTGATTTTGATGAGCCATAGAACAAGGAACTCCCACTTTTACACAGCAGAACTCTATTCTATGCAGCAGATGCAGGTGTGACTCTTGCTCACATTGCTGAATATGAGTCTTCTATGAGTGAGATCCTGCCAGGCACAGCCCTGAGAAAAGGCCTTGAGCTGGTTCAAAAGGTGTTTGCTTCTTTTTCCATTATGCAGCTTATCTTTTCAGGTAGTAGCTTTGAGATGACGGTAGACATTTACCCTTCCCTAGTCTCGAAGGCTTTGGATATCATGTCTCTGCAGCTGGAGGTGGCAAAGCAGACAAACCCATTTTTCCCTGTGAAGCAGCTGGTGTTACTGACAGGTTTCTCTCATAATACACTGAATTCTTAACTGCTCATGTCTGCAGTAAGTTTTTCGATATTAAAACATGACATCAGTAGTTGTGATGGCAAGCACCCCCACACCTGTCACGACAAACTATCCTTCTTTCGTCTGTTGTGATTCTAGATCCTGGAGGGCAGAAATGGAGGTTGTTACTAGCAGATTGTCCTCATTCCTCTTGTACTTCTTTCCCCTCCCCTTGCACATATGGTCAAGACTGTGCTTTCTGTGCTTACCCTGCAAAGCCTTTTCATGCCTGACTAAGTAATTTTTAGTGTCTGACTCCTCTCAGTGGGGAGAAACTGCATAAGGCTTTTTGCTCCAGAACAACTGACATTCAGTCAAGCGAAAAGGCTTGATGAGGTCACGACAGCTTAAAGGCTTTACTCGTTTTAGTGGAGTGAGGAGCAGAAGTTTGGTCAGCCAGCTCTTCAGTCTCTGTCCTGGTGCTCCATTTCGCAGCTCTGATGGATTCTGTGAGTGTGGAACAAAATGGAAAGATCTCAAGCTGGTGAGCAATTGCAAAGTTGATAGGTGCTAATAAACTTCTTTGGGTTATATGTGCTCTTTTATGGAAATGTAAAACATTTCATCTGCATTTTGTTATGTTCTGCCAATGAAGAAAGATATTTTTGTAGCTGTACAGTTCCAGGACTTGGATTTGCTGCCACAGTGATTCTCTGACAAAAATCATAGAATAATTAGGGACTGGAAGGGACCTTGAAAGGTCATCTAGTCAAATCCCCCTGCCACAGCAGGATCACCTAGACCAGCTTGCACAGGAACACATCCAGGTGTGTTTGAAACGTCTCCAGAGAAGGAGACTCCACAGCTCCCCTGGGCAGCCTGTTCAGTGCTCCATCACCCTCACTGGGAAGAAGTTCCTTCTGATATTTACGTGGAACCTCCTATGTTCCAGCTTACACCCATTGCCCCTTGTTCTATCACCAGATTACATTGAGAAGAGCCGGGCTCCATCCTCCTGATGCCCACCCTTCACATATTTATAGACATTAATGAGATCACACCTCAGTCTCTTCCAAGCTAAAGAGACCCAGCTCCTTCAGCCTTGCCTTATAAGGGGGTTGTTCCACTTCCTTCATCATCCTCATTGCTCTACGCTGGACTCCCTCCAGCAACTCTGTGTCCTTCTTGAACTGAGGGGCCCAGAACTGGACATAAAACTCCAGATGTGATCTCACCAGGGCAGAGTAGAGGGGGAGAAGAACCTCTCTTGATCTGCTAACTACCCTGCTTCTGATCTACCTCAGGATGCTGTTGGCCCTCTTGGCACACTGCTGGCTCATGCTCATCCTGCTGTCCAAGAGGATCCCCTGGTCCCTTTCTCCTACACTGCTCTACAACAGGTCAGTCGCCAACCTGTATCAGTACCTGGGGTTGTTCTTGCCCAGATGCAAGACTCTACGCTTTCCCTTGTTATGTTTAACTAAATTTCTCTCTGCCCAGCTCTCCAGCCTGTCCAGGGCTTGCTGAATGGCAGCACAGCCTGCTGGGGTGTCTGCAACACCACCCAGCTTTGTGTCATCAGCAAACTTGCTGACAGTGCACTCTAATCCTTCATCCAAGTCACTAATGAATAGATTGAACAGCACTGACCCCTGGGGCACTCCACTACATACAGGCCTCCAACTAGACTCAGTCCCATTGACCACTACTCTCTGGCTTCTATCCTGCAACCAGTTCACGATCCACCTCACTACCCGATCATCTAGTCCACACCGCCTCAGTTTGGCTGCGAGGATGCTATGGGAGACTGTGTCAAATGCTTTGCTGAAGTCAAGATAGAGCACATCCACCACTCTGCTGTCATCTATCCATCTGGTTATGCCCTCATAAAAGGCTATCAGGTTGGTCAAGCATGACTTCCCCTTGGTAAAGCCATGCTGACTGTTCCCAATGACCCTCCTGTCCTTGATCTGCCTGGAGACAGCCTATAGGACAAATTGTTCCATCAGCTTTCCTTGGGTGGAGGTGAGGCTGACCGGTCTATAGTTACCTGGGCCCTCCTCCTTACCTTTTTTGAAGATTGGAGTGAGATTTGCTGATCCCCGTGACTGAGCAAAGATGATGGAGAGTGGCCTAGCAATGACTTCCACCGTCTCTCTTAGCACATGCGGGTGCATCCCATCCTGCACTGAGATCAAGTTGTATTTAGAAAGGGGAGAGTTCATGCTTGTTACACCCCTCATTGCAGCACTCTGTAGGTGCAAACTTGTTGAGGTAGAGGAGATTCAGGCTGTGTTCCTCTTCCTGCTTGTGTCCCCCTGAGTGTGGTGTTGTGCTGCTTTTCTAACGGAGTGGTACACTTGCATAGCTTTCTTTTCCAGGCCTGGCTGCCTGTGTTCAGGTGCATGCCAAGGCTTGTATGCCCATTTTGCTGAGTGTTTGCCCCTCAGCACTGAGTTACCGTGTGGCAAGTCAAACAGGAAGATTTTTAGTGGACAGGATCTCTTGAGCAAGTGTACTGCAGAACAGCATAGTTTTATCTATTTTAGTTTGTCACGGAAATCCAGGATTTCTTCCATGGAATGTCTCTTGGCAATGTCTGTAGTGGTAGTTCACAAAGCTTCCACTGGGCAGAGGATCTGCCTGAATTAGGGTAGCACCTCTTTACTCTTCACTGTTTACAGAAAGTGAAGAAATCTGTTGGCAGGATCGCATCCTGCAGCAGGTGTCCAGGAAACTGTAAAAGTGGCTGGACTGACACTTCTACCACTTTGAACCATGCTACTAGATTCAGGGTGTTGCTGGGTGTGACTTTTGTGATTTGGGCAGCTCTGTCAGGGCTGCTGAGGCAGTAACTTACACCTCACCATTCATTTTCTCATGAAACAATTATTTATACAGGAGGGGAAGGGGAAGAAGGTTTTCTTGCAGGGTTGCTTCCCTGCAGGGTTCATTTGCATAATGTTTTCTTTACCAGCTGAGACAGGTGATTCTGGGGAGATGATCACTTTCTCTCCCTTCTACTTGATGCGTGACAGTGGTTGATGTGGTGAGTGGCATTTTCATGGTGCAGTAGGTGACTGTGCAAGGTAACGTCTGGGCCACCTTGCTCCCTTTTCTTTTTAAAAGTTGGTCAAGAGGTGGAAACTGCTCTTGACCACCTCAAATCCTATTCCTTTCCCTACCTCGTTGTCTGCAGCCCCTGTTATGTATCTTCAGTTCCTTTCATCTCTGCACAACCCATCCAGTTCTGTTTCAGTGTGCTTGTTCAAAGTGCAGCCTGGGATATTTGGTTATCCTTCTGTATCTTGGACTGGAATGCACATGGAAATCCCGTTGAGTGACCTGACTGTAAAGCTCACTCTGGGCCTGGCTTATGCCATACAGAAGGCAAACAACTTGTAATGACTGGTTGGCTTAATCATTAAGCAGTACCTAGGGCTGCTTGGTGATAGCCTGAGGTCAAGGGGTAGTGTTGCAGGGAAAAAACACAACTGTTCTGTTCTCAAATAAACCTCTGCCAGCTCAAAGCCCTTGCAAGGGAGAGGTCCCTCTGACTGACCTGTGAGTGCTGGAGGTGAGACCAAGAAATCTGGGTGTGGAAAACTAAATGTAACAGCTTGGCTGTTTCCTGTAGGTCAGGCTGTATTTTCCAGATTTTTTTAAAAGTAGACTTTTTTTTTTTTTAAAAGGCAGGAAAACTAGTCATAAAGTGACTTTTAATAACAAAAAGCAGAACACAATGTCATGGTCTGCAAGTGGATAGAAAATATTAGCATCAGAAAATGGTTTTGATTTCTTCCTTTCTGATTCATACTTGTCTTAATAAAGAGTAAATGTTGAAGCTGCTGTTAGAGAGTCAGCATTTCTCTGATGATCGTGTTAATAGATTCACAGTTGATGTGCCTGGCTAATGAGTGAAATGCTGGTTGTTTCTGCATCTAGGTATGCCAGCTAGAGGAGAGGTTAGTCTGCAGATGGAGTGTCCATTCAGATCTCCTCACAACTCTGGGAATAGGCAGGTGTCTGGCCTCCTTGCTGCTGACCTTCCAGAATATATAAGGCTCCCTCTGCAAACATCTCTGGCTCTGGTGAGAGAAAGTAGGGATTGAGCTAGAAAAGCCAAGGCCTCCTTGGAATTAACCTTGCAAGAGAGGTCAAGGGCAACAAAAAGGGCTTCTTCAAATACATTGCAGGTAAAACTAAAACTAGAGGCAACGTAGGCCCCCTGCTGAATGAGGTGGGTGCCCTGGAGACAGAGGATACAGAGAAAGAGGAGTTACTGAATGCCTTCTTTGCCTCTGTTTGTACTTCAGGGGGCTGTCCTGATCTCAAGCCCCAGATGGCTGATGCTACAAAGGAAGTTGAGGCAAGAGAGGAGCTTGGCTTGGTTGATGAAGACTGGGTTAGGGATAAGTTGAGCAAACTGGATGTGCACAAATCCATGGGCCCAGATTGGATGCACCCGCATGTGCTAAGACAGACAGTGGAAGTCATTGCTAGGCCACTCTCCATCATCTTTGCTCAGTCATGGGGATCAGCATAGGTGCCTAGGGACTGGAGGATAGCAAATGTCAGTCCACTCTTCAAAAAGGGTAAGGGGGAGGACCCAGGTAACTATAGACCGGTAAGCCTCACCTCCACCCAAGGAAAGGTGATGGAACAATTTGTCCTATAGGCTGTCTCCAGGCACATCAAGGACAGGAGGGTCATTGGGAACAGTCAGCATGGCTTTACCAAGGGGAAGTCATGCTTGACCAACCTGATAGCCTTTTATGAGGGCATAACCAGATGGATAGATGACAGCAGAGTGGTGGATGTGCTCTATCTTGACTTCAGCAAAGCATTTGACACAGTCTCCCACAGCATCCTCGCAGCCAAACTGGGGCGGTGTGGACTAGATGATCGGGTAGTGAGGTGGATCGTGAACTGGTTGCAGGATAGAAGCCAGAGAGTAGTGGTCAATGGGNATTGGACAGCAGGATGAGCATGAGCCAGCAATGTGCTCTTGTGGCCAAGAGGGCCGACAGCATCCTGGGGTGGATCCGAATGGGGGTGGTTGGCAGATGGAGTATTGTGTCCAGTTCTGGGCCCCTCAGTTCAAGAAGGACACAGAGTTGCTGGAGGGAGTCCAGCGTAGAGCAATGAGGATGATGAAGGAAGTGGAACAACCCCCTTATAAGGCAAGGCTGAAGGAGCTGGGTCTCTTTGGTTTGGAGGAGACTGAGGTGTGATCTCATTACTATGAGAAGGAACTTTTTCACAGCAAGGGTGACGGTGCACTGGAACAGTCTGCCCAGGGGAGTTGTGGAGTCTCCTTCTCTGGAGACATTTCAAACCTACCTGGATCTGTTCCTGTGCGGCTTGGTCTGGGTGATCCTGCTGTGGCACAGGGATTTGACAAAATGATCTTTCGAGGTCCCTTTCCAATCCCTAATGATTCTATGATTCTATCTAAAGACAGCTGGGCTGGATGCTGCTTGGAATTGGGTTGCAGCAGAAAAGACAGCTGATATGAAATTGTATTTATATTATTGGTGTATTTTGCCCTCCAAACACGTAGGACAAAGTTCACGTCTTTGAAACCATTCTATTCTTGAAGTGCAGGAAGGCAGATGAGAGAAATGGCCTTGGAAGCTTCCTGGGGCTTGTGCCCATTTTTCTCATCTGGATCTTTAGAAGAAGGTTGGTTCTAGTACACCTTGACTCTTTCCATTCAGGTGTGCACAAATGCTTGCTTCTTGAGCTGCTTTCGCACCACTTTCGTGTCTGAGATTCAGTAGTTGTGCTCCAAAGGAGCTGACACTTTCTGTAGATATGCTTCTGGGCTTTTCTTCTCCTTCTCCACCACAGCCTGCAGGGGCAGAAGGCTCGTATAAAAGGTTTCTTCTGTTCTTGTCAACTTGGATATATCATGTGTAAGTTCCTTAGCACCTAAAGATCTTTTAGATATGTGATTTTTGGGTAAATTAAACAACATGGATTAGGATATTAACTGTATGGGTAGTTTGACACTCTACAGGCTGCTCTGGGACTTAATGGACCCTTCCCATCTCTGCTTTCTGGCCTAGCACTCCAGGGTGGATCCTGAGGAGCTGTTCACCAAGCTGGAGCGGATTGGCAAAGGATCTTTTGGTGAAGTGTATAAAGGAATTGACAACCGCACCAAGGAAGTGGTTGCTATCAAGATCATTGACCTGGAGGAGGCTGAGGATGAAATTGAGGACATTCAGCAGGAGATCACAGTGCTCAGTCAGTGTGATAGCCCCTACATCACTCGGTACTATGGCTCCTACTTAAAGGTAGGACAAAGGCATGGCAGTTATCATACCAGCAGTTTGGGAATGGGGTGGGCTTCTCCATGCGTGCTGCAGCTGTTGGTGGCAGACAGCACTGAAAGGTGGCCAATCTGTGAGTGGCATTGTGGCAGCAGGAACAGCAGTGGCTCTGCATTTATGTGGTCTTAGCAGGAAGCTTTTTTTTAAGACCCTTGCAAAGCACATGGAAATGAAGTGTCTGGTACAGTGTGGTCCCAAGAGCAGAGCACTTTGCTGGAGAGAAACTTATTCATTGAAGAAGCTGACCTCTCTTTGCTTTGGTTATTCTTGAAGGGAAGTTTGCAAAATGCTTTTCTAAAATACCGCACTTGTAGGGAAGTACCACTGGGAGTTCTGTGCCTCTGGAAAAAAGAGGAGTCTGAAACTGTACTGTGTGATCTTGTGATCATCACTTCTGATGAGATGATGAACAGAAATTCATTGGAGTAGTTCTGGATACTACTTCTGTTGAGAACAGGCTTAGGATCTACTAGTAGTGATCACTAATAGTGATGGCTGATACCTGCCAGCTTCTGGAGGAGTATGTAATGCTGGATCTGTGGCAAACAGTTCATAGCTCTTTGGATCTTGATTATTCCTTATAGTTCCATATTTCCGCTATTCCTTCCATCGTTTTCAAAGGCAATAGTGCATCTTCTCAGCCTTCTACTGAAAAAACAAGCAAGCTGCAGTTGTGTGGATCTGCTGCTTATCTCCTACTAGGACCTTTTGAACCTCAGTCTGGAAATCTCTGAGGAGCGAGAGAACGTCTTTCTGGTTGTACCTTTCAAGCTGGGAGTGCTGTTTATGAGAGTACCTGAGAATCTGCTCATCTCTGTGGGTTGTGTAGTCTGCTACCTACAGGAGCACTAAGGTTGCTCAGGTAAAACTGCAGACCAAGAGACAAGTGTGCTGGGGCAGGTCCACCACTATAATGCTGCGTCAGCAGGGAGTTTCCAGCACCCTCCACCTGCTCCTGTGATGTGCAGCATCTCTTGGATTGTGTACAGGTCTACTCATGTGTCTCGCTGCCTTTTTCTGTTTCCTGCCTGCTGTTATTAATGGCTTTGCTCTTGATTTCTTTTCTGGCTTGCAGGGCACTAAGCTGTGGATAATCATGGAGTACCTAGGAGGAGGTTCAGCCCTGGATTTGGTAAGTATGTGGTAAGCTTTGCACCATAAGAAACGTTGAAGCCTTGGTTTGTGACATGCCTGTAACCACTCAGATGCCACATACCATCTTTCTGACAGCCCTCTGCCTGAAGGGTGGACAGTGCAGGACAGGCATGCTGGCTGTGCATATCCCAGGACAGGGGAAGTGTCTGCACAGAGGTCAGCTGTCAAAGCTACAGTACACTCTGCTGCTTTAGAGTGGGAAGAGCCAGTGAACTGAAATGGGACAGCAGCCAGCTCTTCTGAGCAGTGTGAATCTCAGTTAATACCAGCTCATGGTACTGTTCAGTGCTTGTGTGGCATCGAGCTCAGCAGTCTCAGTCTACAAACAGGATTCCCTGGTGTTTGATAATACAGGTGATGTTTAGCAGATTACTCCAGACTTAAGGGAATGCAAATGCAGAATGAACACATGGGCCGAGTTCTGCTGTGCCGTGTTCTGTCACAGGAGCTTTTCTTTGTTCCTTAGGACAATAAAGCCTATTTTACCAGAGCATAACTACTGTCATGTAGTGAAAGCTGCTGAGATTGCACAGACTTGAGGTGGGGTGGGGCTGGGGCGCTGTCATCATCAGCGGTTATCTTAGTGTCAGAACCTCAAGTAGAAGAAGAGACTCTTTTAGAGAACTGATGGAAAGAAGAGCTGCTTTGATACTCCAAGCCACAGGGTAGCAGTTGTCTCCAGGCCATTGCAGAGGCTGAAATTCAGTTCTTGCATGCTAGCAGAGACTGGAGCAAGAGCAACTGTTAAGATGTTCTGTTCACCAACTTACCAGCCAAAGTGAGAGATGGGCATCCTGCTGTTTTTCTGGGAACACTTCAACAGAAAACCTCAGAAAGATTTAGTGTTGAAAGTGGAAAGTTCAGCATTCTGCCTGCAGAATATGTACCAGGCGTGTGCATTCCTGCTGAATGTGACCGGCTTGGTCAAGATTTCCAAATAAGAAGCTGAAAGTCTGGAAAATCTGAGGCAGTGGTCACTGCCCTTTAAGTTGTCTTTCTGCCCTTTCTCAGTTGAAGCCAGGACCCCTGGAGGAGACTTACATAGCTACTATCTTAAGAGAAATCTTAAAGGGTCTGGATTATCTACACTCTGAGAGGAAGATACACAGGGACATCAAAGGTAAGGGTGGACAGCTGACCTGCATTTCTTGTAAGGGATGTTACTAACATAAGATTCAGAAGTATTATGCAGCAATTATCTGAGAGGTTTCCAAGACGGTTTCTGAATGCTGGTTTTTGTCGTGGATAGTTTGTTTTTTAATTTGATGTTTGTAGTTTTGCTGCAACTCGTGTATTTTTCACGTCTTTAAAGATTTAAAAGATCTGTAGCTTCTGTGGTATCTGTAGTTTGGATAGGCAGTGGGCCAAAGCAAAGGAGTCAATGAAATACATGGACAAATATTAGCTGACTCCTAACTATGTGTGGACATTTGCATTACCGCTGGACCCCAAGCTGTGTGTGCACTGGTTTATCATGGTTATTAGATTACTGTGAAGGTGAGCTGTCCTCATGCAGGGTTCACAGCCCTAGAAAATCAGGGCAGCTTGTGCCAGCTTATCCTGTTACTGATTTTTATAGTCATTAGCTGGATGCAGTTGAGAGAAACCTGGTGTCTGCCTCTCAAAGAGCAGACAAACATCAAGCACAGACCATCAAAGACACCAGAAGGGTGGGGTGCAATGGAGATGTGGCCAGTGTTGGATGCAAACTGCTCTGCCCTTCTGCAGGAAGGGGTGTCAACAAGCAGAATAGAGGAGTCTCGTGCAGGGAGATACATAGGAAAGATTCCGTTGTGTATGAGTGTGTATGTATTTCTAGAGCTGCAAGCCATGCAGGATTATGGGCTGCCAACAGAGTGGGGAAATGCTAAAGGTTTATAGGTAGGGTCTTTCTGGTTCTACAAAAAAAAATTGTTCCAAAATCTTGCAATGTCACTGTCTTAAGCTAATCTTGTACTGTGGGAAACAGTACTAGATTAGGGCTGGTGAGCTCTTCAGGAAGATCTGCTCTTCAACCTATGCTGAGTGCTACTCCAAAGAAAAATCAAGAGCATTTGAGGTATCTTGGGCCATGTTGCCTTCTCTTCTTTGTGTGTCCAGGAATCATGTCTAGTCAATACTAGGGCCCTTCACGTCTACTCTGTTCTAGAAATACTCCCCTTCTGCTCTGTTGGAGTGTGCTAACTTGTCCCGTGGTACCTAGTAGAGGTCAGGACATGAAAATAAGTCTGAGGCTGGAAGTCTGAGCTGAGGATTTTTGCTGGGGCAAAGGAGGGTGTTACAGGAGGTCCAGTCTTGGTATTCAGTTCTGTGTTGGGTGGAGATTATTTGGAAACAACTGGTCTTAAATACTTTTTTTTGTGAACAGCTGCCAATGTGCTACTGTCAGAACAAGGAGATGTGAAACTGGCTGACTTTGGGGTGGCTGGACAGTTAACAGACACGCAAATTAAGAGAAACACCTTTGTTGGGACTCCATTCTGGATGGCACCAGAGGTCATTAAACAGTCTGCTTATGACTTCAAGGTGAGCTGGGAGCTTGCTGCTTCTATATATGAGCTGGTGATTAATACAGGGGCTGGAGGTGCTGCTTATTGCAACAATGACACTTTCCTGTTACAGTTTGGGGTCTGTTGGAGAAGTTTATTAGATATGTGTCATAGGTTTATCCCAAGATGAAATGAACCAGTTCATTTAGTTAATGTGGTAATGGACCGAAACAAAAAACCAAAACAAGGAGTGTTTGAAACCTACTTACAGACTGCAGGCCAAACCCACAAAATAACTCGGTTTGGGGGGAAAAAACCAAAACACTTTTAGTTCACCCCACATCAAAACATCACACAAAGACAGCGGGAGGTTAATCACGTGCTCTTACTTAAATGGGACCAACTACTGTCTCCACTCCCTCAGAGGGAAGAGACTTTTGGCAGTTCTTTCTCCTTGTGGAAACGTGGAGTCCATTCAGTCTGTGAATGGACACACAGCCCTCAATATCAGTGGGTAGTTTGAAGTTCAGTTCTCTACTCGATGTGCTTCCAAGCCAGTTCTCCATTTCCAGCTTGCTGATTCCTGTGGCTATGAACAAGGGAAGAACTCTCCATTTTGCAAAACATAGAATTCAGACAAAACCTTCCTTGTGCTGATCTTTTTCTCTCTCTCTCCATTGCTGTGTTCCCAGGACAAAATGGCTGCCATGCCATGCTTTCCTCTCTGAAACACAGGTCAAAGTGCAGCGAAGGAGGAGGAGGAGTTGGAAACACAAAACTGGAAGCTGCAAACCCATCATTCTAGTTTCTTCCAGAGCTGAAAAAATTTCAGAAGTTGCCATAGCAACTTCCCAGTGCCTCAGGCCAAGAAACCTCAAATGTCCAACTATGACAATATGAAACACCTTGTCTGATTTTTACATGGTCAGCCTTTTGGCTGTGCTAAAGCTTTGTGCTCCCATGTTGCAGAATTGCTCCTTGCTCTTCTGCACTATCATTGTTCTTGCTCTTCTTTCAGGCAGACATCTGGTCCCTTGGAATTACAGCCATTGAACTAGCAAAGGGAGAGCCTCCAAATTCTGACTTGCATCCTATGAGGGTTCTCTTCTTGATCCCTAAAAATAACCCTCCAACACTTGAGGGTCACCACAGCAAGCCCTTCAAAGAGTTTGTGGAAGCCTGCCTCAATAAGGATCCAAGATTTGTGAGTGTTGCTGTCCACCTGTGAATTTGGGTAGAGTATTGCATAGGTCAAAGAATACAGCAGGAAGACCTTTAGGTACAAGGCTAGAAAACAGAAGTACTTGCAGAATGAGTGGGAAAGCCTGGCAAGACTGAAGTCTTGAATGTGTAGTGTACAGAGATAGAGGTAGCATGTTTTTTTTCATTTGCTCCAGAGGCCGACAGCTAAAGAGTTGCTGAAGCACAAGTTCATCACACGCTACACCAAGAAAACCTCATTCCTGATGGAGCTGATAGATCGGTTCAAGCGCTGGAAGTCAGAGGGCCATGGAGAAGACTCCAGTTCTGGCGATTCTGATATGTACGTATGTGGGCCATTGCGCAGTGGTGCCTGTGCAATGTCTCCGGTGCCCTGGGGTAGCCTGCTGCCAACAGCTCAGGCCCCTTTCTCCACCAAGGTTGGAGGTCATGCCGTAACTTGAGGAGCTCTGTGAGCATCTTATGAGAGCAGGTGACTCTTGCCCAAAGAAACAGGCTGTTAACTCCTGTTAGGTGGTATCCAGTATTCTATTCTCCTCTTAACCTGCAGAGCCTTTTTGCTGAGTGTAAGCAACCAGAAGTACTAACACGAAATGCGTGGTCTGTGCGTAACTAGTAAAACAAGGCTCTTGTTGCCTGTATTTTTTGCACATTCAGTTAAATACAGGAGGTACAGCCTTTAGTAACTGGCAGCAACTGTGTTTGTGTATTTGTGGGTAGAGAACTTTACTACTTATGTGGAGGATAATGAGAAGCTTCAGGTGAGGAAAGGGCACTTCATTGCCAGGCTGGTGTCACAGAGCTTTTCTTCACTTCTAATGGAAGCAGCTCAAGTGACCAAGGACTGAGAAGCTGGCTTGCAACATCTAATCCTGGTCCATCAAACTGTGAGCTTAGGTTGTCTTGAAAGTCTCATAAACAGTGCTCAAAATTGTCTTCGGGTTGGCTAGAGTAGAAACATACTTGTGATTTGGAAACACGCAGTGATGCTGTATGTGGGCCATAGAGATCGAACAGTTTCTCTTTAGGATTTTTTTCTTTGATAGGGAAATGCCTTGAATCCTTTACTGATAAAACAATAAATCATACAATGTTAGGTACTGGAAGAGACCTCGAAAGCTCATCTAATCCGAACCCCCTGGCAGAGCAGGATCACCTAGATGAAGTTACACAGGAAGGTGGGGGAATGTAAGTGTGGGAATGCATGGGTAAAGCACCCGGTGCATGGAGCTGGGGCTGTCTTGACCTTCACCTTTTCATTTGCAGCGATGGAGATACGGAGGATGGAGACCAGGGTCCAATCTGGACGTTCCCACCAACAATTCGCCCCAACTCCTTGAGCAAACTGCACAAAGGAATGGCTCTTCACGGTTCCCAAAAGGTCTGTTTGCTCTCTTTCAGAAGTGGACTGAACCGAGACAGTTGTGTTCTAAAATATACTTTAGTCTCACACCAAGGGCTGCTGCCCCTGAGTTCCCTCTTCCATGTCATCACGGCACTGTAATCTCTGGCCTTCCTGGGACCTGGTGAGGTGACTGCCATTGAAGTGCTGTAAATTTCCCAGAGGATTAGTACTCCGTGTGCCCTGAGAGCCTTTGCCTGTGATTCTAACTTTCCATGTTGTTTTCTAGCCTACTGAGCCCATCAAGAGGCAACCACGTTCACAGTGTCTCTCCACACTTGTTCACCCAGTTTTTGGGGAGGTGAGTAGAAGCTTCTTGGTGTCTGTAATGGTTGAAGAAAGATAGGTAATGAATGAGTAAGTAAATGGGAAGGATTTGGAGGAGGGACACGCGGTAAAGCATCTAATAGGATGAAGGGACTATGAAGTATTTATGCCTTTGTTCAGAGGTCTGTACCGTGTATTAGGAAAGTACCTGATGTGTCCTCTCCAACGTACCTGTGTTCCTAGAAGCATGGTATTGCTGGGTTGTCTTCTGCTGAGGAGAAGGTAGAGAAGAACCTGTTTCTTAACTGGGCTTGGTAATGCCCAGAAAACTGGATTCTGATATCCCCAGCCTCTGTGGCTCAAGCACAGATTGTGTTAGGACAGGCAGGTACTTGACCTTGCCATCACTGCATGTTTCCCAGATGTGCTAGAATTTGGGTGGATTAGAGCAGGAGCTGGCTTTGCCAGTTACTACGCCTTCTCCTTGATTTATGTCTGCTCTTGCTGGCATGCTGAAGAGTTACCTGCTGCAAAGCCTGTGGAAGGGAGACAGACAAAACTGCATTGGGCAGATCCTCTAAGTTTCCATGCCTTGCGTCCTGGGTGAGGATATGAAGTTGAAGTAAAAGCTGCCGTTAATGATAGGACAGTGGCTGTGTCAGCAGAAAGCTGAATTGTCTTTCCAGCTGGGTGATGTTTCCAGGGAGGAGAAGAGGATAGTAATCATAAGGGTGCTGCTGCTTCAGTTGCTGTTTGAGCAGGAGTGTAGGAAAAGGCAGTTCTGCTTCAGAAAATATTGCTTACACAGACACTGTCAGGGTTCTTTCTGTAGGGTGCTGGGTCACAGCCACCCTTTCTGTGGTTCTGGTGCCTTACTCTTCTGGATGCTGATGCTGTTCGAGTGGTGGCCGATCAGAGAGCTGATGATTTGGTTTTTTCCCAAGGAACTTCAGGTTCTTTTGTCAGGTGTAGTGTTATGTGGAAAGAGGATTTGCTGCAGGGCAGAAAGCAGAGGTCATTTAGAAAAGCAGGCTCTTGAGAGAGCACTGTTTTGGAAACTGTGAGTTCATCTGACTGGCATCTTCTGTAGTCTGCTTAGCTTGACTTCCACAGGTCAAGAGTATGAGGCAGATGATCTGAGTCTTGTAGGCCTAGACCTGTGAGATAAAAATTGATAGGAACATTGTTTTCTGGTGCAGGCTGTTTGGAATCACTGACTTAAGTTCAATTTGACTGACTGACAAACAGTCCTTTCTGTTAAAGACCTTATTGGGAGGGGAAAGGGTGCTCAGAGCTGTGTGTTCTCCAAACCAGAGCATCCATGCTTCTCACCAGATGTGCTGCACCAATTCCATGCAGGAAGTGGCTTCTTGGACTTTCTACGTCTGCTGGTTTGACTCCTTTGCCCCAGATTTGCTGACCTTCCTTTCCTTTGATTAGGCTTCACTGATAGGTCTGCTGATTCCAGTCAGAAGAACCAGGTGCAGGGAAGGTTCCAGACAGTTTCTGAGATAACCTGAGTTCTGTGTGCTTTTCTTCAAGTCTTGAAGTAGGAAGTCTGTTCCACTGATGGTTGCACATGTTCTTTTTGGTTCTAGTTTCCTACCAACAGCAGATTTTCTTCTTGTCACTGGATTCTTGCCTTTTCCACCTGCTGGGTTTTGATCAGCCCTTTTATGGGAAGAGTTGATGCTGCTCATAGTTTTCACTCCATGGATTCTGTTGGATTTTAAGATTAAAAATGACCCATGGTGGTAATTAACACAAATGTGAGCAACTGCAAATTCAGAAACCTGTGTGCCCTTTCTAGAGTAGAGAGGAAAGGTCTAAGGTGTTGTGGCACACTGTTGTCTAACCCTCTGCTCATCTGCAGAGAGCTCTTCTGCAGTGGAAAGTGGCAGGGTAACACAGACTGCTCATATCACAGGCTGCTGGGCAAACTAAAGGTCAGTGGCTTGGCATCAAAGGCTGATGATAAACTGCCAGTTTGCTTGCTGTGGCTCAGCTTGCTCAACTTGCAGGCAGTTCTTGATCAGGTAGATGTCAAATCAAATACTTGGCTTAGCATCACAACTATTTTTGGCCTAAGAAGTCTGTAGCCTTGACGTGTAATTGAGTTGCCCTCCATGCTCCCTCCCACTTCTGAGTAAACAGAAGTGTGTGAGCTGATGCCACAGGCTGTGTCAGTGAGCAGTCACCCTGCTGGAGATGCAGCAGTGGTTTTTTTAGTTAGAAACCATTTGTCTCCAGTAGGAGACTTAGAACACAGGAGTGGCCACAGCTGGGGATTAGCATTCACGTTGTCCTGCTTTCTGGACCATGAAGAAAGGTGCACTCCAACAACAGGAAAGGCTGATCCTAAAATTGTAGGCAAAGAACACTGAAGCTAACGTAAAGCCTTTTAATCAGTGTAGCCTAACAGGAGCTTCATTGGACTGGGCATTGGTTAGCTGTCAGACATTGCTTGTTCAACAAAAGGTTTGATTCTCTCCAGCCCACTCTGTAATGGTGCTCACTAGGGAAGGAGCTGCACCATGAGCTGCTTGTGTGAATGAGGTGGGGAAATGCCACAGAGGTTCCAGCTGTGGGTTTTCCAGTTACAGCCACCTTCTATGCTCAGCATGGTGACCTTAATGACAGAGGTTTAGCTACTTCAAATTAACAGCTGGTAGCATGTGCAAGTCACTCTGAGGCTCGTGAGGCCAGGTCAGGTAGATATAGAGGGAGGCTCTTCACCTTGGTCAGAAGCTGCACGTGGAAGTTGGGGTGCGTGTACTTCTTTTCCTCTGTCCTCCTTAGGAAATCTTTCTTTGGGTGGAGTGTTGGAGGCCATGTGTCTCAGGATCTGTAGCGTGGCAGTAGTCTGCTTCAGCCTCCTAGTCGCTACACAGGTTTTTGTGGTTATTACATGTGCTGGCAAACAACTCCTGGTGTTAGGGTATTTTCTGCCCTGTGTATGGCTGGGTGCTAAGGTGTTGCTGGCACCCGAGGTGACTGTTGGTTCAGATACAGGTAGAGCATTTTTGTTCTGTTACTTCTTATGGGTTTGCACAGCCGTTGATCCTGTTCAATATCTGTATCAATGATCTTGATGAGGAGATTGAGTACACCCTCAGTGAGTTTGCAGACGACAAGAAGTTGGGAGGGAGTGTCAATTTGCTGGAGGGTAGTAGGGCTGTACAGAGGGACCTTGACAGCCTGCATCGATGGGCTGAGGATAATTATATGGGTTTCAGCAGTGCCAAGTGTCAGGTCCTGCATTTTAGTTACAACAATCCCATGCAATGCTACAGGCTTGGGGCAGTGTGGCTGGAAGGCAGTCCAGCAGAAAGGGACCTGGGGGTTCTAACTGACAGGCAGCTGAATATGAGCCAGCAGTGTGCCCAGGTGGCCAAGAAGGCCAATGGCGTCATGAGCTGTATTGGAAACTGTGTGTCCAGCAGGAGCAGGGAGGTAACTGTCCCTCTGTACTCAGCACTGGTGAGGCCAGTTTTGGGCACCTCAGTACAAGGGACACATCGAGGTGTTAGAGCAAGTGCAGATTTGGGAAATGAAGCTGGTGAAGAACCTGGAGAATAAATCTTATGAGGAGAGACTGAAAGACTTGTGGCTGTTTAGTTTAAGGAAGAAGAGGCTAAGGGGAGACCTCACAGCTCTCTACAATTACCTGAAAGGACATGGTAGAGATGTTGGTGCTGATCTCTTCTCACAGGTAATTAGTGACAGAACCAGAGGGAAGGGCTTCAAGCTCCAACAGGGTAGATGTCTCCAGATTAGACATCAGGAAAAAATTCTTCCCGGAGAGACTGGTCAGGCACTAGAATGAGCTGCCCAGGTTGGTGGTTGAGTCACCATCCCTGGATGTGTCTAAAAGTTGGTCAGATGTAGTGTTGGGGGATGTGGTTTAGGGGTGAACTTGTAGAGTAGGGTTGATGGTTGGACTGTATGATCCCAGGGGTCTTTTCCAAACTGAATGATTCTATGATCCATTTCTACTATTGTTTGGTTAAAGAAAATATCAAGTCCTGTTTTGTTAAAGACATCGAGTACTATTAGTACCTGCAGGAAAGTCTGATCTCCAGACATGGGATGTCAGTCTTCCTGACCTATGAAAGACCCCATTATTTTTTGTAAGAAGGATATGGGTGCCCTCCTGCACCCTTGTGGAGTCACACCAAAAAGGCAAGGGACTTGATGGCTGTGCTGTGGCCAGTGCTGGCTGCAATGAGGTAAGGAACTAATACATTTCTACCTCACTATTTCAGCTTAAAGATAAGCACAAGCAGACTGGAGGCAATGTGGGAGCTATGGAAGAGCTGGAGAATGCCTTTAGCTTGGCTGAGGAGTCCTGCCCCGGCATCTCTGACAAACTGATAGCACACATGGTGGAGCGAGTACAAAGGTGAGTGTCCTCTATAGTGCAGGCTGGGGTGGGGCTGGTAGTGAACAGAACCGTTGTCACTGTCCGTAGCTATGGCAAAGGTTCGTGTTGAGTAATCAACACCCAGAAAGTTAATATGGATGACAGATGACTTTAATACTTCCAAGTCACTTCTTTTAATGGCTTTGCTTTTAAAAGAAGCAGGTCTTCATGCCTTGGAAGTACTTTTATAGAATCATAGGATGACTTAAGTTGGAAGGGATCATCTAGTTCTAACCTCCCCACCATGGCAGGTTGGATACCTCTCACTAGATAAGGTTGCCCAGAGCCCCCTGTAACCTGTCCTTGAACACTTCTAGGTGAGGGGGCAGCCACAACCTCCCCAGGCAGACTGTTCCAGTTCCTCACCATCCTCACAGGGAGGAATTTCTCCTTGAGATGTAATCTAAATCTGTCATCTTCTAGCTTGAAACCATCCCCTTTGTCTTATCACTAGAGTCATCATTTAAAACTCCCTCTCCTGCCTTCCCGTAGGCCCCCTTCAGAAGGCTGCCATAAGATCCCTCTAGAGCCTTCTCCAAGTGGAACAACCCCCAGTTCCTTCAGCCTGTCTTTATATGAGAGGTGTTCCAGCCCTCTAATCATCCCTGTGGTCTCCTCTGGACTTGCTCCAACAGTTCTGAGTACTTATATTGGGGGCTCCAGAACTGGACACAGCAATCCAGGTGAGGTCTCACAAGAGCAGAACAGAGGTGGAGAATCCTCTCCTTTGGCCTGCTGTTGACACTTCTTTTGTACAGCTCAGGAAACAGTTGGCCCTCTGCGCTACCCTCGTTGCTGGCTTGTGTTGGGCTTTTCATCTGCCAAGCATCCCCAGATCCTTCTCCTGAGGGCTGCTCTCAATCCGTTCACCACCCAGCAAGTATTTGTGCTTCCACGACTCATGAATCTTCAGGTTCTTTATATGGTTTGTGAACCACTTAAAGTCAGGTCTACTGAAGTCCAGGGTAGCAAACTTGCTGGATGCCATCCAGTGAGTCCAGCTCTGTGTCCTTCCCCATTTTGAGCCTAAAGACCTCTTGATAAACCCCTGAATAAGCTCACAAGTGAGAATACTTTTCTGTCTCAGAGAGAGGAGATTTGGCTTCTGTAGTGTAGGTTAGTATTGCAGAGCACAGGAAGATGCTGCTGTTCACCTTCCTCGTTTCTTACTGTAAAACACCAGTGCGCAACATTTCTTAGTAGCCTAAAATTTAATTGTAAAAGCCCCAAAAAATGCCACCTTGGCTGTCTATTGAACTGTGGGGTGTTCCTTTCAAGACTTTGTCTAGAAACCTGACCATGACAGTGGAGACAAACACATCCAGCCTTACCTCTTCATCTGCAGATGCAGTGGCTGGCACAGTGCGAAGGGGCCCCGTCTGTTTTTCGGGTGAGGGCTGGAAATGACCAGTTCCACCCGTTATTCTTTCTTGCAGGTTTTCACACAGTCGGAACCACCTGACTTCTGCCCGCTGACACCTACATTCCCTGCTGCTGTTTTGAGGGGGGCAGGACTTTTTCCAGCTTCATAAACTACATCTCTAATCCAGACTACCATCTGCTGTTGGACGTACATTGTGTTATGGATTTCAGGACATTTCAGAGCCTTCATAGTCCACGTGTTTCCATGGTAACCCAGAGTGGGGGGGGGGGTTTGCAATGCAAGTACAATTTAGACCTTTTGCAGAACCCGAGATGGGTGGTCTAATTGTTTTTACAATGTAATCAGTGCAGTTTTCATTGTTTCCCTATGGATGTATCCATGTTGGCTTGGTTTGATGCACAGCTTGTTACTGGTAAATGCCTGGCTGCTGGAAAGGAGGAAGATTCTCTTCCATTGCAAGGCTGCAGACAAGTCTGATGGGTTTAGCCTCCTGCCCTTCCTACAGAAGAGTTTGTGAGCAGTAATGTGTGAGTGCAAGTGTGTCTGGAAGCTCCACATGCATTACAGCCGCTGGGCCAGTCAGAGCAGCTTTCCGCTTCTTGGGAGTTGCTGCTTCAACTTCTTCCACACTAGCAGTGAAAAGGAGCAGCTGAGCTCATGTGCTGCTGCTCTTTCCCGGCTTGTGTTTCACAGGAGGGTGGGTTTGCTGACTGCAGTCTTTTGGCTCTGGGACATCATTATATGTATTAGGCCTTGGTTCATCTAATTCAGGCAAGATCCAGAGGAAGGATGACAAAGTGGTTACGTTTAGTTTGGGAGCTGGTGCAGGTATCTTCTTGGATGCTTTCTGCAACTAGATGCACAGATGTGGCAGTACTAGGCCCCGAGTGGAGCAGACATGTTCTGTGCATGCCCAGCTCTTGCACAAGGATTAAAAAAGGAGGCAGGGGGAAGACAACAGTCAAAGGTGCTGATGAGGCTTCAGTTCAAAGGGTAGACTAACATTGTGTAACAGTCCTCAAGGCAAGAAGGCTGTCCTTTACAGAAAGGCAGAGCAGCAATGGAATCTGTGTGGTAGGGCATGGGGCAGCTGTCACAAAAGCAGCTCTAAGCCTCCATCCCATTCTTCTCAACTTGCCCTTTCTGGTGTTTTTTCTAGTTTGGGGTCTAGCCTTGATGTACCCACAGCTCTGCTCCAAGCTGTGGTGGTGTTGCCTAGCAGAAAAGTTAAAGGATCTACTGCCGCAGTGGCTTCTTAAGGGCTGCTGGGCATGGCTCCCCTGGAATTGGAGCCATCCCCAAGCAGCTTTGGTCTGTGTATGATTCTAGTTTATAGAGCAAACCCTTAATTCAGGTAAATGCAGAGATCTTAAATCTGTACTTTAAAGGTCTAGAAAAGATTTAGGAAAATAACTTGTGGTAGGTGGTTGCTTAGAGCTCTGCTCTTTAATTGATTACCACTAAGTCAGCAAGACCTTTGCTATCCAGATCTTTCTGGATAATTCTGTGTGAATTGTCTGGCTCACTCCATTGCCACAGAGAACAAAAGCTGTAGCTGGTCAGCATTTTTAAAAGACAAGCTACTTTAGCGATGAGGCTTCATTTTTGGTCCTTTGATTCAGACCTGCAGATTGTCAGTGCTGGGCTGACAGTAGGTCAGAAAGGACCATACATCCCCTCACCTTGGTGTGCGGTGTTCGTGTTTGCTTGTGACTGTCCTTTACTGTTCCTCTGGCGGATAAATACAGGCTCAGCAAACACTACAGACTTGTCCAGTAGAGATGCTGCTGTTTGATCTTACTGGAAATCTGCTGCAGAGTGATGTTTCTTTGTGGTGAGGGCCATCTCCAAGCCTGCATTTATAAAGAACAGAACCAACCTTTCTTTCCCTCAGGAGAAAGAGATAATTTACAGATGGGGAACTTGCTGAGGTGGAAGGCAGAGGCTGCGGTCCAGTGGAAAGGCAGCTGAAATTGATCCTGCTGCTTTTAGTTGCTGTTCATGATGGTAGCAAATGGTGTCAATAACATACCTTGTCTTATTACTCACATGCACTGCAGTGTAATGAGTAAACTTTTTAAAGGAAACAATCCCCACAAACTTTGTCCAGTATTCAAAGCAACCTGGGTTTAGTTTTTAAAAATGTTGAAAGGGATCTGCTACTTTCAATAAAGTAACAAAACAAATAAGGATGGAGTAACTTCACATTATTAGGGAAGAAGTATTTGTTCACACTGCCTGTCTTTGCTCTTACTGGTTTTCCCCTGCATCTTCCTGCCTTACAAACACCTGACAGATCTTTAAGAGAGACCCATTTCAGTGCTTTTTGTGCAAGAAGGGAATGATACAGTGAAAGACACAGTACAGTGTCATCCTTTCAGCTGATGGCCACTGTTTGCAAGAGGTATAGCTGTGCTTTGAAGGGTTTATTTTTCCCTTAATGTATATCCTGCTTGAAAAAACTAAGGATTAAGAACCAATTGTATTCTGTTTTTTCCTTATTAAGGAAGTGTCTCATGGTTGTAGCAAAGAAACAAATACTGGTGCAGAGTTCTGTTAAAGTGCTGTGTTTCGCAGAACAATCAATAAGCCACTGACACCCTCATCAGGTGGGAGGTAAACAGTTGTGCCAGAAAAAGTGACACTTCTGGCTTTTACAGTCTGTTCCTGCATCTTAATGCAGAGCCATCTGAGCTTGGTCTTCTCCACCTGCAGTCTTCTGCTGCCTGCTGTTTTCAGCTTCTGGTCATCAGCCACTGCAGAGCGCAGGCAGCTTCAAGAGTAGAAATAATGAGCTGTGGGTCAAGGATCATTCCTTCATTAGCTGCCCAAAAATCCTGATGAAGGACTCTTGCTCACAGCATCTTTCCTGTAACAGGAATTGTGACTCCACAGAGGCGACAGGAGGGTAAGCAGAGCACAGGTGTGCACACAATCTGGACTAGTGAATACCTACCAGTTAGTGATGCGCTACCACTGTTAGCGTGTGTCCTGCCACTGTGTTCTTGGGTCATTTCTCTAAGTGGAAGAAGTTGTTTCTGTGTGCTACAGGCCAGAGCAGTTGCAGTGTTCCTTATGACAGGGGACACAAAACCAGGAGAAGACTTGGCTGGAGCCTTCTGTCTCCCAAAACACGGCACATGCATGATGCAGGGCACTACAACGCTGTCTCACACACTGGCTGAAAATTCTGCATCCTCACACTGTGCTGGCAGAAACACACATATTTCTCCTGTTCTTCTAGCACTGTCTCTTCCAACAACTTGCCAGGTCAGCCTTCATACCACATCTGCCAAAGCATGCGTGCTACCCTTCAGAAAGCAGCCTGCATGGCAGAGGACACTGTTGTCTGCGCAAGACTCTGCATTTAGCCTTGCTGAATTTCAGGTTGGTGGTTGTCAGTCCTGTGCTGGAACTGCTGCCCCAGCCTGGTGGCACACACAAGCTACATAAAGGTGGATCTCTCACCCCCACATGATTCTGACTTAATGCTGTCTCTGCTGCAAGTGGAAAAAAATTGAAAACTAAGTAACCTGAACATACAACAGTATTTCAGGCCCTGATACAAGAAAGTCCTGCTATGGCAGATTAATGCAGCTAAAGGTTGAGGTTAAGTGCCCAGAGAGACCCCCAGCTGCTGACACAGATTTGAGTCTCTTCTCTGAACCTTGCTCCTGCACGTCTTCCCAGCAGGAAGAACTGCAAGCAAAGCTCTCACAAAAGAGGAAAACACTCCTGCTAAGTAATGCCAGTAGGGGACCATGACAGTCACTATCGCCTAGGAAAGCCCCTGAATACAAAGGCCCATTAATCAACAGTGTGAAACCTCTATTCACAGGTCTCTCTGAGGAAAAGCAGTGCAGGTGGCAGGGACAGGTGCCCCCATCTTCTCACCAGCGTGGCCATGGATGGCAGGCTCTGGAATAAGAGGCTGAGAGAGTTTTATACCAAGATGCTATTTACTTTCAAGTTATATTCAGCTGCATTATAACATATCTAGTAAATCCATACGTTTGCACCTACAAAAGTTAATTCAAAAAGAAAGACACAAATAAATTAAGTACATTTAACTCACATGGGATAATGGTCACTGTGACAGTGGTAGTGAAGGCTGGATCTGCAGTCACTTGTCTTCTCTAGGATGCAAATGCTGAGCAAGTCACCTGGGAAAAATCCCTCTGGAACCCCCTCCCTGTGGTCTTCATCCCGCACAAGTTTTAGACCATAACCTGCAACAGCCTCAGACAATACACTTGCTGGCCTCTGTCCTTCCTTTTTTCACAGGGATCTCCACATTCCTCCATCCTCACAACACACAACATTTTGATTTGTTCAGCACAGCACTGTTCCTTCTAGTACACAAATACTTCTCTATCCAATGCAAAAAACAGAGTCCCTAGAGTCCATCAAAGCCACGTCCAACAGCATTTTGTGGCACTTAGCTTATTTCAGTCATTCCATTGAGGCAACCAAAGGTGACAGCTTGACAAAAAGAGGACAAACTGCAGACACTTGAGATTTAATACAGAGATTTAATACAGCCCACAGACACTAATGCTCCAGCTGGAATCCAGTGACTGTTTACACCCTCATGAGAAACAAAAAACGTATCCCACTCCAAATTGGAAGGTAAGAGCAGGGATTTGTAGAAGTCTGCGTGACACAAATACAAGCGACACTGAATTTCAGAGAAGCTTGCTCTCCCATATTGTTTAAATGCCTTGAAAGTACCGGGGTGGGGAATGTTTTGTGCCATTCCATGCCTTATGTGATGCCTGCTACAAGATAAAGAAACTCGAGCTGTGACATGAGAATAGTGACTGACCCTGTGGGTGTGCACCAAAGCAGAGTTCAGAGGAAGAATCATGCACCCTACCTTACCAATCCACAATACACCAAAGCCTCAACAGCTTAGCAGAGGTTCAGTCTTTCCACTTCCCCTGAAAAACTGCTGCCATGGCAGTTTTGAAAGACTGGAGTTTTCTATGACAGCTGCAGTTCCTGTTCAAAGTGAACCGTTTAATATGTCTGTGGATCCCCTGTTAGTCTGAGAAGACTGTGCCAGCAGGTTGACAACAGCAGCAGGACAGCAGTTGTAGAGCCACCCATTCTGAGCATCAGGGGAAAAGAACTTCAGGGAGACAGCAAGCCGTGGCACCAGCAGTAGTGAGTCAAGTCATTGCACCAGTGACAGCTGCTATTTTTCTTCCATAGAAGCTGACCAGCCAATCAAAGCAAGGTGGCTTTTGCCCTCAGGGCAAGGAAGGGTGTTACAAAAGGAACAGTGTGTCTCCCATGATGTGTGCACAGCAGAGCTCTGCAGCTGTTGGGTTCTCTCGTAAGTAGGTTCAACTGGAACAGACTTGGCCCTCTTCTATACCATTGAAAATGGATGTGGTCTCCATCTGCAACTCCCTCATTCCCACTTTCCACAGTAGGTGAAAATGAGACTACTAGTGCTTTATCAAGTCCAGAGCCTTCTGTTTCCACCTGCCTCCTCCTTGACGTTTCCAGCAGATCCAGCCCTGCTCTGCTTCAGTCTGTGTGACTGCCCTTCTCATCCTTTGGAAGCAGTAGGCTCGACCTGGCTGGAGAGCTCGTGGCTCTCTTGATCACCTCCATCCACCTGACAAGGAACGACACGAGAAATACTCAACCCCTCACTTGCACGTGCACAATCTTTTCCTTCAAATATGAGCCACAGCTCTTTTTCGAAACCTCACAAAACGTGGTTTTTCTTTTGCAATTCTTTCATGAAATAGCTCTCCAAACAAACAACTGCAGATACATTAAATGCACTGAAGAATACAGCTGCATGTCCAAGTAACAGCTTCACACCACTTTGAGATCCAGAGACTTCTTAGGAGAGCACACTGTATTCTCTTGTAAGTGTACAGAAAGTGCTTATCAAGTAGGACAGGCTGGCAATATTTTTTCTTAATTAAGAGATTGCTTTCCCTACAATAAATTATGTAATGGGGTTGCTCAGAGGCAATATACAATGCTGCTGTACTGGGTAGCTGATTTGTATGTTGTTCATAGATATGTGATTCTCTCCCAAGACAGAGGCAGTGTGTGACACCTTCTCAATAAATCCACACTCCAAACCAAAGCACAGAAGCCAACACGACATTCTTTCGATAGAAAGATATCTGATATATTTGAAACAGGGTTCACTTCATACCGTGTACGGAAGCATCTAACAGCACTGCTAAATGCAATTACTGAGACAGCAGTGAAGTGAAAAGCAGCACTGCACTGACTTCTTTAAACCTTGTTTTGTAACTTCTGTTTCCAGACTTTGAGAGGGAAAAAAATTATTTTACCAGAATTCTCATTAACTTGAACTCCCAAGATGTACTTGGGCTACCTGATTCAACAGTCCTTCCCCTCCATCCACATTGCTCCGCATTTCCAAGGAAGAGCCCCAAATTCATGAGACAAAGCAGCCTACAGGTCTGTGTGCATCCATCAGCTCTACCCCACAAGCAGAACAGTTCTGGCACAGGAGGGCTCTCCAAATATTGTCAGTAGGAGAAGGAAAGGAACTTTATTCCCCTGCTGTAAGGTCCCTCAGACTAGGAGGTAGTCAGGAGAAAAGGGAGGGCTCCAGATGATCATCCAGTGAGTTATATGAGCATGTTACATACCAAGGCAAACAGAGAAAACAGAAAATTACCTCTCAAAAGTGTATTTGCTCTCAGCCCTGAAGAAATACACATGGGACTTGAACTGCAGCTTGAAGACATAATCCTTCTGAATGCCATCTGTCTCTAGTGGGGAGCTGACTGTGTAGCCAAGCAGTGGGAGACTGGCCAAGGGATAATCGTCCTGGAACAGCCCAATAGCCCAGCCTTTAGTGCAAGACATCCCCTGCTGCACGGTTTATCCCGACACACACTCACTCTTTCACACTGCACAAGTAAGGTCTTTGTATTTTTGTTTGGGAGAGGAGCAGCCTTTAGCTTTAGTGAGGCTTCGGACAGCTCATATTGAAACCTGCCCCAAACTCCTTTCACTGTTCTTACAGTTACTTACTTCTGTTCCCCAGCCCACCATTGCCTCCAGAGCTCTCCCTTTTCCCCTCCACACGCTCTCTGGAGCCCCAGCACAGATCCGACACAAAAATGACAATATCTCTCCCAAAAGAAAGGTGCCCTCAAGCCAAGAATACTGAATAAACCCCATTTATTGGGTTCATAAGATAAAAAGGCTTGGGGCACCACAGACAGAAAAATCCCAGATACCTGTTTTAACTGTGCTGTTAAAACTGTGCTGTTTTAACTGTGTCAGGGAAAGAAACAGTCAGAGCTTGCCAATCCCCTCACTGTCATTAGACATGGCATGAGGAGACATTTTCTCCTTCACCCACAGGAGTTTACTACCATTAACCAAATTGGAAATCCTGACTACATTCTTCAAGAGCCTATGGCCTTACAGAGACCAGCTTTTTTATGAACTATCTCCTTTTCCACTTGTCACTGTCCTTCAAACAGCAATGAGCTGCACCTGGAGCACAAAGCCAAGGACCTCCTAGCTCCCCCCATCACCCCACACACAGTTCTCTCAAGCTATATTTGCTTACCTGGTATGTTTTATAAAAGAACAAGCAGAAGTTGGTGAAGACGACCCACAGTTTCTGCCAGCCATTGCTGTTCTTAAACTTTCTCAGCAAGTATCCGGAGAGCTGGTTCTAGCACAGAGTGAAAACCAAACTGCCGTGAGAACACAGACTGCTGTCCTTCAGAAAAAGTCAACAGTGGTTGCAGAGAAAAAGCTTGAGGCTGCCCGCTATATCCACCCCTGCACCTGCTTCCCTGCTGTAAAAGGCCTCGATATTTCATACAGTGACTGAGTGACTTTGTATCTTTAGTTCACGAATTCATAACTATCTCATTAATAAAGGAGTAATTTTTCTCCACTAACAGCAAGTTCCCCATCATGTTTATGTGCACAGGAGGGCACTGCACTGGCTCATCCCTGCAACAACCACTCTCCCTCGCAGCCTGCACTCAGAGGACTGGGGACAGCCACGAGGGCAGCCATCCCTCTAGCTGCCTTTCTTCACATGCATAAAAAATATGTAGAACACACTGTACAGGAAGGAAAATAAAGCAGAAGAGGAAAGAAAGGATGCCAGAGCTGTGAACAAGCTACACATGCAGCTATGCAAAGCCAAGCCCAGCATGGTAGGCAGAATGCAGGGACGCTGGACATGGCCACCTTGGAGTCAGTCACTGAGCACTTGTGCAGTGAGATAAAGCACGGGATGACAGCAAGCGGATTCTAACGTTCGAGAAGAAGACAGGGCACACAGCAGATTTGCATAGAGAACCATTTGGGGAAGCACAAGCAGGAGGAAGGTGACTTTATGACTCTGCTGCTCCTGACTGGGGCAACCTCATACCAGTACATGTGGGCTGACACAGCAGCAGTACATTTTCCTCGGCATCCCATGGCTCCTCCCCACCAGAGCAGAACTTGAGAGGCATTTTTTACCTGGATCATGCACAAGTAATCAGACAGGGACAGGCTCTGGTTCCGGTACCAGCAAACATGGGTGATTGTGTTGGGCCGTTGGGCCTGGCCCAGCAAGTAGCGAGGAGGAAGGTCTGGAGAAACAGCAATAGAGCAGAAAACTGAGCGGAGAAAAGGGGGAAGCAAAGAGAAAAACAGTACATTAGGATAAGTGAAGTAATGCAAGACAGGCATCTGTTAAAGAAAAATGGGTTGTGAAGAAAAAAGATGGTATTAGAACATGGAACAGATCAAAGTGGATGCTGCAGGAACTCACACATTTAACCCTAGAGCAGGGAGGGTCTCAGCATCTGGGTACAGAACAGTAAGACTGTGCCTTTCAAAAGTGTGTCATCAGGGAAAATGCGGCTTGTCCCTCCGATAGAAACCAAACATCTTTGCCCTATAAAGTGCCCAAATTATGGACCATGAGTGAAGGTAACATCTATATGGCTTCCTTTACTGAGCTAACTGATACAATCTCCAGACAATGAAATCCTACGAGTTTCAGTGCCCAATTTTTAACTCCTTCCATTAAACAAAAAGTACCTTAACAGCAGGGCAGGGAAAGCAGGAAGGTACAAATACACAGATGCAGCACCCTGCTCCATTGCTGTCTGTCTAGTTAGTGACCTCCTTTTTCTTTTCAAGGTATTTATACTCCCTTTCCACTTCTGGAAGTCTTCCCATAACACCAGCCTCTAGGACACCTTCCTACCCAACTGAGCCTGCCAAAGTGCCACTGAAAGTGAAACTATGGTGCTAGCACAAGCAGCAATATGCACAGGCAGCATCTGTCTTGAGATCTGCAGGATTCAGTACCAAAACGTACCACCATTGCTGCGTCTAGCCATGCTGAGTTCTATGGCCCAAGACAAGAGCAGCACAGTGAGCACACAGTGAATCTGCTCAGCTAACATGACACTGCTGTGAAGTGGCACTTTCTAATGTTTGCTGCTCACGTCTGCCAGCAAGGGAAGGGCAGAGAAATCACACAGCTTCAAACAGTTCTTAACTCTAGGCACTGCGCAGCAGCAACCCAAACCCCAGTATATCAGAGTCAGTCTCTAAAGGAAAATAAAGACAGGTAACATCTTCTAGCAAGGTTGAGAAGCAAGTTCTAGAGTATCCTGCGTTTTCTTTAGAATTTCCCTTCTTCAGTGCCTTTGCTAAAGCAAAGCCCTGCTGCAAGCAGAGCAAAGCAAGTGTATGCAGACACAGACATGCACATGGAGGGGCAAACATGCAGCGGTCTTTCCACGGCCCACACTCCCCCACAGATGCAGAGATGCTGCCAAGACGAAATGGGAGATGAACTGGAGGATGAGCAGTGGCCGAGTGAGCCAGGACGGACAGAGTGAGATGTGAGAGGTGTGCCCTGCAGGTACCTCAACAGCCACACTGTGGTCAGTCATGGAGACGCTCGTGTTGCGGTACCAGCACACGTGCACGGTTGTGTTGGCACGGTGGTGGCTCTGCCTGTCCAAGGAGCTACGAGAAGAGTGTATGTCATCTTCGGACTCCTGTTCTAGAGAGACCTCATCAGAGGATCCTGGGGGAGGAGAATTCGCAGCCATTTAAAAAAGGATGCAACACAAACAGCAAGAGAAGCAGGTATTCCTGAGAAAAAATGTTTTCTCTTGCAACGGTCCAGGTTTAAAATATGTCAAAGTGAATTTGTTACAGAGCTCCTGAAAAGGCCACTTCAAGCAGATCATTTTGGCTTCAGTTACAGAGCTTTGCTTGAGGCAGCTGACTCAATACTGGGTAAAACAAAACAAAAATCCACACAGTTCATCTTTCATCAATTCTTACTGAGGAATAGGAAGAAGTGCTCCAAGAAGGGATTCTACATGTTTCAGTACATCTGTAACACCACCAGAGACAGGCACAAGAATGTTGGTCTGTACAAAGCAGATCTCTAAAGACACCTCACTTCTGGACAAGAAAATACAGCATTAAAGTCTGAGATGAATAAAACTTGTAAAACTAACAATTCTGCAACTGGAGCATCTCTGACGCATTAAAACCCTCCCAGGAACACCAACCAAGGAAGACACACACATGTGTTATTAAAACAAAAGCATGGTTAACTCTCCAATACCACATGAACTACGAAAGTCATCCAATTCACAATTTGAAAAATGAAAATGACATGACAACCGGTGCTTTTCAAGAGGACAGGAAACATAGAATCATCCAGGTTGAAAAAGACCTTCAAGACTGCAGAGTCCATTAAACCAACTGTCCCAAAGCCACCGCTAAACCACGTCCCTAAGCTCCAGATCTACACCTGGTTGGCTCAGTTGGTAGAGCATAGGACTCTGAATTCCTGGGGTCATGGGTTCAAGCCCCATGTAGGACATCTTGAGACAGTACTGTAGGCTTACCCTGCTCCAGCAGGATGGGGGTTGGACTTAGATGATCTTTCGAGGTCCCTTCCAACCTCTAACGTTCTGTGATTCTGTGATTACCTGTAAATACATCCAGGCATGACACGACCACTTACTGTTGGAGCGACTGCATACTGAGTTTTCCAGAAGCATGTCCGATTTCTCAGTAGATTTCTTGGCCATTTCAATTGCCATGTTCAGGTCTTCCATCCACTTACTCATCTCCAGGCGGGTACTGCAAAACAAATGGTGTAAATGGAGCCTGGAGACATGACAGAGTGCTAGGCTGCTGAAGGAAGGCACAAGTCACTGCCCAGTAAAAAGGAGCAGTCCCTTTCCATTAAATAACATAGCTTCCTTCCTTCCAGACAGAAATCTGGCCATATACAGCCTTTGAGTCTTGAAACAGAACTAAAATAATGGTTTAAAATTTGGACTTCACAACAAATAGAATGAACAGGCAGCCAGAGGACCACAGAGTATCCCCCTCTCTGGAGCTGTCTGACTCAGAAGAGGAATCATGCAGTCTAAGCCATTGCTGTGCTTCACGCAGAGAACTTCATAGCTGGTGCATTATTTCAGAGAGGAAATCACGCTTCACTCTAGAAAGCATTTCAGAGATGGGTAGTAGGATCATGCCACAAAAGATATTTTCAAAGGATGAGAGACAGAACATCCTTTAAAGAGCATCTGCCCATTTTAAAGGGCATATCTTAAAAAAAAATTAGATTTACCTTATATCTCAAGCAAGTAAAGCAGCGTACAGGAAGATGAGGACCTCCCTCATCCCACACAGTTTCCATTACGGGTGACATCGCTCACACCACGATTTTACAGCTCACACACGTGTATCTGTATCCATTGGCCACAACATTTCTCTTTTACATCTGGCTGCATTCCCTCTGTGCACAATTGTTTGAGGTACTATATACCGTTACATGCCCTTGGGCTTGCTTGGGAGGGAGTCTGTGTGACTTTTTTTGGTAACCTTGTCTTTTTTCTGAAAGTTTCAAACTTAGATGGAAAATTCCACGCATTGTCTAAGGCCGGCAGCAATTTTCTTTTCGACAGGTAACACAAGAAAAGCAACAACTGTTGAGGTCTTTCTAAGCCGTGGCAACGTAAAAAATTGTAATTTTACAAATTTGAAAACATTTCAAACCCTTTCTGACTTGCAGCTGCTGAAAAATGATTGATGTTAAAAATAACTGACATTTCGAGGTGTCACGCTAGAACGAGAAAAAAGTTTTGCCTGCTGAATACATCTAGACACCAGAAGTACTGGCTCCTGTGCCACTACATACCCAACGTATAAATGTTCATTAATGCTTATTTTTCAAGAGCAGGTTATCAGCAAGCAGGAAAAAAAAAACCCTATAAATTTATGGTTGAGATTTAGAGGTTCCATCCTGCTTTCTTAGCATACCTAGCTCCAGCTGCCTTTTATGGGACCTCCAAGGGACAAACCTCCTAAATATGGTCTTGAGAGAACAGGTACAGTAGACACCCCAGGAGTACTTCAGCTATAAAGCAAAACAAGACTCCAAACTTACTGCACAGGGAGAAGTTACACCAAAAAGGGATCAGTTTTCTGTCCAAGCTAGACTTTAATTTTTCCTCTCAGCTCTAACTTTCACTTCTCAACTTCCTCCACGAGATCCACGCAGGAACTCTCCTCTGCTTATACCCATTTGCATGTTCTGGAGTTAATTCTTTTTTGGATCTCTGAAACATCTGTATGTTGATATTCTTTTTTCTCTCCTGCTTTACAGCAGCTGTTTGAAAGATGACACTGGCAACTTACTAACTAGAATACAACACAACAGTACTGCTGCTGCTGCTGCTGGGTGTTTGATAACACAGTCAGTGAGATAAACTACTCCTTCCCATAACACAACAGTGATAAAGGAACCATAAAGCACCCTGTCTCTGTTTTGAGGTCATGCTTTCCAGATGACACATCAAACACCCTCTTAGCTCTGCATATAGCTCTTTGGGAAAGGTATCTACAAAACTCAGACAGCTGAGGGAATATTACCTTGCTGCCACCACTATGGTTTTCTGAGCTGAGTAGATGGTGAAGCAGTGTGGGACCATCCATTCATTCTCACTCTCTTCCACCTGCAGAAAAAGAAAACGTTTTTTCTCTTCACTGCTTGGTGACTGATAAACATTACAGTGTCTTCCTTGGCTGGCTAGGAATGTGAGGAAAATCCAGCTGCAGGAAGTGCCATACAGCTACTCTTCAGCGAACATCACCTATTTGAAGTTTATTTTGGCTCTACACAAAAATCTGTATTATGTGTTTCTACTGCACAGCACCACATCCAACGGGGCAAGAAAAGGAGAGATCAATGACTTGATATTGTGGACAATGGCTTGATGTCTGGATGGGGATTGGTGACATGTGGTGTCCATCCACACTGGGACCAGTACTGTTTAATGTCTTCATCAATGACCTAGACAGTAGAATCAAATGCACTTTCAGCAAGTTTGCAGATGACACCAAGCTGGTGTCATCTGACATGCCAGAGGAACAGCATGCCATCCAGAAGGACCTAGACAAGCTGGAGAAGTGGGCTGTATGAACACCTTGAGATTTAACAAGGCCAAGTGCAAGGTCCCACACCTGGGTCAGGGCAATCCTTAACATCAATACAGGGCATCAACACAGAACAGTCCTGTGGAGAAACTAGGGGCTACCAGTGGGTGAAAGCCTGTACATGAGACAGTGTGTGTTCACAGCCCAGAAAGCCAAACACATCTTGAGCTGTACCAAAAGAAGCTTGCCCAGCAGGTATGGAGAGGTACTTTGCTCTAGTAAGACCTCACCTAGACTACAGCACTTGGCACTGGAATCCTCAGCAGAAGAGCAAGAACCTGTTTGGGCAGGTCCAGAGGCCACAAAAATGATCAGAGGGCTGGAGCACCTCTGCTATGAGGACAGGCTAAGAAAGTTGGAGTTGTTCAGCCTGGATGAGAGAAGACTCTGCGAAGACCTGCAATAGCAGCCTTCCAGAACTTAAAAGGAGGCTCATATGAAAGAAGGGAGCAATTAGCAAGGCCTGTTGGGACAGGACAAGGAGTAATTGCTTTAAACTAAAAGAGGATAGATTAGGAGAAGTTTTAAGGAAGGCATCTTTTACAATGAGGGTGGTGAAACACGGGCACAAGTTGCCCGGAGGCATGGTAGATACCCTAGCCCTGGAAACATTCAAGGTCAGGCTGGATGGAACTCTGGGCAACTTGATCTACTTGTGTTTGCTAACTGCAGGAGATGTTGGACTAGATGACCTGTAGAGGTCACTTCCAACTCAAAGCATTCTATGGTTCTATGATTCTATAAAAGGAGGGTTCTGAGCAGGATTCAGCTTATTACTTACCGGGGGGTCGAGCACTATCAGCTGCAAATTAAACACAAAGAGAATAGTCTGATTAGAATAGGAGGGTGTGAAGGCAGGAGGACTGATTAGGTGTGTGCACTGGGGAGAAATGCCCAGATGAATCCCTAGATCCAGATCAGCCTCTCACAACAATGTGAAAACGAATGGTCAAGAGGGTGTGCTTTAGCTGTTCCGCCAATGCGATGGAAAAAACAAGTTCAGCAGCAGCAGGCAAGTCTTTGACACACAGGCTGGGGATGTGTGAGGATGTCCACAGCCAGCAGTCCCAAAGGCTGCTCTGGGAGTAGTTTGTGGCTTCGGTCCTTGTGCCCTGAAGCAGCGCTTCGACCTGTCTTAAGGAAACTTTTATGCTGTGATGCAACTTGAAACCACTTACCAACATGCCATGCAGAGGAAGATGCCCATGAATTTTGAACTGGTTTGTCCCTGTAACTCCTTTGCTCGTGTACAGTAACATATCTGAAAACTGAAAAAGGCAGGGAGAACACAATCTGTATTCTGATGACAATCAGCAGGGCCAATGTTTTTTGATATCTTAAAAATCTCTCAAAACCCCACCATTTCTTTGTTCAATTTGTCCTACTTTATTAAAAACCACTCCTTTCTCTACCTGTAAGCAGGGCAAAAATTGTATTAACACTTTATGCCGTTAACAAAAGCTGAACAGACAGTAGTGTCACAGTCACGCTCTGTTTAAAATCCCTCAGAGTGAGTTTTCAGACATGATGTTTGATTTTAATCATAAGCTCAGGAAAACAGAGTTTCGTGCAACTTTAAGACTTTGGGTTTTTGAAAACCAAAAGCAACACCCACCAGAAAGAACATCCGCTGCTGTAAACCCTTCTTTGTGAGCTTGTACAAGCAACCTTCCCGGATAAATTCCTGTAGCAGAAAACAAAAAGTTAGGCAAAGCTTGATCTTTCCCAGACACAGACAAGTTCAACGCTTTTCTTTTTCACCCCAGAGTATGCAGGAGTTGATTGGTGCTCTGTAATGATCATTAACAGATTTTTTGAAACGCCAGACAATACCTTTCTCCACAAGAATGCCTTGCGGAAGCTGAGGCAGACAACAGCTACTGCTCTCCCCTCATCTAGATGATCTTTGAGGTCCTTTCCAATCCCTAATGATTCTATGAGTCTATGATCTCTTCATCCAGCTACGCCATTATACAAGGCTGTCACACTGGTCACACGTGACTCTTCCTTAATGTAGCCATGCTGGTAACCTTTTCTTCCTCCACCTGGTTAGAGATGACTTCCAGAATGAGCTGTTTCATTATGTTACCAGGGATGGAGGTGAGGCTGACCGGCCAGCCTCTAGTTTTCCTGGTTTTCTTTCTTGCCCTGTTTGAACACTGTAGAGACACTGGCATTCCTCCAGTCCTCAAGCACCAGTCCTGCTATCCATGACCTTTCAAAGACAATGGAGACTGGCTTAGCAATGCTATCAGCCAGCTCCCCCAGCACTTGTGGGTACATCCCATGAGGGCCCGTGGATCTGTGGGTGTCCAGCTTCCCTGAATGATCTGCCTTCTCTCTATCCTCTTTCAGTCACCACAGCACCCACAGCAGGTGGTGGCAAATACACAGTTGAAAGGTATTTTCTTTGCAATAAACCAAATAAAGGCTCCACAAATGGAAGCAAAGGTACTTACCCTACCAGGTGCTGTGAGATTATCTATTCCAATCAAGTCATGCTGCAGCTCTGTCAGCTTTTGGAAATTCTCCAGGCGGATGAGACTGTGCTGCAGCTGAGATGTCATTTCTGTGACTTCCTTCAGTGCACCTGCAAGAGAAAATAACCCCAAAGGGATCAGAGCAGACAAACCCAGGCCACCAATTTCATCCATCAAAAATTACACCTGAAATTTATCACCAGATTTACAATAGGATAGTTGAGCTGGATGAGATTTAAAACAATCATCTAGCTCAACTGCCAGCTTCTTAAAGCATATTTTATAGCTGCCTAAGGGCAAAACAGACACTGACAAGCAATTTTACAGCTCTTCCTACACGTCTGGAGGTTATTTCCTATCTCAGATTTAACATTAGTCAAAAGTGAATTAAAAAATTAAATCAAACTACTTTTGCCAATATTAAAATAAGTGAAATATACTACACAAACTTTTGACACTACAAAGCAGTTACTTTCTGTCAGATTTTCCACTTACAAACGACAAAAAGTTCCTAAAATCCCTATTCCCCTCCCCCCAAAAAAAGGTAAGAAACTGACTAGTTTCCCTGCTTTGGTCAAAATGTTAATCCATCAAGACTACCCGAGAAACCTCACTTTCTGGGATGCCAGAAAAAACAGAAAACCAGAAAAAGCTGGTGAAGGGGCTGGAGAATAAATCTCATGAGGAGAGATTGAGAGAGCTGGGGCTGCTTAGCTTCAGAAACAGGAGGCTAAGGGAAGACCTCATTGCTCTCTACAAGTATCTGAAAGGACATTGTGCTGGTCTCTTCTCACAGCGAATTAGTGACAGAACCAGAGGGAAGGGCTTCAAGCTTCAACAGAGGAGGGTTAGATTACACATCAGGAAGAAATTCTTCGTGGAAAGAGTGGTCAGGTACTGGAATGGGCTGCCCAGGTTGGTGGTTGAGTCACTACCCCTGGATGTGTTTAGAAGTCGCTTAGATGTAATGTTGGGGGATCTGGTTTAGGGTTGAACTTGTAGAGTAGGGTTGATGGTTGGACTCGATGATCCCAAGGATCTTTTCCAACCTGAAGGATTCTACGAGTCTATTTGATGATCAGTCTACACCTAAGTTATCATTTGCATTTTCTAAATTAGTACTTAAGGCAATTTTCCATCTTTTGTAGTAAGCTTTGAAACTCTATACCAGAGTACAGTAGCAATGCTGAAAGCCTTAAAGAAAAAAAGAGTTAATTTTAAAATGCAACCTAATTTTTTTTTCTTTTAAACTAGGCTGCTTCCTGCCAGTTACTTGGTGCATTCTGGGGTTTTTTCTAGGCTATTTAAATTAATAGTATTCATGGAGTATTTACGTTTTCAGCAATCTAAATCAAAAGACAGAGGAATCAATCAGAAGAAGAGGAAATGGCCACAAGTTGTGCCAGGGGAAGTTCAGATTGGAAATTATTCCTAATTTCTTTAGTGAAAGAGTGGTTAAACATTGGAAGGCTGCCCAGGGAGGTGGTGGAGTCACCATCCCTGGAGGTGTTCAACAGCTGAGTAGATGTGGCACTCTGGGGCGTGGTCTAGTGGTCATGGAGGTGTTAGGTTGAAGATTGGACTTAGAAGTCTTAGAAGTCCTTTCCAAACTTAACGATTCTGTACAAGTTCCTGCATACTTCACAGACATGCATGAAACAGTCAGAGAGGTCCTGAATGGAGAAACAGCTTTTACATTCAGTCTGTAGATGTAATGCTGCTTGTCTCCCTCAGGGCTCAAGCAACATTTTGTGTGCACATGGGAACAGCTTCCTGCCTTGCAGGTATACAGCTGAGGGCTCACTCACTGCGGCAATCTGCAAAGTCCCGGTGCTCTGCTGTGTAATGCTTGCAAAGTCTCGCCAGGATCAGCTTGTAGTGCATCAGTCTCTGAATGGGTTTGAGCAGAAACGTATTGAGAGGCAGGTAGCAAACCTTCTGCAGCTCAAACTCCTTGTAAACTATTTCCAGCTTCTTTAGGCGTTTAGTTGCTTTCTCCAGTTCTGTCAGGACCTCGTCATGCTTCTGCAGATAGCTGGTAAACTCCTGTCAAATCACAAAACAATCTAATGGATTTCACAGTGAATAAAAACCAAAACATCCATTCTGTGCTCTACTTTTCTCTCTGATCATGATATATTAGGACAAGACAGTGCACATTGCTATAAATATGGACAAAACCAACGTTAATATCCTCTGTTTCAACAGCTCTATGAAAAAGCAATCCAGTGTCAAAAATACAAGTATTTGTTTTGTTGTCCTCTGCTGCCATTCAAGCCAGTGGGTTTAGCAATTACCTCGCTACTGCAGCACCAGTGTAATGGTCCCGTGAAGCCGTGCTACCACAAATAAAGGTGACTTAACTTTAGAGGAAACTACGGGTAGTTTAAAAACAATGTACACTTTGGAATTAATTTTAGCACGGGGTCATAGAATCATTTGGATTGGAATGGATCAGTAAAGATCATCTAGTTCCAACCCCTTGACATTGGCAAGGACACCTGCCACTAAACCAGACTGAAAAAGTCCCATCCATCCAACCTGGCATTGAACACTTCCAGGGAGGAAGCACGCACAACTTCCCTGGACAACCTGTTCTAGTGCCTCAACACCCACACAGTAAAAATTTTTCTCCTTATAGCTAATCTAAATCTACCCTCTTTTAGTTCAAATCTGTTATCCCTCTTCCTGTTACCACACTACCTGATACAAAGTGCCTCCCAATCCTTCCTGTGAGCCCCCTTTATGTACTGAAAAGTTGCAGTAAGGTCCTATATCATCCTCATGGACCTCCTCTGGATCCATTCCAACAGGTCCACATCTTTCTTACACTGGGGATCCTATTGCTGAGCACTGTACTCCAGGTGGGGGTCTAAGAAGAGTGGAGCAGAGAAAGAAAATTCTTGCTCTCAAACTGCTTGCCACACCATTTTTTCCTGCAGCCCAGGATGTCAATGGCTTTCTGGGCTGTTAGCCCATACTGCAGGCTCATAGTTTTGCATCCACCAACACCCTCAAAAGTCCTTAAGTCTTTCATTGCAGGGCTGCTCTCAATCTCTTCTCACCACCTAGACTGTATTTGTGCTTGAGATTGCCTTGACCCACGTGCAGGACCTTGCAGTTGACCCTGCTGAACTTCATAAGGTTCGCAAGGCCCCACTCTCAAGCCTGTCAAGGTCACCCTGGATGGCCTCCCTTGCCTCCAGCTTGTTGGCCATACCACACGGATCGGTGTCATTGCTAAATTTGGTGAGGGTGCACTCAATCCCTTATGAAAAGGGGTCGAGTTTAAGTGTAAATCTAGATAGGAGAGACAGTGAAGCTGATTTAATAGTTTTTATCTTCTGCTGAACAACCAATAAACAAACAGCCTCTTCTCAAAGTAAATGTAGGTGGTTAAATAAGCAACAGAGGTATCAAGCCTTGATGTAAATATTTTGTTTTCTTTTTGAATTTGTTTATCACTGATTTATATGTATGTGTGTGTATATATATATATAGGGTTGGAAGAGACATCCAAAGTCATCTGATCCAACTCCCCGACAAGAAGCAGGGACATCTTTAACTAGGACAGACTGCTCTGAGCCCCATCAAGCCTGATCTTCAATGTCTCCAGGGATGGGGCCTCCATCACCTCTCCAGGCAACTTGTTCCTTGCAAGACACTTCAAGTTTTACCGAAATGCTAAACCGTGAACTCTCATCCTTGACAAAAGGAGAAAAGGAAAAATGCTGACATTCCATTATTTTAATCCTTTCCCTACCTTTAGAGTACGCATGTTCCTGAGCATGACATCTCCAATGCGTTGATAATCACCTTTGATGTGAGCATTGGTTTTTCCTTCCCTGTAACACACATAAGGACATGAAATAAGAAGGCACACCATTTTTAGGAGATCAAGAAATTTCAATTTTCTCCCACCACCATCCCCTGTACTTCAAGACAGTCTCCAAGAAATGCTTCCTTTTTATCAGTGTATTTTAAGTACTGGATAAGTAACACTAAAGGAAGGAGTACTGAGATTAATGTTTCATGTTAAAAATACAGAAGCTGCATAAACTAACAAATACAAAATGCTTAGAAAACATGAGAAAAGAAATAGAAATGAATTTGTGTGAAAGTCTATCTGGAAGATTAGCCTCTCAGACTTCTGAGTCTGTGTCATAACATGACCCCACCTGAACTTAGGGATTTATTTTTATTTGCCCTTTATTTATGTTGAACATCTCCTTTTGAATGGTAATTATACTGCATCTCAGGTCAGGAGAAAGTAATACAAAGAATAAAAGTAGAAAACATGCTCTCTGAAATAAATTGTGCTGTGAGAACTGAACTATGATCTTATTTACAAAAACATGTTTCCTAGATTTTTACCGGGAGATTTATTAACTGGAAACACACACATTATCTTTTTGACCTTGTGCTCCTTCCCATTTCTAAGGCTAGAGAAACAACAACAGGTTAAACTATTTGGTTTGACTTGATCCTAGAGCCCTTTCCCACCTAAATGAATCTGCCATTACAAAAATCCTTGGTGTACAGTTCATACAACTGCAGGATATCATGTACAAGGCAATGCTTGAAAAATGGGCTTTGCAAAACGTATTTAGCTTTTTTTTTTAAAGATATAACTTATTAAAATACTTCCTCCTTTATTCTAGTTACATAGAAAAAGGACTTCAAGTATAGATTAGTGTGGTGGGTTCAAGACTACAATTAAAGATAAAGAAACCAAAGCAATTAGGTCTCAATGAGATCTCTGATAAAGTTTGCCAGACAATGGACAGTTTAAGGAAAATGGAAAAGGGTTTACTAACTCTATAACTGTATACAGAAAAGAAGAAAAGGTTAAGCAAGTTAGTGCACGCAAACTAGAAACTGTGTCACAAATGCTATCACACATTTTGAGAAAAATACAGTGGGAGATCACTATTGTATCAGTCCTTGGGTTTTTTCACATTACAGAACTGGGAAAAGAACACGTCAGGTGAGTAGAGACGAGGACCACCACCCTTCTCTGTTATTAATGTGTCACCCCTGCCTGCGAACAGCAGCACTCTGGCTGCCCAGACTGGTGAATTCTTCAATTCTTCAGCGTGGCTTCTCCAGCTCAATGCTCATCGGCAGGCCTGATTCCTCAGCACCTGAACTGCATCCCTTGATGCAGGAGATGTGCTTTCCAACAAAGAACCCAGACTCTGTCTTTCATGCCCAAGGTTTAAGGATTCTCGAGTCCTTCTGCTTTCTTCAGCTAAGCATGACAATTCTCCCCAATATTTAAGCATCCCCAGTTCTCCTAAGCGGCAGAAATGACAAACAGTCTCTCTTCCTGCTGATCAGTGCTCTCTAAGATGGCAGCGGACCTCAGCCCCAGCCATGTGCGGGACCCAAGATGGAGACTGATTGCATGGCCGCATCAGCAGGGAACCCCACACTCTGCAAACGTGGCCAAGACCCCTTTCCTCTCTCAGCTCCAGGGGAAAAAGGAGAAATCCCTTCAGTTCACCTCGAGTTGCTGAATGGCTGCTCCTGGGCGGGGGTGGGGAAAATGGTAGATCCGCACTAAGGTCTTGCTTCTCCGGTCAGCAGTGCCAGGTCCGGGCTGGAGCCAGGCCCCACGGCACACTGAGCCGCTGTGGCATCCCTACCCATGGCAAAGAGGGGCTGGGGTCCGGGCTGGGGTCAGCGCCACACAGAGCCACTGCAAGCAGTCTCCCTCTGGGAAGCAGGGGGGCGGGGATGTGGTGTGTGCGGAGGTGTGCCAGAGCCAAGGCGCTCCGTGCAAGGGTAGAAAGACCCCAGTCCAAAGAGGCAGGGCTAGGATCACTTGCCCCTTTTATCTTCTTACCTAGCTGACACCCCTTAAGGGCAGGTACTTGGGACAGTGTCACCTCCCCCAGACAGATCACTGATGGGGGTCCTCTTGAAGCAACAACTTTTTCTTTATGAAAGCACAAACCTATACATCTGAAAATTCTGGTAATTTTCAAACTGCAACAATTAGGTACGGTTTTGAAGCAAGGACACGCACTGCACTGTTAATGCTCACCAGAGTGATAATCTTTGCTCAATCTCTTTCAGAAAGCCTCGATGAAACTCATAAATTGGGTCTATGTTAGAGAAGAGTAGTGTCATCAGGCCCTCTGGCATAGCGTTCTCCTTGATGACTGCACTGCGAAACCACTGCAAAAAACCATAAACAATGATAAATAGATCTATTTAAGAAACTGTTTGCTAGCATAAAAAATTCTGCTTCTGCAACAATGGAGGAGGAGAAACACAGGGAAACAGCAGGAAGGAAGGAGAAATATTTAGGGAAGACTTGAAGTGTATCACTGGAACAGGTTGCCCAGGGAGGCAGTTGAAGCCCCACATCCCTGGAGATACTCAGGGCGAGGCTCGACAAGGCTCTGGGCAGAAGTGATCTAGCAGAGGATATCCCTGCTCACTGCAGGGGAGTTGGACTAGATGACCTCTGGAGGTCCCTTCCAAGCCAGGCCATTCTATGATTCTATGATCTTTTTATCTTTCCTAGATTGTTTCCTTGGCAAACATTACAGAAATGTCTTATTACTGGTTTTGGGAACAAGCGTGGTTCTTAGTGCAGCAATGAGACGGTTGGTAACAGCTCTAAATTACAGTCAATTAACCGAGTGGCTGGCACTGCAGCCAATGTTACAATTAACCAATTAACTAACTATAATTAACCAATGTTACGCCTCTACTTTCACTTCAGCGCAGACAAAATTTCTCTTTCAAAAAAATTGGAGCCCTGTGCAAGTTTTTCAGCAGCTGCAAACATCTTGCTGCGTGTAAATACCCGCTTTGTATTGCTTTCTGTTCCCCACTTTTTGGCAAGGCCATGAATATTTGTCAGATATTCTCCCATATTTAAGGAGAAGTGCTGGGAAAACCCTAAAAGGAACTTGAGAGAAGACAGTCTTCCCTGAGGTCACAGAGAATATCTCAACTAAAGATGTGCAAAGTCTCAGTCTCCTAAGACTGATGAAGTTAAAAAAAAGCTTAAAAAAAGTGCAAGAGTCAGTGTTCAGTCCTGGAATAAATGCAAAATGGAAGAAAAACTGTTGGAAACTCAAGCTGTCCTCCAAACAAGAGCTCTCTTGTTTACTCTGGATGAAAGAAGGAGAAGAGGAAGAGAAAGAAAAAGAAGCAACAAAAAAAGAAGAAATTCCTCAAACTCCTGTGGATCCTTAAAACCCTCTGCAATCTTAAAACCCTTCGGAATTAACTCTTGGGATCTGAAGGCACGAAGGTAAGAGCTTCCAAAGAAAGACGACAGCTAGAATGCAAACAGAAGTCACAACAATGACTATCACCAAAGCTGAATGTGAAATATTAAGCTGTCTCTGTCCCAAACTCTTAGAGGGAATTTTTGTGTAAGTAAGCAAAATTACATGGGATATAGTTATCACAGAATCATTAGGGATTGGAAGGGACCTCAAAAGATCATCTAGTCAAATCCCCCTGCCACAGCAGGATCAATTAGACCAAGTTATACAGTCAGTCAGGGTTACGAGGGACCACAGGATCATCCAGTTCCTACTTCCCTCCATGGGCAGGGACACCCCACCCTAGATGTTGTTGGAACTAAGGACAGGAGTTCAGAAAAAGTATCTGTTCTCCCACAGAGGAAGGGTAACAAGGAAGGTAACGTGGGTTATGCTTTATCATTAAACTTCCTTCTTGTGTTACCTCAAAGAAATGCAGGGTTTTTCCAAACTAACGATTACAAAACTGTTAAGAAGAGGAAAAGCAATAAAGAAAGTTACAAGCCCTTACCACTGTAATAACTTCTAGGTCCTTTAAGTACGTCCGTTCTGTAGCAAGAATCTCCTTTGCTATGAAGTACGCCTTCTCAGTTGGATAGCGCTGAAACAACACACAGCAATCAGTTAGTATTTAAATATAAACATTCTATGTATTACTAAGCACAAGCTCAAACCTTACATAAATTCCCCCTTGCTGTGTGCAAATGGAACTGATGGTTACTAACAGGATATCTCTGTATTGAGTACTGTATTCTCAAATACTGACTTCAGTATAAAATACTATTTCTATTTCAAGATCATAAAAAATTAACTTCCATTTAAAAATGAAGGAAGCACTTTACAAATGTATGGAAACAGTTGTTCCAAGTTTCCTCAGTTCTAAACACTTCTCTAATCAAGTACAATCGTCTTTTCCAAAACTACTCGCTTCCACTAACAGTTTTTACTCAAATCCTTTGAAGAGCCTATTAATTATTTAAGAAAACACAAAAATCAAACTATATCAGTTATTGCTGTGTGGTTGCTGCAGAGCTGCTATTTAAAGAGAAGATAGAATAGATATGGAATGGGCATTCAAAGAGTTGCTTAAAGAATCCTCAAGTGATGTATATAATCTAGTATAAAATGCTGGAAAGGACCATACCTGTCCACCCTGCTCACACTTTGCTTTGATCCTCACTCAAGTGCTTCTTCCCCACACTCAGAAACATTTTTATCAATTGCATCTTCCTTTGAAACTCCGAGTGGAAGGTGTGTGCAACACCATGCCCACAACCTCACACTTTCCTTAGCCTGCACGGATTACCTTTTTGATCACATTCGAGCACTTCCGCAGTTGATCACTTTATTCTGCAGCTGCAGGCTAGCTTGAGGCATAGAAGATGCTTTTCATTTTAATCTTCTTTCTGCCTCCCCCTATCACCACTTTCTGTTTCTCAACTCACTTTGAAGTTCCTGCTTGTTTCTGGCTGAAATTAGTACCCTCAATTTGCTTTTATTTGGTCTTGCACCAGTCCTAACTGAATTCCTTGTGCCGAGTCCTGGCAGCAGCTGCTAGGCAGGTCTTGTAGCAGAAGCATGGAACAGTAGTGTGGCTGGCACTGCAACAAGAGCCCTACCAAACACCTTCATACAGGTCAGGCAATGCAAGAGGAAAGAAAATCAAGTCATGCCTGTAAAAAGCACAGGTGCTCTCTGAGGAGCCAGTCTGCTTCCAAAATTAAAAAAAATATTCCTAAACCGTACCAGGCATCATGACTGCTGTGGTTTGAATCTGGATAGGTTTCTTTGCCTGAGGAATTGGGCAGTAACCACAATAACTTGTGATAAGCAGCTTGAAATTCCAAGCCAAATTAGTGACTATGTAAAAACAGTACTAGTTTGGAGCTTCCTGTTCCCTGCTTCCTGTTGAGAGCTACTTCTCTGGTCTTTGTTCTTGGGAGGAGCGCTAGGCTGGACGTGGCAGGCATCCTGCCCTTGGAATATGGTAAATAGAGAGAAAAATTGAGTTTCAGAACTTCAAAGACCAGCAGAGGAAAGGTTTTGCCTGCAATCCATTGTTTGCTGAAAAGGATAGAGTTTTCCCCCGTTTGTGGCCTGGAAATGAAAGACTGCCTCGGAGGCACAAGGTGCTGAGAAATGGCCCTTAAAAGACCTGGTGGTGTTGAGGAACAGCCTAGAAGATGGACATCTTGTTTCCATAAGGAAAAGAACTGCTGGAGGTTCTGGCATGGGGCAGTTTCCTCACTTGGAAAAAAACTAGTGTTTCACTGTATTATGTGCACACAAGCACACAGGGAGACTGGTACTCACTAGAAGCAGCAACACCAGATTGCTCTAAGTGCTCTACTCTGAACTTTAAAAAGGCCAAAAATAAAGGACTATGAGACTAAAAAAAGATAAAACTAAGGACTTTCCTGCCTTCTTTGTACCTAGATCACAAACCTATCAAGTGTGGAAGTAAACAAAAACATCACCTTTCATGTGCTGTGTATTATCAGTCATATCATTATCTTACCTTACGTTTCATTTCATCATCCTCTTCTATTCTGGCACCACCAGCATCGCTGAGGACAGGACTCAGAAGAGGAGATGAACCTTGGCCAGCTGTGTTCAAATTCACCTGAAATGCTGGGTTCGAGCCTGGGGGACTCTTCAGCATGAGGGAAGAGAACTGAGGATGGTCCACTAGGGGCCCTGGGTGGGAAGAGAATGAGAAGATGGAGTGGAAAAGGAGCGAAAATGGTTTTGAAGATAGAGCATCTAAGACAATTACCCACTGTTACTGTAAGCCGCAATTGCAATCTCATTAATAACAAGATGATGTGAGGGTGCATCGCAAAGCAAATGGAGCATTCCCTGCAACCCAATTGTTACATGCAGCACAGCGAGCAGAGACACCTTCACAACCACACTTATGGGAAAGGATAAATTGTTTGGCGTCTACAAAAAAGTGCTTAAATTTCATAGGACACTGTAGACTAGCAGCAGGATTTGAAAAATACGATTATATGTAGTAACACGAATACAGCTTTTAATTTTTCCATTTTAAAATCAGAATTACTTTTCAACTCAGGGAAAATCTAGGACAATTAATTCAATTCAATTACTCTCTACTCAAGAAGATAAAGCTCACTAAAAACACATTTAGAAAGCAAAACTGTACCAAAATTGTACCACTAGGAGAAGAAAACATATTCCTACGCAAAAACAAAGCGTGCACGAAATTTCAGTCCTTGATCCTCAAAGTGTATGAACTACTGATCTCAAAGGAAAACAAATATGCAGCATTGGATGGACATGACCCTCCTGCAGCACAAAACCTGTCTGAAGGCGGAGTAACATATACTGATATGCCTGAGTAATTATCAATCTATTTTTAATACATGATTATTTCAGTGGTGGGCATTTCAGAGATTTCTGACATGTAAGGCACCACACAGTGAATTTAAGCTTATAAATAGCCTCCTTAGAAAAAGCATGTGCACGTAACCATCGGGTGTTCCAGACAAAATAACAGGTCACGAAGCTGTGGTTTTGGGACCAAACGTAGACGACAGACACTCTAGTCACTCACACTATGCACAGAAAATTGCTATCTGATTTCATTTTTTTCTGATCTTCCCTATGACAAATAGATCAGATCAGGCAATCAAGAGGGTACCAAGCACTTTAGTATCTACTGATTTCATTGTGCCGCTAAAACAGCCACGCTCACAAATTTCCTCAGCATGATTTGTTGTGCATTACAAGCAGAGAGCAAGGGCTACATCACCTGGCCAAAGGCAAAACTGAAAAATCAACAGTGAAGCCAAAAGTGCCAAATCATTAGTGCCAAGACTACTTCAAAATCATCGACGCAGGTTCGAGAAAAAAAATTAAATAAAAATGAGCCCCGTAGATCGTATTATCTCCAGAAAAACACACAGGGCGCACGTGCCGGAGGAGAAGGAATGAGGAGCTTTTTGATTTGCTACTGGCTGTGCAGCTGCTGCTCCCTGAGCTCAGGAAGCAAAACCACTGCAAGGCGCCCAACACCGTGACAATGGCGAGGGAGCCCAGGCGCATACTTCCACATTGAGAAATGCAGGAAGCTGAACAGTGCTGCGCTCGGTCACCTGGAAGAGATTCAGATCACCGAGGCTGCAGAGTTAACTATTAACACGCTAGTCAAGCGCAGTCACTCCTAAGCAATTTTCGTTTCTGTTTGAGCATTCTTTTCATTTTTATTGTTTTTAATTTTGGCACAGAAAAGCAACAATTTCTGTCACTTGTTTCACCTATACAGGGACAGACGGTTATTGCAAGTTTGCTTTTACATGTCCAGAACGCTGAAACAATAACCTTAAAGCAAATAAGCTGCAGACTTACAGGGCTGCAGTTTCTTTACGGAACTTAACCCAACACAGCAACATGTTCCAGAATTTGTAACTGGAATTGCTTCTGGGCTGACCCCATGCCCAGATACACAGAGAGCAAAAGGGATAGAACTTGTTGCACACAAACTGCACTGCCTGCTTATTTCTGTTGAGTGGTTACAGTTTTTATCGCCCGCAGCAGGAGAAGCTGGACATTAAATTCAATTCAAACACTTGCTCATTTGTATCTGACAGCAAGAATCCTGCTTCCTGAATCCAGAGCGATTTATGAAAAGGAGAGGCTTGTTCAGCTCCTCAAAAAGGCTGAAGTTACAAGCAAAAAATAAGACGACAAAGCACAGGGCTTCTCCCCAAGGCTGGGAGGGGGCTAACCTACAGATGCAAATGACTATTGCTTCTTCAGGGCCAGAAGCACCCTTCCCAGCATGGTGAGAGCTACAGGAGGACACCCTGTCACCTTCTGTTTATTTCCCTAGGATCAAAACAATAAGATAATTCAGTAAAGAGCTGCTAGAGCTGCAACCTGTCATCTCAAGGAGACCTTTAAGGCTGTCACCTTAAATGACAAATTCTGCAAAGGGACTTCCTTCCAAGGTTAATGTGACTTCTGAAATTTGCCTTTTCTAAAATGGTCTGTAAGATGTCATGGAGCAGCTTGAGACAGTCTTTTTGCTAACATTTGTTTAAGTGTTTGATACCAACTCAACATGATGTGATATCCTGGCAGACAACAAGCATGTACTGCAGCTTTCACTCTCATAATGAAAGTTTTCCTCCACTAGAGCAGCAAAGGCAGAAACCCCTGTCAAGTAGCTAAGATGTACAGCAAATCTCTATCCTCCTGGGAAAGGACATTGAAGGAAGAACCCATGAAACAGTCAGAGCAGTCCCTGCTGCTCTGAACAGCTGCTCAATGTAGAAAATTCCTAATTAGGAAGAATTAATGGTGCAAAGATCAAGATGCACGAATTACTTCCTTCGACATCAACCCTGGGGCTTCGAGGTTTTTCTTGCCTCAACGGTAGCAGCAGCAGCAGCATCCAGGTATACTAAAAGGTTCTATTCTTTGAAGGGATGTTTCCATATGTCAACATACTGCATGAAGTGGAAATTTATTCTCACAGATAAGTCATAACACAAACATCTCTAATTGAGAAGCCTTGATGTAGAGGAGCCAGGGTTTCTATGGATAAATCCCGTCCATGGTTTATATGCCGGTGTAAGACAGATCATTCTGCATTCTCTATACAACAAATTTCTGCTTTCACACAAATGTCATTTTAGCACAGTATTCCACATGCTCAAAGTTTATACTCAAGAATACTGTGTTGGTTAAACTCAATGATCTGAAATGTCTTTTCCAACTTAAACAATTCTACGATTCTATAATACTAACACTTCTTACTAAAGTACACTATGTCGTGTATCCTTAAGCAAACACGTATCCTTAAGCAAACAAAATCAGTTTCACAAGAAGACCAGCATGTGTTTAATTAAAAAAAACCCCTAAAGCCCATCCCCAAGTCCAACAGTAAAATACTTTAAAAGCACTGGAGTTTGCATGAACACAGGTACAGCTTTCAGTGAGGATGCAAATCTTATCTTGCACAACTACTGTATAATATTGTCACTCTCTTGTTATTGTTATTACATCTCTACATTTTGCCTGGTATAAAAAGGTGTCTAATATATAAAACTATGACTTAATGCAAATGCTTGTCCATTCTACTTTTTACCGAGAGGATCTCCAATGTAATCAAGATGTGAAGGCTCATATTCCAATTTGAAAAACAAATGTGTTTAGAATATTATACAGAACTGGTTACAAGAAGTTCATTATGGGATTTCAGAACCTTTAAGGCAGCTGCTGTAACCATGACCTTACCTTGCATTTTCTTCAAGAATACTCGAATCCCATCCCTCTCACTGACATTACAGTTAACATACAATGTTTTTCTTCAGTACAACTGTTTAGTGTCCAACATCCCACATTCTTATCCACCTTGCTCACAGAAATACAGCAGAGATCTTCCCTAACTCTTCAGGCATTTTGCAGGAAATACACTTCTTCACTCTCTTCAAGCTTCAGAGATACAGATAAGCAAGAATTTTGAAATCTATCACATTATTATCAACCAGCAATGCCAGAGAAAACGAGGGAGCAAGAACAAAACCGCCACGTTTTGGATTACTCGGGATTTACTACATTAGCACACAGAAGTTTGGACTCCACATTAGGGTTGGCATTAGTTGACATGCTGGGAAGATAACCACCTTCCCGATGAAGCTTTGAGAGTAAAAATAAACTGATTTTTTTTTAAGGTGAAAACTTACAAGTATTTTCTACAAAGAGAAAGAATTGAGTTAAGGGGAAAATCACCTGCTAGATTAGTTTCTTAACTGTAACACCAAATTCTATCATTTGAGCCACCAGAAGCCTCTACATTTCTGTTCCCTGAATCAGCTGTGTGATGCCTTTAATAAACACTAAAAGATGTTAATAGATATATGTGTGTGTGTATATATATACACACACACACACACATATATATGTACATATACTTGTACACACGCAAAGACTGTTTTTGCAGTTACAGGAACAGGGAGCAGGCCCAGGTCTGAGGCACAACCTGGTCAAAAGAAACACCACTAAGGCCATAATCATGCTAACTGGAGAAAGCAGTTTGATTTTTAGACCTGAAACAGCAAATCTAGGATCTGTTGTACCTTATATTACCAAGATCAACAGCTATTTGGTGATTCTGAAAAAGAAAGAACACAGCTCACAGGTTTGGGCTTGCCTTCCAGATTAACACAATTTTAAAACGGTCGATGCTTCCACTAGGGTACCAGGGCAGTTTATTAGAATACAGCTTTTACTACTTATATAAATATGTAAGTATAAAATAAATATTACTAAATAGGAACAATTAGCATAACGATGAGATAAGCTTTTAGCATCAGTTCATTATTTTTTCAGAAGGTATTTCCATTCTTTAGTCTAAATTTAATCTCTATACAGAAGGGCAGGTTTGAATGCAAAGTTTAACAAAAAAAAAATGCAAGGACTGGTTCTGTGAGCTTTATATCTGAATGCTTAAAACAATTTGAAGACAGACTATAAAAACCATATCCAAATAAAAAGGAGCATTATTTGACATACTATAAGCTACGTGGTGTTCAAATGTTAGCGATTTTATTCCTAATTAGAAGGGGTGCGCCTCTTGTATTTCACCAATTTATATTCTTTAAAGGTGTAACTTTACTATTATTTTACTACTACTGCTATTTCAAAGAGATGAAATTCTTTTTCAGTACAGCTTTGCAGTAGCTGATTGGAGATGATGGGAGCCTTCTGCCCAATGCTCGGTTGAACCCATCACATGCACACAATAAACTATTTCTAGAGTGAAATTAGTCTGCAAGCTAATGCCCTACAACTGAAATCCTGAAGCATCCAACTCCCATCTTCCTTATTTCAAAATACCACAAGTAACATATCTTTCCCCTGCAAATCCTCCCTTTAAAATAATGAGGGATATATGGGAGACAAAGAATCATCAACATAGTAAAAAAATAAATCTAAGAGACTAAAAAAAAAAGTTATACTCTAAACTCAAAGAATTCTTTCTTTCTCACTCTCCAATGGGCACAGATCAGATCAAATGTTAGACTATGGACTATGCATTTGTCACATGCCCCACCAAAACCGTAAATGCCTGTGAAGTTACACACCTACATGGGAATGTAAAAAAGTCCTAACATAGGTGCCAGTTTTACAGTTACATCCAGGATCTGAAAGGACTGCCCTTCTTTTGCCACCTTGCCACACTTACAAAGGCTATGCAATCTGCAGGCAAGGAAGAACATGCATCTGTTAGTGTACACACACGTATCTGTTGTTATAGACTACGGGCTACTAACTTTCATAGAGTCACAACATTAAACAAATGTAAATCAGCTATACTGACTGCTTTAACTGTGCTCAAACCACGACATTACAAAAACCTCTGCATCACTGCTGAAATGAGCAGATAGAGTTTCTGCCTCAACCGCTTCTTTATGTCAAGTCCATCTTTTCGCTAAATCTAGGTAAAACTGATTTAACTTTACAACCAAAACAAAGTCAGTAAAACTCAACCCTTGTAATAAGTGATGTAACACACTATGATTTAGAATCTCCTGATGTTCAAATAAAGCAAATTCTGCACAAAGCTTTTTTTGAGTAGGTGTTTTCACTGTTTTAAGACTCAGCAAACATAACATGGAGGATAATTTTTTAAAATAATAGTTTAAAAATGATCAATTTAAACTAGCCCAGAAACTTGCTCAGTTTACTTCTGCAAGTGAAACTGTCCTTTTTAAGCAAAAGGTTACATGATTCAGGAAAAAGGATTTACCCACACATGGGTCACTGGCTGCTGAAGGAGAACTTTCAGCCTAGAAAACATGCAATTGCCTTCATATTCTATGTTTGCAATAAAAGACAGACTTCCAATAAAAGACACAGAAGCAAGTTAAAGGGACATACCCAGTTTGAAAGAGCATGTCTCCACAATAAAAGTGTACGCTATAAAGAACACTGAACTTCTAGACCAATTTGTAACCCAAGCAATAGGACTGCCCAAACCAGTAATTTGAAAATCACACAGTGCCGTCTGCCCCAACTTTCAACTATGTTCAGCAAAGGAACACGTGCTGAAAACTGCCTGGATAGAACTGGTAATAAAACACTAAGATGCCTTAGCTAGGAGAACAAACACTTACACATTTATTCTATTTCAAACGTAAGAGTAACAAAAAATAAAGCTAAAAAGCCCATGTTGTTATTAATGTAAAAGTTTTCCTTATTTTATTTCATAATTTTAAATGTTTATGCATTAGTACAAATCTGTAGATTCATAACCAGCATTCTGAACAGACACAGAGATATTAAAAATCCCAACATGTAATTCAATAAAACATTTACTGTATAAAAGATAAAGTTCAAGAGATTCATTAAGAAATTCCAGCCCTCTTTGTTTTCTTAACGTAATCCTTTCCTGAAAAGAGCAGCACCTATTTAATCAAGGAGTCATTCTAGCCAAGGCACACTCACCCATGTACATACTGATAAACGGGCAGTTCACATTTCTTACCAATCTGCAGGGTTGTTGCTCTGGAACACAACAACAAAGCTTTGGAAAAATTGTAGCATACCTTCTCCACAAACCAGGTTCAATTAACCGTTCTCCAAATGTGAAACCTGCAAGGCTACAGCTCACCCAGTGGACCACCTGTACAACAGCCAGCTGTAAAGTCTCCTGATACCCATAGAGAAAGTGCATCTGTATACCCTCCCAGCCATACACACAGCATTTCTGACATGTGCAGTGTGGTGGTGGTGGGTTAATGGTTGGACTTGAGTATCTTAGAAGTCTTTTCCAACCACAATAATTCTATAATTCTAGGATCTATGGATTACAACAGCTAAAAGGCTATACTGAAAACTGTATCATTAAATTAGTACCTAATAATTGTGAGTTACAGCTTTTTGCAAAATGACAATAATGGGAATGACTTACCGACAGGTTTGCACCAAAAAGCATAAGATTACAATAACTTTTATTAGTGAGTCCATTAAAATCTTACCTTATCAAGATTTGCAACTAAACAAAAACTACCACCACCAAAAATGACAAAAATCAAACAAAACCAGCACGAAACCAAAACCAAGCCACCAAACAACCAAAAAAGTTGTTTTTTTTTTAAATCACTTAAACAAAATCACCTATGACCACAATACAAATATACATAGGACGGAAGAGATCAATAGTTGATATTAACCAGCAAACTCTGAAATTCACTGAAAATTAAAGTGAAAGTTGAGATCCCCATTCCATCTCAAGATAAAATATGGCAAATCCTGAAAAATACAGAGCACATATTACTTGTGTAGTTGAATTACTTTCAGTGGTGCCATGTTATAGGATGAGAGGCAACAGGTTCAAGATGGAGCACAGGAGATTCCACCTCAACATTACGAGTAACTTCTTTACTGTGAGGGTGAAGGAGCACTGTAACACGCTGCCCCGACAAGTTGTGGAATCTCCTTCTTTGGAGACTTTCTAAACCCAACTGGACATATTTCTGTATGACCTGCCCTAGGTGATCTTGCTTTTGGCAGTGGGGCTGGACTAGATGATTTACAGAGGTCCCTTCCAAACCCCACCATTCTGTGATTTGATAATTATGTGAATAATGAACAAAAATACTTTAAAATTACAAAGTCTAGAATAGATAACACAGGCTAGTAAAGTTTATACCTAAGTGGTCCTGGATAGGTCAGAGAATATTCTGTGACACCTATTTTGTGTAAATTAAGAGTTCCAGTAACTGCATACACAAAGATAAAAAATGTTCTCATACAGTGCTTTACATTTAATAAGTGTGTTTAAGCACAGAACAATTCCAAGTATAGACAAACAGGACTACAGTGCAGACCACATCAGCCACTCAGGACACACATCTCTAGGTATCTTCCAGTCATACTGCAATGCAGATGTTGAGTACCACACAAGAGCTAAACCCATCAGCCTAACTCGTCTTGAAATGCCACATTTTCTACAGCTGTATGTATTTGATAAAAATAGGAAAACAGAGAATTGGAAGGATAAAAAGCTGCCCAATTTCACAAAAGAGCAAGAGTGATGGTTCCAGTGTGCTCCTTTTACTGAGCTACTACTGCAACAGCTGGTGAACACAGCCTGAAGCAGGAAAACAAGCATGGAAACCCCAGTGGCTCTCTGCACTGGAAAAACAACAGCACTAAAACCTGTATGTTAACTAGAAACACATGTACCTATATATGCCCCCCACACCCTCCCACGGATGGGGCAGAAAACAAATGTGAAAGAACGTACCAGCAGAAGTGGAAAAGTTGCGGGGAGAGGACAACCACCCACTTACCAGGGACAAGTGAAGCAGCTAGGCTTTCACCTGCTCCTACCACAGCACCTCAAAGGCAAACACGCTTCAGATACTTGACAAAAATCTTCTAATTTTTCCTACGCAATCTTCCCCCTTTTTCCTGCATGTGATTCCAGCAACAGCTTTCACCGCTCAATGTCTGCAAGGGTCCCAGCCTCTCCTGGTTAGGCAGCTGGCACCAACTCCATACCCATCAGCGTATTACTCACCTTCTTGCAAAAAAACCAAAACTTGTGCACTCAGAAAAAAAATCCCACGGCAATCAGTACAAGGAACTCTTTTAGTAATATCAACACTTTAAAATGAAAACATAACACACTGCAAGGAGTAAAATGGAAAGCTTAGTAGCATCGCCGGTGCTCAGGACATCCACGCTGCAGCAAAGTTCACCAATTCCCTTGTGCTACATGAAGACAAATGATACAGACAAAGAATGGAATGCCCTTTCTTCTCTCACCTTCTTCTGCCACTTAGAGACAACTGGGGGAGAAGAGAATGTGTGGCATGGCTCTACTGCACTAAAATGAGGCACAACTGGCATTTGAGCTCAAAGCACCGAGACATCCTGTTCCCTTGAAGGCAGGCCGTGCTTTTTCTTCATTTCTACAGAAAAGTGTATTTGAACTTTCTGCTCTGCAGGAAATGATAAAAGAACTTTTCTCAGAGCTTTCTGCTGCAATAAAAATTACTTACAAAACAAATTTTGTGACTCCTCTTTTGTGACTGCCTGAATAAAACCACAGAGCTGAGCATGCAACTATACCCTCAGAAGCCACATATATTTGAAAATCAGAAAAGCCCAGAAAGAAACCATGACAGCTATAGGTTACTGATTTGTAGCAGCAAAGCTGTTACTAACACAGCAGAAGCACAGGCAGTAGCACTGAGCTCTCATACAGCCTGCAAGTACACCACGGTGTGCAGCTCCTGGCAAAGAATATTAGCCTGTAAGTGATTACCAGCATCACCTTTATGCAAGCATCCCAAATCCAAGTAAATGAAGGAGTCAGATTATGTGAAGAATCAACGTTCCTGGTGACACCTGAATAGCTCCTCAGCTGGGTCAAAGCTCCCCCTCACCCTACAACCTCATCTTCACCTGTGGATGCATATATCTTGCTCTAACTAAAGGACGAAAATCTCAGCCACACTCATTCCTTTAGAAAACAAAAGGGGGATTACATTAAGACTCATTACTAAAAAATCCAAACCTGAGATTACAATTGCCAGTAGGAGTTGTAAAACTGATGACAAAAAAATAGTGACAATGCCATTTCAAACTAACCACAGTCGTGAAGCCTCTTCTCAGGACTCCCAAGTGTGTTTACTGAAAACGCAGCCAGTTTTTGCTTAAGATTTTCTGAAAACCTGCTGTATTTAGTTGGATTAATTCCCATACTAAGCAATTCTAACACTTTTAAAGACAAAGCTTGGGATTGAGGCACAGAACATGAAACAGAGTTAAGCACCATTATATGTAAATAGCTGCAACCTGATTATTTTTTTAAACAATCAAAGAAATTAACTGCCTTTCTCTAAATCTTTATGTATTTGTCACCTGTAAAGAGTTTTCAAAAAGAATTCTGTCTTTTTTCTGGTTTTCTTTTTCACACTACACAACATAGTTGTGGGAAGAAAACTGGACCAACCGCCTAAAAATTACTTCAGGGTACCAACTTTGGACATAACTCAAGACCTTCTCCAAGTGCCACCTATTTAGAAATGTCACATTGCACATCCACATCATCTCCACAGCTATGAATAAAGGCACATAGAGAGTCAGAACACACATTGAACAAAGAAAGAAAAACAACATATAGCACTTATAAACAAAAAAAGAGCAAACTGCTGCACATTCCTGTGTGTTCAAACCAATACTTTGTTCTAAGTATGTTTTGAGTTTCTGCACCACTGGAAAAGGCAACATGTTTCTCATGGAACAACAGTGATTGCACTCAAACACAGTAATCACAACATAAAAAGCAAGTTACTGAGAAGATTAATCATAATTTGGTAAAAACCAAACTAGAAAAAAATGGATGACTAAAAGAAACTGTACACTCCTTGTGATCTATCATACACTGAGAAGAATTCCCTTGACATTTTAGTCATCGGAATCTTAAGAAACAATATTATTTGTTAAATGTCTCAGTAAACACTGCAGATCTTGTAACAACAGTTCAAGACCACATTTAAGAACACTAATATGAATAATATTCAGCACAAAGTTATGCTTGTAAACGGTAAGCTCCTTATTTTGGAAGCTTTGATTGTACTAGTAGTGCACTCTCTCTGCAAAGGACTTCAAACTTACAGGTCATGTCTCACAAATTCACCTAAGTGTATAAAAAAAAATAAATCTATAAAAGCAGTGAAGTTCTAGTTGCTGTTTGCAGAACTTTCTCCCCCTAACATCTCAATTTCTCAGAAAAATGATGGCATTTTTCTGAATAGAGCCCATTATTTCAAGAAAAAGTTAAAGCTATCACTGAATTTACCACCACCTATATTCCACAGATAAAGGACACTTTTATGAATTAATTTGTAAACATTTTTATGCAGAGTGATTAAAAAAGAAAAAGGTGAGGCAAAAGGTAAGGGGCATGCTCTTACAGTCTATCCAAAGTGCTGCAAAGCAGAAGGGTACTTGTTTGTTGCAGGACTGCTGAAGGCACTGTGAAGTCAGATAATACAATGACTGTCTTCACAAGAAGTTTTGACAACTGCTATTTTCATTTGTTTTTGTACATGTGCCTTGTTCTAAACTACAACAGTATTTATTCTTCGACATATAGCACAGACGTGTTGCATAAGTTGGTATTTTAAAACATTCTTTCAGATTTGAAGACTGTCCTTTTTTTGGTGGTGAAAACAAAAACATCCAAAACAAGCATGTACAAAAGTGATTGTTGCATTAGGGCATTCAGGAGGAACAGAGTATTCCATGAATGTAACTTCAGATAAATTTGCAGCCAAACAAATCCTCCAATATGCTGTAATTTGTCATGTCTGCATCAGTTAGCTGATGTCACTTCTCTGAAAGCAGTGAGTTTTCCTACATGCAGTATTTTGTGAACATCATAGACTATTACAACCTATTCTCAATGCAGTGTGATGCATTTCATGCAGCATCAAACATAGGATGCTTTGAGAGAAACAGGAGACATAGATTTAAAAAATAAAATAAAATCAACTGCATTATGTGATTTAAAATCCAGCTACTTGATTAGAGTTTTCTTGCTTAAAGTGACTAACATCATACTCTTCTGACTTCTAAGTCTGAATAGCATAGAGAGATCTGTCACCAAAATTAAGAATCAATCAACATGTGACTTCTCTGCTCAGTCTTCCTGTGTGACATTCTTTAAATTATTTTGTAAGTCAAAGGCAAAGTTATCACCGGAGACTTGAGCGAAAGGATTACTAAAGTAAAGGTTTATATCCAATGGTGTAGCAGTTTCAGAGTCCCAGGAGTCTGTATCTGTGTTGCTAGAATCTTCTGTGGTTGTAGGCGGGTAGCTCAACTGTTCCAGCTGGTCAATAATGTCTGTCAACTGAAAGGCTGAGCTGGACTCAGAGCGAATTGAGTAGGCAGGGAAGTTCACCATAGAACTGGCCTCTGAATGGTTCGTGGAGCTGTACACAGGCAGGGAGGAGACACCATTCAGTGGCAAATTATTGAGAGAGCTGCTCTCAGAGCGGTTGTTAATGAGTGAACTTGTTTCAGACGGGCTCAGGAGGCTTTGCATTCTGCTTGCTTGGGCCTTCACCTCAAACAGCTCAGAGGTATCTGATGGTCTCTCATTGCCATTGAAATCATTCCCTTCTTCAAATTCAAACTCATCTTCCATATTCATATCTACTGCTTCAGTTGAGTACCTGTCAGGACTTGACTGAGAAGAGACTGTATTTTGCAAAATGGCATCTGTAGTTAAGCTAGTTGAGTCTAACATACGCTTAGGAAAATCAGTGCCCTTTAACTTTAAACCACTGTACAAATAAGAAAATGCCTCAGAGCCCCCAGCAAAAAAGGACATTTCTGCTGGGTCATCATCAATAAATTCTTCTGACACCTGTAGCTGTGAATTTGTCAATGTGAAAAGAGGAGCACCCCAACTGCCATGCTGATGCTTTTGTTCAGCAAGGAAAACACCTGTGGTAAAGTCATCCTCATAATTGTCATTTTTACAAACAGCAACCCTGCTCTCATTACTACTGTTCTCTACATCTAGCTCTAAACCACAATCGCTCTCAACAACAGGACAAGCAGGGTTACAGTTTCCTGCAACACTACCAAACCCAACACCTTGGAGCTTAGGAGATCCAGGCTGCCGCATCAGTTTCTTCCCTGCTTCTTCTGCTGGTGCCGCAATGTTTTTTTCTGGAATCCTCGTGTATGGCTCTCGAGGGTCTGAAGAACAAGGGCTGGTTTCTGCAAAGATGGGCAGGACAGGAGTAGGAGTGGCCGATGAGTGAACTGAGTGGAAGGGAGCAGCTGCTGAGGCAGGAGACCCTGGGGTTCTCAAGACCTCAGTGAATGGGACACACTAAGAGGAAAAAAAGCAGAAACACACAAATAAAAACATTTTTATAATATGTAAAAATGAATGCAACATCCAGTTCCTGATATAGAAGGAATATGTACTTCAAAAAAGCTCACTCCACAGCAAACTACGTATTGCACAGAGATCCATCAGCTTCAGCAAAAGGCAAGATTTTTTTCTCCCAAATTCTGATAACTGGATGGAAAATTGAATCCACATGTTTTTATAGCCTCTGCTGAAAAAGGATCCACCACCATAATCCTGTGATGCTTCCTTAACCTCCTGCCCGTAAGGCAAGAGCATTTAGTGAACCACTTGTTTCTTGCCACTGACTGTTAAAGGCATATGAAGGCAAAGAAATACGAGATTCCCACACACAGCAGGTACGCAGTACCAATACTCTGAAGTAACAACATGCTAGAAAGGATGTTTTCTTTTCAGTTAAGCTTAACTCTGAAAACTATTACTCACTTCAGACTCCATTGGCTACAACTGTCAAAACTGCCACCACACACAAAAGGAAGAAAACTTCTGCATCGAGGACAAAAATCAAAGAGTAAAAGCAGATTGTCTTTATCCCCGACCTCAGAAAGCTGGCTACCAGCTTCCCTGACTGCAGAATCAGAAGTGCTGCAAAACTGACCTGTTTTGGCACATCTGTGTTCGAGTCACGAGTAGACACTCTGACTTTGCTGTGTCTCCTGCAGAACAGAGAGCATCCCGTGAGTTTCTAAGATATGCATATCAGCTTTCTCCCTTCCACATTCAGCTACTTCCATTCTTGTAGCCAACAGAAACATCTCAAGCTGTGTTTCATGTTTTACTAATAACTACTTCAAAATATGAAAAGTCACAAGGGTTGTAAATTAAACACTGCAGAAAATGGAATAAAGCTGATCATTCATACCACTGAAGGAGAACTGAAGAGCAATTATGGGCAGAAGACTAGACTAAGTAAGTAGCACACTTAAGTTTACTTCCTCCTTTGTCACCAGCATAAACATCTAGAAATGAACAGCTTCAAAAACAGAATGCACTCATCCGTAACAATTTTATATACACCTAAGAATTCAGTCAACTTATTATTTATGACAAACAAACTTCAGTGTTACACCCCAAAAAGTTATATCCTTCATCACTTCTGTGTTTAGATTCGTTTTATATCAGTAATTTACTAAAAAAAAAAAATTTCAAGCTTTCATACAGAAAAGGATCTCAACCTGAGTTTAAGACATTTTAAATATTTATTAATAGTGGATTAAGCCAACTTCTGAAAGATTACAGGAACTTTATGGGAATATTAAGATGAAAGACCATGAAGAGTTTCCCACATGCAGACCAGATGTTTTCATATCAAACTTGGTAAATGACAATTTTATATTGGAAATTCACATTCTTTATTTCATTGTTTAAAAATGAATGAGTATTTAACATGATAGTTTAGGACTTGCACATCCCAAGTTCAATTATATGCTCTGATACTGGCTTCTTGCAGCATTACAGTGATATACAGACAACTCCTCATGAATTCCAGGGAGTCTTCAAAACATTCTGCATTCTTTGATGGCTAAGTCACACACTGTTCACTAACGTTAAAATGCAATTCTAAAACTTTTCCAAGCTTCTTTACATCATGTGAGTTATACATTTTAAAAATTTAGTTTGGCTACCTTAAATTTGAGGTAGATCTTAGTAATCAAGAAGTCAGCAAATGACCGTATCTCCACACATCATTTAGAAACACTGAAATTCAGAAAATAAGGGCACCAAAAAAACCTCATCCACATTTCACTATGCAAAACCACTTGTACTTACCTTTCATAAGGGGTTTTCTTCATCCCACTGTCCTTAATATAATCCACTAGTTGCTTCTGTGTTCGTCCACTGTGAACCCACAAGAGTACACATGTTATGAAATGCAGTGGGTGACACTTAGAGATGGAATGACTTTAGAATACTTCTTCCTTTAGATCTTATTTTCTAATATATAAGGAATTTAGGTATAATAGATCTGTCATGTTTCTCCCTACCTGTATCTGAATGACGACCCTCTGGTGAAGAACACTGCTTTAGCCTTTGGCTTTGGCTGATCAAAGAGCCTAAAGAACGTGTGATATTCAACACAGATTTTCCAGAAGTTTTTACACTCATCCCTACTGCCCAAAAGAAACTCCAATGTATCTTGATATGGGCCCTGGGAACAAAACACTGAAGTTAAGTAGCACATAATATGGCAATGGAGGAGAAAAGGTGATGCTAACAGAATGAGTGAACTTCAGCAAGATGCAATATTTTGCTAAGCCATTTCTCATATGCCTTAAAGCAATCAACATGGTTCTGAACACAGTTTAAATCATTTAATAGACTTTCAAAAGTATTTTTTACTTGAAACTGTAAAAATGTTTAAACTGCACTTGACTTTGGAAACATTCTCAATACAAAACTAACTTATGAAATATGCACCTTAAGAACATAGTAATTGAAAAGAAATCATTTAAATGAAATAGTAGTTCTTTAAAAATACTTTTTCCTTAGAAGTTTTGTCTTACCTAGTGTGATATAGAAAAGACTCTGTATGTCAGAGGACCTTTATCACATGAAATTTCTGAGAGCCTCTTGGTAAGACACATTATTGCACACGTGGACAGTGTGTTCAACTTCAGCCTCCCTTGATACACATATTATGTTCAAACATTCCTCCCCAGCATTTTAAAACAACTCTACACTGAACATAATTCAGTCATCATGTGACTAACAACTTTAATGACATCAGCAATTAAAATCAGCTACTTGTGCTACAAAGACACACACAAATGAAAAGGCTGTAGCAAGAGTAATTACACAGTCCTTAAATTTAAGGTCCAACAATATAACCTTGATGTGTATCAGATTATTCTCACTTGAATCAAGGCACTCTACCAGCATACATTCAACGAATTCCTGGAGGTAACAATCACATGAACCAAACATCATTTGTACCAGTAGTGCACTGGAGCATTCTCTTAAGGAGCTATAGCCAAAATCATTCCCTAACACACTTTAACCTAAACAACAGAGATGTACAATTTCAAGCTTAAATTCCCTTGGTTCATGTTGATGGTGCTGGATCAGAGTGTATCCAGGAGTGTTCTCACTTCCATTTATATACACGGGAAATGTTAAACGTAATTTTTTGAAGTACTGAGACAGGATGCACTAAATACTTAGGTTTAATTTTTTTCCTGTCTCACATCTAGAAATGTTTATGCCTATGCCAAGGATAAGCTGAGGTTGACACATGAAATCTAAGATGACAGACATCTTAGATGAGATGGTGAGAATGGTGAGGCCAAACCTACCCACTGAAGTTGCTTTATAAAACTACAAGCTCCAGAATTTTTCATAATAAAATTAAGTACACAGATTTCCCAATGACCAGCCTGCTTTACCGTAAAACTTACACAGACCTCTGGGTGAAGTTTAATAAGGAACCTTTTCCTCTTGAAGCTTAGCTTACGGACCTTCGACCAGTTGAAGGTATTGATTTTCGTAGTACCCTGAATTAAAATTAAAAGTTGGCAAAAGTTAATAAATAAGGGCAACAAACAAGTTTCTTTTGCAGGTACCTACAAGAAAGATACTGAGGTGTTGGAAAACATCCAGAGAAGGACAGTAAAGTTGGTGAACGGTCTAGAGTACAAGTGCTATGAGGAGTAGCTGAAGGAACTGGGGTTGTTTAGACTGGAGAAAAGGAGGCTGAGAGGAGACCTTACTGCTCTTTAAAACTACCTGAAAGGAGGGTGAAACAAGGTGAGTGTTGATCTCCTTTCTCAAGTAACGAGTGACAGGACAAGAGAAAACGGCCTCAAGTTGTGCCAGCAGAGGTGTAGGTTGTATATTAGAAAAAAATTACTTCAACTAAAGGGTTGCCAAGCAGTGGAATAGGCTACCCAGGCAAATCATGTGAGTCACCATCCTTGAAGGTATGAGATGCCTAGTCCTGAGTGACATGATTTAGTGGTGATGTGGTGGTACTGATTAGTCTCTATGATCTTAAAGGTTTCTTCTAAGCAAAGCTGTTCTATGATTCTATGTATATAGACACGTGCAGGTGGCACACCCCCCCAGACCTCATTCTGATAGATTTTTATTTCTGAGCAACATTCCCTTTAACAATTTTATCTTTCAGCACAGGGATAGCTCCAAGCATGCAAAGTCTGTCTGTCTCTGTACAGACACTACAAAACTGAATATAAAAACCTAGAACCCAAATAGGAAAGAAACATTCCAACTCCACCAATATTCATGATACTTCATGGTGTCAGCAAGATGGGGGTTTAATTTTATTTAACATGCTTTCTTTATCCACTAGCCAGAGAACACTCCTCCAAGCTGATCTTTCCATCTTTTGTAATGTGGGACTACAGTATACTGATGAGTACTTGACAAACATGCAACAAACCCTGTCAAGCCCTCTCACTCACAAACCAGCTCACTTGGCTAAAATCAGGCACTGTCCTCACACTACTGCCCTGCATCAGCCCTCCCCTCTCAGTACCACTGATTCCCAACGCTTCAGGGAAGGACCCTGTCACCACCCACTAATGAAGCAATTCTGCTGTTGCCCTCTATAAAGCAAAAGAAGATGAAAAATGATACTTCCAAAGACATGAATGAGCAGAAATCACTGCAACCTTAGGGGCTGAAAGGAGGACCTACAGAACTGCAGGACTGCAGTGGCTGATGTGTCCCTGAAGATAAGCTGCCTCACAGGAACAAAACCAGACACAAAATGAATAGTCAATGAGTGCCCAAATGGAAACACCTCAGTAGGCTGGCTGCCTGTGTGGTTTGGAGATAAGACACTAATACGACTGCAGTCATGGCCAGAACTTTGATCAGAGTCATTTATTTAATACAACAGAAGTAGCAGTTCTAAAGATGAGGCAGAACTTCCATACACTAAAAGCATCACTATCCCAGCAAAAACATACTGTAACATTGAAAGAAGGAGAATTTGACCAATGTTTCAGGATTACAGATCTGTTACAAGGCTATACCAAATAAAGACAATTATTTTTCCTGAACATTCACACAACTTTCAAGCAAACAACAGAAACCCTTCACTTCTCACTCTTGGTTTCAAAATTTTGATGCTCTTCTCTCTGCTCCAAGGACAAACTGGACCGAACAGTATTATGGGGACTCGAATGACACTCTTTTAACTAGAAAAATGAGCTAAATTTTAAAATCATTGGAGACACCTGAAGATACAAGTCTCAAGATGTGCTAATGACAAGAGACATACATACCAGGTCTTCTCTCACTTACCTGGAATACCAGCACACCCATATGTGAAACAGCTAGATTAATTTTGGTGCCCTCCCGGTCAGATGCAAGGTGAAACCTGATGCCATACATCTCCAGTTTCCGAGCAATTTCGAGCACTTGAAAGTCTGATTCAGCAGGAGTTTGGCCCCTATAACAAGGAAGAAAAATAAATGCTTTAAAAGCAATCTGATTCTACAACACTGACATCAGGACTAATACACTGAATTCTTAACTCTGGCACTAAATGAGAATTTTGTCTCATCTAATTGGGCAGTTTCAGTCCAAATAAAGTATTACACCAAAACTTTTGTAACAGAAGCAATACGCAATGGCAGATGACCATCCCAAAATGCAACCCATACATAGAACCATATGTTAACTACATCAGAGTTCTTTCAGTTCAAATATAATTATTCTGAAAACACAAGGGAGATGTACACACATGGAGCACCTCCTCTCTGTGCACAGTCAAAGCAAAAGGGAGCCTACTACAGGCTCTGGCAAACACAGGTTCAAACTTCATTTACTTCTCTGGAAGTCTACTGTGGTCAAATAGCTGACATTGTGTTTAACTGAATGACAAAACAGTCCTGTACCTTCTTTCTCCACAAGGTGGAAGGTACTGGATTACATAGCTTTTTTTTTTTCCTGTCTCTCAGGTGGGCCATTGCCCATGTGTCCAGTCTCCTCAGCAGAGACAGTGCCAGAGTGTCCACAGAGCACTCTGTGAAGAAGACATGCAGTGCCTGGAATGCCTGTTGCTCAGGACACAGAAGGCAGTACACAGTCAAAACCCCTAAAACAATTAATTTCACAAGCCTTGAAATGATCTCATGAAGCACTGGTACTTGTACTGATAAGACTATTTCCCTACAAGCCAAATCTGTTTCTATCAGTTTGAGGGTCCTGGCATGGGGTTTAGGATACTTGAAGAATAAGCAAATGCTGTTGTGTCAATGAAGGAGCTCTTGCTATGGAATATGCCCTACTTATACTGCGAAGTAAAAAACGTCCTTATCATAAGCATGTCACCTAAGGTAGTCTCTGAACTCAAAACATACTGCAAGACAACACTACTGTCCAGTTCTAGGCATAAATATGGTCCAGAACCAGGCAAGGCAGGAGACTGTCCATGCTAACTCCACAGTAACACAAGTAGCATGGGACCTGCTGGAGTACTAGGACTGGTGAAGTGGCTGCAGTCACAGATCTATGAAGTGACCTCTGCATCCTTACTGGAAATTACTAGAAATATTCAATACATTACTTCCAAACAAGTGTCTAACTATGCCAGTGCACAATGAATTGTTCCTACAATGTGTAAGTTCACTAAGATAAACAGAATGGTACTAGGAAGACGCAGGATAAAAATTGTTAGTCTGTTTACATGCAACGGGTGCTCAAAGCAGATTACATTCCTGTACACACAAAAAAAATTTTCAAAATCCCCTTTTCCAAGAAACAGCCTTCCATAAATCTGTATTTTGTTTCACTAAAAGTAATGATAAACTACTGCAGCATCATCTGTTTTCATGTACTACGTAATACCAACCGTATTACTGGTACTGAATCCTCCTGTTCCCTATGTTCCTTATAAATAGCTCCTTCTATCTATCTATGGGAATGTTTTCGATTAAACAACCTTCTTCTTCTGAAGACTTCTTCTGAACATAGATTGAGACTATTAAAGTGAATGATTATTACATTTGAATTTATCAGAAGCAGCAATGACAGCAGCACATACTGACTGCACATAGGAATTGTCCCTAAAATTTAGAGTGCAATTGTGAAACTTGCTTAAGAGGGTCACGTTTTAAAAATGGAAGTAGCACACATATTTGATTACATGATTTCAACAGTATTATATTACCTTATTTATTCTGGAGGGAAAATAAATAAAAACACTATAACAGGAAATGCAGAATATATTTTGCCAATTGGAGAAAAGAGAGAATCAGTTTAGTTCTAGTTCACTTTACAAGTTCAGCCCAGATTTCAGCTTTATCCAAACATCAGTATTCTATGACCATGTGTAAAAGCGTCACAAAGAACAAACTCAGAGGAATGAAAATCTTATTTCAAATCAAAAAAGAAATGCCAAATCACAGTCTTGTAGAGGAATTTCTACCTGTGTTACCACCACATATGCTAGTTATGTCCAACTGGCAAAACAGATTTATCATCCCCTTACTGAAATGAGCAATGATGGGAACAGTTTTACACTGACTTTGTGTTTGCTGCAGACTAAGCTGCACAGACCAGTCAGAAAACAATCTGGTCTAATTTTGTTCATCCATTAAGCAGATAAATCTACCTAATCTTCCCCAGGTCAAGGGATGACAGTTTATCTATTAGAAGTATTTTCCAGCAAAAACCGCTGTCAGTGCAATAGGTTTTCATGTAAAGGTTCCTTACGTACATCCACACAGGCAAATACTGACAGTGTTACAATATTCTCTGAGGAATCCAAGTGAGTGGTTCAAAATAAACACTGTTAAATGTTGCTGATTTACAGAATTTAAAACCAACACGTGTCAAAATGCTCATGTGTAGAAACTTTTAAGACTACATAGCAACTTGAAATTACAGGTTTTCTAACTTAAGAACAATTTAGAGAATATAAAACATGGACAGCCAGGCTAAAAATTTGTGAAAAGGTACAAGGGGTAACAGTAAATGTAAAAATGAATATATTCAATTTTCTATTTCTTACCTGGCTTACATATATACACACAAAGAACTCACAGCCACCTGGACACAAGAGAATTCTGATGTTTAATTCTGGATGACACTATTCCACAGCAAAGACTCTATTTATGCTGCTTTCAAGAAGGCAGTAAACATTATATTGTGTCTGGGGTCACAGGATTTGACTGCACCCCCCCTACCAATCTAAAAAATACAAACTTTTAAAAATTACAGAAATAAGTCAATACAGCCTCTTACTGATGCAACTGAGCAATATATCAACAATATAATTTATCCTGTATATAGTTGCTAAATATGCAAAGTTAAATATAAAAACCCCATAATTCTGTACTTGTGAAAGTAAAATAAAGGACTTGTGAAAGTGAAAGAAAAAAGAGTACATTTATTAGAAAATAACCTTTCAATTGTCGTCTTTCTGAACACAACATTCTCATACATACAAACATACTCCCTCTTCTTTTGACACAGAATGGCTTGGATAAACAATTCTTTTCTATTCAGCTTTATGTTCTTCTGACACTTCTAATAGCTACAGTGAAGTAATGAAAATGGAACAACAACAAAAAATCAAACCACAGATTTCTAGTGTGATAAGACACTCTATAGTGTTACCAAAATACACTGAGCACCCTCTGCAAAGGTGTATGTGTCCTCCTAGCTCCGCCAACTCATGCAGGGCACAGCAAGGATCCTGCTTTATATCCAGCCCAAGAAAGCCAAACCAATGCTCCTGGCCTGACACAACCAAAAAAACCAAACCCTGTGTAAGTGTGCTTAAGGCAAAGTAAGAGCTGCAAAGAACGAAAACTGAGGCAGAAAGAAGATGATGAACTCCTGATCAGAACAGGCTGGGGACTGACCTGTTGGAGGGCAGTTCTAGGAAAAAGGACCTGGGGGTGCTGGTGAATCACAGGCTGACCATGAGTCAGAAATGTGCCCTTGTGGCCAAGAAGGCAAATGTCTCCTGGAATGTATTAAGAGCAGTGCTGCCAGTAGTTCAAGGGATGTCATCCTCCTCCATTATTCTGCCCTGGAGAAGCCACATCTGGAATACTGCTTCCAGTTCTGGGCTGTGCAGTTCAAGAGGGACAGGAAGCTACTAAAGAGAGCCCAGTGCAGAGCCACTAAGATGATCAGAAGGACTGTAGCATCTTCTTTATGAGGAGAGGTTGAGAGAGCTGGGTCTGTTTAGCCTGGAGAGCAGCTGACTGCAGGGAGATCTCATAAATGTTTCTAAGTACGTAAAGGTCAAGTGTTACTATGATAGGACCAGGCTCTTCTTGCTGATGCCCAGCAACAGGACAAGGGGCAATGGGTATAAACTGGAACACAGGTGATTCAACTTCAACATAAAAACAGTGACGGTAACAGCACTGGAATTGGCAGCCAAAGAGGTTGCAGAGCCTCCAATTCTGGACACATTCAAAACCCATCTGGCCATGTTTCTCCATCCCTAGGAGAACCTGTTTTGGAAGCGGGGTTGGACAAGATGATCTCAAGAAGCCCCTTCCAACCCTCACTGTTCTATGATTTCCTATCTGAAGATTCTTATCTAGATATAAGCCCTCTTGCCAGAACCAGTTTTTTTCTCAAGGTTGTGTTTACACGAGAAGTCTGTTAAAAGTAATCACCAGTGGAAGAAACTATCCTTCTGTTGAAGGTAAGTGGGAGAATAATAAAGTCAACAGAAAGAAATAAACAACAAAAATAAAACTAAAAATACAAATATTACACACAAGGATTTTATTTTATCCATTTCACTGCACAGTATCAGGAAGGAGACAAATGACCAGGATCCATGCTCCAACTAGTTTCTTTTAATGGAAATAAAAAAGTGTCTACGCTCAGAGTAAACAGAGGATCTTCACAATTACTGAAAATAGAAAAGAGTGGCCAGTACTCTCTGGGCAAGGGAAAAATCGATGTGTAAGGATGTCACAGCTATTTTTATGATTGCAGTGCTTCCAAGTTACATATCTCCAACAAGAATTTTTCTACAGGCAAAAGGGGGATTTAAAACATGTGTCAAAGATTCTCAGGTATCACTAATGTTCAGTTGTAACCTTTTCTAACCACATACTTCAGCTTCTACTCTTGGAGTGGTTTGGATCTAACCTTCTAAAACAGTGCTTTAAAGTAAGACTTGCAATAATTTTAATAATATGGCTGTATTAGATGAAAATCTCGTTAAGCTAATGAAAAGTATACTTGTGAAGCAAGGAATCTCTTTTGTTAGCCTTTCTCTCACTTCTTCCTGACAAACTTTTCCCTACAGTAAAGGATGATTAGAAGTAATTTATTTGAAATAAAAAAGCTCAAACATAATTAACAGAATTAGCAGTCTTTGACTCACTCAAAAGACAGTCACAACCTTTTGATCATGAAATGTAAACAGAGTTTTTCCCACAAGCAGAAGCAGCTCAACTGGATCTAGGCATGTAATTCATAAAGGACTGTGCATGATCTGGATGTACTTCTCCCAAAAGTATGAAAGCACATCTTTCATCTGAAATTTGAAAGCTATCAGCTGTATGATTGTCACCAAAACCTTTCATGAGGCCAAGTATAACTTTACATTGTAAAGTCTTGCAGCACTAAGTTTCACAATGTCATTATGAGCTGTATGAAAAGGATGTTCCTCATCCTAATTCAGTTTGGTTACTGCCTCGTTGCTTTAGCCCTTTCATTTTGACAGAAGAAAAATAATGAAATATTTTTGTGCAATTAATGGTTTTGATCCACCAGCTTCCTTCCCCCAAGGTGAAGAACGGTGGCATGTTTTAATTTACTTCAAAATAACATTCAGCTAGCTCCTTCATCGTTTCACCTCAAAAGTTCAAAAGCAAAGTAATATCTGATTTCATCAAGAATTGACAAAGCAGAAATTCTATCTACACAGATAATTTTGAAACCACCGAAAATGAGTGATCATAAAAGTAAATAATAATTTAGATTCCTAGAAACTGAATTTCTAATAAAATACAATGTATATTAGCCTTAACTACAGAGGCTGCCCTGAAAAGCTTCTGTGTTCTGTCTTGTAAGTCATTTAGTGACAATCCTTGAGTTCAACCATGCAGTGTGAAAGGAAAATTTAAATTTCTAATTTAGTATTTGAATTCAAAAGCATGGCTATGCACAATAAACTGTGTGTATATAGTCACAAAAAATAAAAGCACTTCTAATTGGTAACTCTTAATAGGCAAGGTCCCAAATGCTATAGCAAAGATCTATCAGGTGAAATCAAACCTCTAGTATCATTTCATCAAACATCTCTCATTTAATCTGTCAACTCTGAGAACTGCACAGGCAAGATTAGGATCATTACAGTAGGTCATAGTTATTTCTTCCCTACTCCCTCTATCTCCTTCTTCATTATGCTTAATGGATACAGAATTACTACAATGCAAATGATTTCTAATTATCTACACAAAAGCAAGATCTATGCATTTGATGGCAATATGAACTTTGCAGACTGGAAATTCTGAAGAATGATTTGTCTAAAATTGTTACAAGCTCATAATAGCTTGCTTCAATGTTCTGTTACAGGCGCATAGAAAAATAACTTGAGAAAAACCACTGCCCAGAAACTCTGTCCTCACTAAGTAACTATTGCTGTATCAAATTCTTCTTGCTGGATGTAAATACTGTTTCACTTATACCATCTCAACATCATCCTATTAAGCAGAATGCTCCATTTCCACCAAGCAAGCCCATTTACAAGTAGATATTAGGAGTATACATCAATCCTTACTTACACGTGCTTCCTGTGGAACTCCAGAATTTTTCCTTCGATCCTCTCCTGGTTTGGCAAATACTGGTTTGTTTTAAGGTGTTCTCGATCCTCTGATTCATCAAAATCCCCTATTTCAGCTATGACAGAAAACAAACCAACAGTAGAATAAGAAGAAACAATACAAAAGGACCATTGACATAAAAATCAGCAAGGAGGAAAAAATCCCCATTTCCACAGCTCCAATTACAGTCTTGCAAACACACTATCATCTGACTGCTGCAAGAGCTGATCTGAGGTGTGAACCCATTCAAAGTCTTCAACACGCTCGTCTTAAAGGACATGTTTTCAGGTCTGTAGGTGAATACAGTCTGAACTGAGCAGCAACATGGAGAGCTTCCAAATCAACTGCTTCCTGTTTCCATTAGCAGTCTCAGCAAGGAGGTAAGCTTCTGACAACTCTACCGTTGAACTTGTTCTGGCACGTTTCTTCTTTTATTTCAGCCCAGTCGCTATACACTCACCTTCTCCCAGTCACAAGGAAATTGAGAAACAAAGCCAAAGAAGCACACAAGCAGACAGTAGCAGCTTCTGGAAGAACTGCTAGAGAACTGGTTTGCAGAACCAGGGAAAATAGACAACATGCAAGAGTGTTGGTTTCCTATGGTCTCCACAAAGCCAAAGTTATCTTGTACATAAGCACCAGCTGTTCCTTACCACAGCTAGCCCTGACGAGAATCCCAGTGTTCAAATCAACAGGTTTACTGCAAGCAGACACAGAAATACCACAAGACAAAGACAGAATATGGCTTTAGCTTCCAGAAGCATCTGTACACTATTTAACTCAGATTAGCAACAGTAACATTGCCTGATGTCACCACAGTTGGGACACTCACATTGCAGAAGGTGAGAGACCAGAAGAGCTGCCGTATTGTCACTGCAGGTCAATCGCTCCTCTGCCAAGTCTCTCTTGATTTGCAATGCAAACAGGTACCTGAAACAGAGGTACAAGTACCACCTTGACATATGAAAGCATGGTAAGACTTATGTGTTATCTTGCTTTTGGAGAGAGGAAGAATGAGGAGATGCTGGTTTATGAAGTCTTGCCAGTAAGGACGGTAAAAGCAAACCAAACAACTCATGACTAATTCAGTACAATTTATCAGCATAGACGAACACTCAGGAACTAGGAAGTAAAAGGAAACCCACACTTCTAACAACTGCAAAGTAACAGCAGCAGCTATAATTTTTTATCTGAAAATAAACTTAATGAGCACCTGAAGTGATTTTATCTACTAGAAAAAGGATGTAAGAACATCACTGATTCTACCATCCTGTTAGGGAAAAACAAGCAGTATTTCTGCTAGCACTTACTCACTTTACTCGGTGGTTGCACTTTGCAGGACTATCATGTCAGTAGCCTACCAAGACAGTAAGAACACAAAATTTCCTCTTCCCATACTGCTGTACTCAGTTAACTAAAGTGGTTTCCAATCCGTTACTAAAGTGGAAGGGATTTCTGTTAAACAGCTTTGTGTAAGTAATAAACTGCCTGCAAAACATAAAAGGATAGAAGAAAGCTTGACAGCCTATAAAGTATGCTGATAAGGAGCAGTGCTGGCAAGTCTTCTGCGTTTTCCTTTTGATTTGAAAGAAAGTGCAACAAGGACTCCAGTAAATAGGGAACAGCTCATTAAATAAATTTCTGAAGTGACTCTGAAGTGACAAACTGATCAATATTCTTTACTGTATTACACCCAGAAAGTGAATAGCAATTTTCTTTTTAACATAAATTAATTTAGGAACATTATTATCATACTCTTCATCCAAAAAGATAACAGAAGTTATATATTTTGAATGTGGGTTGTGTTTTCTTAATACATGTTTGTAGTATGTTAACATTTAAATACTTTCATAAAGCCTGTTTTGAGCCTGGAGGGCAGAGGGTTCATTAGAGGGGCAAGGTTGCTAGCTGGCTCTTGGAAGAAGCTTCATGAAAGTTCTCCAAGTTCTGGACTGGACTCACCTCTGGCCAAGCTGAGGCAATCAAGGCTTCAGCAAATAAGCATATTTTTGGGGTGGAAAAACCTATTGGGCAAGTTTCTGTTGCAGTTTCTTGCTGGTTTGGGGCCTTTTGTTCAGGAGCTCCCTTTTGCTTGGGGAGAGAGAGCTGTGGTCACCCAGGTCAGTAAGGAGGCACAGGTGAGGAGCAGACATGCCTGAGCAGTTCTTCAGATCATGGCAAGAGAAGACACCTACAGCATTTGGACACCTCAAAGGTAAGTGGAAGAGTGCCTGCAAAACTATGGAAGAGAGCATATGCAAGCAGGGGATGAATTGCTCTCACAACTATGACACTGAGGAAAAGACCTGGGCTGTATGGCACTGGGAGGATCCACATTCCACGGAAGACCCCCACACCACCTGGAGAAGCTAATGGAGAATTTGTGTCCTGTGGCGGGGACACCCCATTGTCACAGGGAAGGACTACCAGAGTTTTTTCCATGAGGTGAAAAGAAGTAGCAAAGCTGGGCACGGAAAGGTCCATGTAGGAATCTAGTGCATCTCTCTGTGAAACTGGTGATAGGTTTTTGCTGTTTAAATTAGATTTAATTTCTTTTTCACCAGATTGATTCTGTCTTTTGTCTGTGACCATAATCAGTGAGGGAACCACTTTTGTCTCAGCCCTCAACTTTCAGTTGTATCTGTTCCTACTGAGTTTAAAACCAGAACACTTGGTGTCTTCAATCACAAGACAGTGTACATAGCATTAACAGCACTATGAAATACCTAGCTGTATTCCTAATGAAATTCCTGCAAAACCCAGCACTTAAGAAATAAAGAAATAAGAAAATTGGAAGCAAAGCTTATGTTTAGATACCATTTACCACTAGAGGAGACAACTGCATCACATTACAGCAGTTATCTTGCTAGTTTTTTCTAAAGGAAGTTGTTAGGAGGCTCACACCGGTCTCTTCTCCCAAATAAATGATGACATGACAAAAGGAAATGGCCACAAGTTGCACCAGGGAAAGTTCAGATTGGAAATTAGGGAAAATTTCTTTAGTGAAAGCATAGTTAAACATTAGAACAGGCTGCCCAGCAAAGTGGTGGAGTCACCATCCTTGGAGGTGTTCAAAAGCTGAGCAGATGTAGCACTGTGGGACAAAGCCTAGTGGTCATGGACGTGTTGGGTTGAAGGCTGGACTTGATCTTAGAGGTCCTTTTCAACCTCAATTATATGTTGTTCTGTGAAAGAAAGTCTAAAGTACAATAAGGAAATTCTGCTGACCTCTAGAAGAAATTCCAGCCAAAAAGTACTAAAACCAGGAAAGGCACTAAATGAGCTCTTTAAACACTGAAATACTGAGTATGTTACAGATATGAACTGCAAATCACACTCCCACGTACCAGCAAGGTCTACTTAATTTACCAAATTCAATTGGCAGAAGCAATCCAGAATGAGCACTGGTGAAAAATGCCAATAGTAAAGTGTGTTTGCCAGCTGTATAATACCATAAAGCATGGAATGCAGATGTTTAAACAATAAGTAATTTATAATCATATTGTTTTATACAGGTACTGTTTTGAAAATTTAGTGATTTACCTATACCCTGTCTGGTTTGATGCTGGTCTGTTTGCGCAAGCCCTAACTGCACCATTTTCTGTTTTGAAATACACCTTTCCTGATAATGTTCACATGCCAGCACGTATCTGCTAAAATTCCTGCTAACAAGAAGTGCTCTTTTGCTCATCTTCAAGGTACGTTTTGTTTGGAAAGAGATGCAACATCCTCTAACTCTTACCTTATTCAGTATACTGTTATTTCAGTAGGTAATGCAAAACAAATTCTTCAAAAAATACTTTACCTAGTATATTCCTCTTGCAATTGACCCGGGTCTGGAGGGAAAAACTTTACAGCTAGACGAAGCACTGTAGTCTTTGGTCCTATAACAAAAGTTAATAATTTCACAAAATCATTCGTTTCCAACATGCAGAGAAGAACCATGCACACCAAGTCTAGCCACACTTTGGCTTGCCAACTATAGCAGGCCTGCAGGTATAGATTGCCCATGTCAACAGAAATGCAGCAAAACATTTTCAGATTAATTATCTGTACTACATCTAAGACAAGTCTGCAGTCTGAATGCTGTAAAAATAGTTTAGGGAAAAATGAAAGCTATTAAAATCTCAAAGGAACTACCTGACTGCATACAAAAGCACCACTGATGACCCAGTACAGGTCCTCAGAATGGGACAACACATCTCACAGGCTCTTCCAACATCAGAGTTGTTGACAAACTGAATCCACAAGTCCAGTCAGATCCAGCTGGCTGCTCACAGAGATGAAAGTGCCTTTGCAGCCTGCTCTCAGCATACTCACCAGTACCCATTTCTAACACTATTCTAGTCAATCTTGACAACAGGCAGAAACCTAATTTAATATTTAATCTAAATAGTATTCTACACAACTATTTAGAATAGCCACTAATTCTCTGCTTAACATTTTACAACATGAAAATCCAACTGCAACTGGATGCATTAACAGTTTCAGCATCACTACTCAGCCTGCTGAACCAGCAAACTTGATGTCCACAACTCCATTTCACCACTACTTACAGTGGAATGCTACAGGGTATCACAATTTCTCATGCCATGACTAGGCACCACCATTCTGATGCTGTTTTTCCTGTTTTAAAGCAGAAAAGGCTAAGTGTTTTGCAGGTAGTCACAGCCAACCTTTGCTTACAGAAGCCTAGTAAGCATCCATCTCACATTTAGAGGGATCCTCTAGACAAAAGGAGCATCACTCATCCCCTGCAGCGCTACACTCCACTGGCACCGTCTTCACTCAGCTGCAACAGACCAAGGGGCAATTTATATGGAACACAGGAGGTTCCATATAAATATTAAATGGAATTTCTTCACAGTGAGGGTGACAGAGCACTGGAACAGGCTGCCCAGGGGAGTTGTGGAGTCTCCTTCACTGCAGACATTTAAAACCTGCCTGGACATGTTTCTGTGCGACTTGGTCTGGGTCGCTGTGGCAGAGGGACTGGACTAAACGATCTTTCAAGGTCCCTTCCAACCCCTAAGGATTATATGATTCTATGAACTGGAAAGCATTGCTGTGGGCATTTTTGGCATAATTTCCATCAAATGACAATAAATATTAAAACCAAAAACCTAATGCTGCATATTTGCTTCTGTAACACAGGGCCCCCCTCTTTTTCAGAACCTCAACAAAACTTCTTAAACTGAGAATTTCGGAAAAGATCATCCATGCCAAGTTCAGGCATTTCTTAACAGCATAACAAATCTCACCAAATCTCATTCTTCCCAAATTTCAGTTATGCTTGGGAAACATCCAGCAGCCACACACAGAACAGGAACACACAAGGAAAGCTGAAGCCATGGAGATGGGTCTAGCCTCACCTAGCTGTAACTTCTAGATGTAAACATTTTTCCAATATTGTGGCTTACTTGGTCCCTTACTTATGAAGAGTACACTTCTCAAGTGGTTAAATTTATTCTCTTAAGGCTTTGTATTCAGCAGTATTGCCAAAGGAGTTCTTAGGAAGATGCTCTTTTGTAATCATGTCAGATTCCAGAGTCAATGAAAGAACAGCTTCAGTGACTACATATGCAATTAACATTTTAATTGTAACCATTTTAAAGGCTACAGCCATACTTAATTTCAAATTTTAAAAGGGTGGAATGCCAGGAGGGGTTTCAACCAGTACAAAAAAAAAAAATAAAATAAAGAGTTCTCACCCAAGCTATCAAAACTATAAACTTAAAATTATTTTAGAACTTGATCATGAGCCAGACAAGTGGCTGGTACCTTCTGCAGGTTAAGATTTTTAATTTTTTTTTTAAAATCCTCTCAGTTTCACTAGCAACATAACACAGGTAGGTAAACCACCACACAGCACAACAGCGACTACAAATTTTAGCACATCCTCACTATTTTAGAACAAGGTATGCATCATCAGGGAACACACTGCCATCAGCCCATGGTCTAAGGCCAAGTTTCTCCAATACAAAAGGACCAATCCAACAGCACTGCAGACTTGTGCTTCACCCGGACTATAATGTTAATTCCTTCCAGCCAGAAGCACTGGAAAAACAAAACAAGCCTAACTGCATGAAGTACGTAAAAAGCACTCTGACAATTTTCAAATTGTTCTTAGGGAGCGGGGGGGGGAAACAGAACATCCAAGTATTATATATCCTCCTAAGGAAGCCTTCCTTTATAGTTGGCTGATCTTGTAAAAAAAAAAAAAAGTCAGTAAATGCTCAAACCACAACCTTACACTTAAAAAGAAATCTGGCATTCTTGCTAGATTCCAGCTAGCTGGTGGCGTCTTACTTCCCTGGAAATCAGAAGAAGAGTAGCTAAAAACTACATCCCACTACTGACTTTCAACAATTTTCAGTTAAGGTTTTGAAAGGAGTAGGAATTCACCACAACCTCCTGATCTTGTTCTTCCATTAAGCCTTTACAATCAGAAACAGAAAGCAAACAGCTTAAGTTATGAAGGGGAAAAAAACAGTGTGATCTAACCTTTTGACATCAGAAGAACTAGTGTACTGTACTCTTCCACTACTTTTAGCCTTTAGAGTGCATCTCCCATTATTTTTTAGAGTAGCATAAAGCACTGCTATTGCAGTAACCTCCCAGCCAAAGAGGTGCACTGGTGAGACCACACCTGGNGTGATTCTATTCTACGATTCTAAATTTCACAACCAAAGCAAAGAGGACACTGGAGCTGTAGCCACTCACTACATGTCTGACCCCTACCTCTGCTCTCCTAGCAAAGCTACTCCTTAGCACACTGAAATCTTAAGAATGAGATGGGAATATTCACTCTGCTGAAATTCCCCATGCATCAGCAAGGTCTGATTGAAGTGTTTTGCAGCCCTTCTGAAAGGTGCATCACCTCTCAGCCCTGATCATATGACTGCAGATCCTACTCCTGCACAGTAAGACAAAATTTTACTTTTTTTGTGCACCATAAGACAACAAAACTTATAAAAGCTCACAAACAGCAAGTGTCATGTTTTACCTTACACCAGCTGATGCAATCCAGATACCTATCACAAGGACACATACCTTCCCTAATTTTCCATTCCACCCACCCCACACTACATACTACCTCAGGCTTGCATGCTCGAACAGGAGCCTCTATCACCCATACCAAGTACAATTCTCAGGGAAGCCTAACCAGTAAAGCAAGTAGTAATTGTGAAAGCAACTCACATAAAGCTGATGCAAATTAAGGAAAACTTCCTTTTTCAAAACTACTTACTCCGTACTTGTTTAATAACAGGTTTCATAGGTTCCAGCCAAATCTGAAATTGAAGAAAAAAAATACACAAACTGACATTCCTATTTGAACACAGTACAGAAACATCAGAAATAAATTTAAATAAATCAGTAATTTATGAATATGCATTTTTTCATCACTGAAATAATGCAGTAATTCCTCTGCTTTAAAAAAAAAAAAAGTACTTATCTATTTGAATTAACATTTGTCATGCATCCATAGAAAAACCAGCAATCTGTGCTTAAAGCTCATATGGACAGCAGAGCCAATTCAACAAAAGCATGTCTCCACTGTCATTACCACAGAAACTGCCAAAACACACGACCACAGACACAAGCCAGGTTACAGAAATACACAACTGGAGAACATGACAAGATCCACCTCTTCATGGTTCATTCATCTCTTATCCACCTACTTATGATTTTTATTCAGTATTAATTTTTTACATATTTTTCTCTTTTGACAAGCATGTTTTTAAAAGTCAGCAACTATCTATCTGCTTTATACATTTTTTAATGATTTAACAAAAAGTAGAATCTAATTCCTCCCCTCTGCTTTATTAGTATCTTTTGTTCTGCTGAGAAAAGATTTACAAGAATCCAAATTATAATCCTGGAGAACACTCCAGTATGCTTTGAAACTTTTGACATTCAAGCAACTGCATTTGCCACATCTTTTTACTACACCAACTTTGTCAGGGAATTGTACATACCCAATATGACTGGATGTTCTGGAACTCAAGCCCAAAGTAGTCCGATTCAATCAAATTCAGATGCTTGTAAACTTCTGTCAATAGTGTCTGTCCGTAACATTTTGACTAAAGAAGGGAAAACAATTACAGTAAGATTAGTATGAGTAAGACTTATCCAGAGCATTTTACACCTGCAAATCTACATCTAACCTAGGAAACACTAGCCAGCCCCACAGGAAAGCAAGAGCTGTGCGAGCAGGACATCATGGGGCCAGGCTGACTGCTGCCAGGTATGCAAAGTTGCTCAGTGCAACATGAGCAAGGCTTTTCCGCATACAAGAGGAGCTACAGCTCTACAAAGAAGCAAATCTGAAAACCCTAGTCCTAGCTTTTCTATTATAACACTGCTCAAGAAAACACATAGTGATAGTATTCACTGTTAATTCAGAAATAAAGAGGATGGCTGCAACTGGTGCCAAAGAAAAGAGTGGGAAACCAAGTACTCTTCTCATGGATCATTACTCCTACGGAAAGTCATCTTCATTACTCCTATGGAAAGTCATCTGTAAAGAATTCCTCCCTCAAGAAACCTTTTCACTAGTCCTTTGAACAGTCAAGTTAGGTGCAAAGCAACAAAACAAACATTGGCAGAAAGTAGTTACGGTAACATGAGAGAAAATAGGACACTTTCACAGCACAGCCAAACCAAGTATGCTTGGGTGTGCTTATTAAAACATATGAGCTTGCTCTTGGCATCTATTATTGCATGACTCTAGTATCCACCACATGAAAAACAGCATTTACGAACCCACACATCAGTCCATGAAAGGAACTCAAATGGCTTTCGCATTCCTCTGTACCTGTTCTAGCAGTGCATGAAAGCTACAAGGAAGACCACTCTAGGCTGCAGAAGGCAGCATGGACACTGACAGCCATGTTCTACCTTGCACCATGGAAGTTATTCTACAACTGCTCTAACAAGAGTCTGGCACCACTCTGGTTGGCTGGGTGATCCAGCAGAACACTTCAGACATTTGTCATGCCATCACACCAAGGACTTAATAATTTATAAAGGTCAAAGTGCCAGAAGACTCTATGACTTTCTCATCAAAGCAGGCACAGAGTTAACTGAGTCTTTAAACTCCAAACACTGTATGTTTTAAAAGTACTAAGCATTATAATAAGTAGTGATAGAATTACAATAATTTAATAAAATGCAAGCAAAATCACAGAAAGAATGGGTCATTTTCTGTTACAATAAAGGGGGTTTAGAAAAGTTTAAAACAATGGTAAAAGTTGCGGAAATGGTTTCACATTACTGAGATGCATAAAAATTCAAGAGTAATTGTTTCTTACCAGAAAAAGATTAATTGCCGATGATTTTAGAACAGTGTAATTCAGCTCAAGATCTCTCTACAAGTTAAAAAAACCCCAAACCCTAAAGAAGCCACAAAACATCAGCAAGAAAAAGCATGGCTTCTCTGCAAATCTTGAACAGCCTGGTAACCACAGTACTGTGAATGGAGCTGACAGAAGTAAATGCTGTCACTAAAGACAGAAATACATAAATAGAAGGAAGATTGGCTCATTTTCACATTCATGCTTGCATAACCCATAGTCACCTTTAAAGGCAACCAGGGTATGAAGGTCAGGCAAATTCACCTCTCACAAACACTACTCATTAAAAAAAGCTTGACATCATGCTGACTCTTGAGCCCACACATAAAACTGCAAGTCAAAAGAAATTATCCAGTTCTTCACTGCTTCAACGTATACAGTGATGTGTGATCATGAGATGAGACACTACAGTGTAAAGCAGCACTCTTTTTCTGGACAAGTTCTGTGATGTCTAAAGCAGGATTTTCTTTGTAACAACACAGCTCATTTTTTCAGCCAAAAATCTCTACTTGTAGAAGACACTGTGGATACGGATTTTGGTTTCTAAATTACGATGATGAAATAAGGAGCGATGCAGGTAATATATCATATCTATAGTGAATACTATGCTTGCTCTTCTCTCTACACGCACGTTTCTCAGGCATATTACACACAGCCTGCCACAAGACACACCTGCTCCTTGTGAAATGTGTTTTGAAAATTAAACTGTTAATGTCTAAATGAAACACAACTCTTATTTTACACTTGTGAATAAATCTTAAAACAGTAACAGAAGAAAATATTCTTAAATGTATTAGGACCTTTTTTTTTAAATGACACATGCCATTACTATTATTGTCTGCCTACTGTTCACAGCCACCACAGATTTGAGAAAGCAACACTTTTTAGCGGGCAATAATTGTGGAGATGTAGCCACAATCCTGACCAACCCCATATACCTCCATCTGCAGAATATGGGACACACTAGCCTGTCTTTTCACAGATAGATCTATTAACATCTAGAAGTTCATTGACCAGGAAAACTCTAGAAGTTCTCATTCACCAGGAGATGTCCTGTGATTCTAAATCTCTTATTTCCACTTTGTAAAATAAGTAGTAATTCTGGTTCCTATAACTTTCTGTTAGAAATTATACTTACATTAAATTGTAAGAGATGCCTGAGGTTGTTAGCCAAGTTTTAAAGTCAAATTTTGCACTGTTTTAATTATGGAAATGATGGCCTGTCCACAGCTAGTTGATCAAATCATAAACACAGGTTTCTCCCATGAAGGCATTTACAATGAGTTGTGTGTCTGTGGCTCCATTAAGCTCCATGACAAATGATAGACCAACTACTTTCACTGTTCCCAAAAAGGGAACAGTGTCATTTAGGTGTCATTTACAACAAGTTACAAGAAGTTACAAAAAACCCTCATTCAAAGCTGAATATCATGCACATTTAAAGGCACAGTATTGATTTAATTTGACTTGATCTTTAAGTATAAAGTGATTACAAAAGCTTGAGACAGAACAGAACCTTCAATTATTGGCTCAAATGCTGTGCAAAAACTCTTCTTAGAGGTATTTAGTTCCTTACGTTTTTACATCCATAACCTGACTTTCCAAAAAAGCTTAATTTTGAAGCTGATAGTATTGTAAGTCACACAGCAGTTCCAGGTCTTTGTTAGATCTGCATAAAGGCCACACAAAGTGCAACTGCAATGTTTCTGAATGCATTTCAGAAAGGCCCTGTTTTCAACACAAAATCACAGTACAGCAATACTTTCCATTCCAAAATTCTCAGTAACTTTTTATATGTGGCCAAAACAATGACTACTGGTAATACTGAAAAAATACAAGAAAATAGGGTTGAAAAAATTAAACAGGCAGCTAACAAAAGCTTTCCTTAGTGACCCAGCAGCTCTAACTACAGTTACTACAGTACTACAGACTATTTTATCAAGTCATCATTAGAAGACTGCTCAGTGCAATAGATTTTTTCAAATCCATTTGTATATGTAGATCAGAGGTCCCTCAGAGCTGTGCAAGCAGGGCATCCCAACAGGTCATGATGCTGCAAAGGGTTCTGAACTTTGCAGATCAAGAGAGGTTCTTCTCCCCCTCTACTCTGNCGGGGGGATTGGACTAGATGATCTTTCGAGGTCCCTTCCAATCCCTAATGATTCTGTGATTCTGTGAACTGACAAAACACCTGCCTGGCAACTCCCTGCCAGCCCACAGGAGGAGGAACACCCTTACACCAGGCTCAGTGTTAAATCAGTATCAGATAGAAATAGAAATTAATAGGAAGAAATATTCTTCAGTGAAGTTTCTTGAATCAAGGAGGTATCTGTGGTTTTTTTACTTGGACAGAAAAATAAACATATTCAGTGATTGCAATTTTGGGGACAGAGGGAAAAAGTACAAATAATACAAAAAAGTCAGAATAAGAGTTGGTTTTGTTTCATCATCCCAGCTGTTATTTCCTAAATTCTCAAATATCCTTGCCTACAGATTCCTCTGCCATAACATTTTAGCTTAGGAAGGCAGAAAAAAAGCCTATAAAAAGCATAGCCTATGATTTTCAGTAGGCCATAGTTTAGCATTATCAAAACCAATTCTTCAACTCCCAAACATATCTTCCAGAAAATCCTAACTTTCTGTTTCCACATATTTTAACTTTAAAAAACCAAAACCACACCAACCAAACCAAACCAGTATTTTCATTATGAGTAGTATTCTCATATGCCAAAATGAGTAAACTGCCATTGCTCAAACTTTCCAAAACCCTAAACCTAAATCTACTTTTGGCAGCAGATAAGATGGAGGGAGGAAATAATTCCAAAAGCCAAGGAGTTTGGAAAAAATCTGGAGTTACAGAGTGGAAGTATAGAATGGAAACTCTTAAGCAGACCAAGCCAGAGGAACCTTCGGCCCCCAACATCATCAAACACAAACTGACCTTAGATTTTTGTGTTACAAAAATCTGCCACTGCTAGGAGACCAAACACTTCAGTAAACAGCATATTTGCGTGAGAGGAAAAGGTTTATATTTGACATCACTGATGACAAACAGCCAACATTGAGTACCCTACAAGCAGACCAAGAGAAGTGCAAGCATGCAAAGTAAACTGAACTGATTTAAATAGAGACTCCTTCACTATTCGCAGATCCGACTTCTTTTTTTCCTGTGGCCTCCTAGTGAAAAAAGTGACTTTTATAGAATAAAATAAAAAAAAAAATACAACCAGTAACTATGCATCATAGTTACAAGTAGACTTGCTATTTCCTCTCTAATCAGAGATACACAAACATGCCAGTGAGTTTATGGCTGTTTATCCACAATGCTTTTTAATCTTAATCTTAACCTCTATTCAAATACAACATGATACATGAAAAAATGCCCTCAAACCTATTAATAACCACTATTAATGTTGTGTATAAACAAAACCTGCATTTATGAATGCAGGGTGTACATTAAAACCACATTTATTATAAACAAGGAAGTAATATGTCAAAGTATACCATTCATTAACTTATTTTCACAGCTGAATCAAGACCGTCTTACAGCTCCATAGACTAGAAAAGTAAAAAAAAAACCTTTTCCTTTTCAGTGCTTTATTAGTTTCTTCAATTTTAACTGGAATATGCAAACCAAATGAAAACTTTCTCCCCACAAAAATGGGTACCTCGTAACACAGAAATATCAAACTCTGGTTTCATGTAATCAGCAAAGTACTGCTTAAATGCTAATTAATTTTGATTATCTGAACACTGAACAATTGCCTTTCAATTTTTCTTTTTATACTTTGTGAAGATAATTGTAATTAAAAGACATGTATTTGCTTTATTCAATCTTACACCCTGCAGTCCTGTCCTACCATTTACTGAAGATAGCAATGCTAACTTCTTCCAAGATTGGAAGCTACAAAAACAAATTTAAATTTCAGAGCTATTTTAAATTTACATTATTTGACTGCATATTTGATACAGGTTTTTTGTTTAAACAGAAACATTGCAAGAATCCTCCATCAAGACTTTTTGGATTTCAGTAGTTGGTCTTGGTTTGGGTTTGTTATTTTTAACAGAATACACAGCCAGAGAAATTATTCTAGAAATGTAAGCCTCTGGCTCATTTAATTAAGGTTAGCTTTAAAACTGGTGATCATGTGAAGGCTTAAGCAGTATTAAAGTGCTTCTCTGCCAAATGAACCAGCTCTACCAAACAAACACGCTTTACCAGAGTGGCTAGACTTGCTGTATACTTCAAGTAGGAAAACAATAATTTATTGACAGGGGAAAAGATCACCAGAAGGAAGGGAATGATGTGAATTAGATTGGCAAATGTATATATACTTAGGTACATAATATGTAGAGACAAAAAATTGTCCTAAGCTCCAAAAGTGTTCTCATGATGATGTACTCGGGGCACTTGAAATAAAGCGTGTTTCCTCAGAGAAGAACAAAACAGCATCATGGTTAAGCCATGTCTAACCAACATGTGGTCCCCAATTGTGATATACAGACAGCACGTGGAAGATTCACTAAAAAGTTATTGCTCATCAAGCAGAAATTCTCAGTTACTTTAATTACCTGGAGAGAAAAATATAAACGTGACCCCTCACAATACCTCTGCTTCATACACTCAATTTCCCCATTCCCACCCACACTGAACTTTGTAACAAGACTCTACACACTTGTTCAAATCACTGCATCTCAATATGGCCCCTCCCTCTGCTGTGCCTGGAGGTACTCCAGGAACTTGCAAAGCATCATTTTACGTGTGTGTGTGTACATGTATCTATACACACATAAAAATAAAACTCTAGGACTTTTAAACACAGTCATTACTTTGCTTCCCTTTGTTCACAGAAAAAAACAACCTAACACTAAAATAGTTAGTCTTTCTCCTTTAACTGTGTTTTTGTCTCAAAACCATCGTCCATGCCCATACCAGTCCAATTTGATCTGGGCTCTCCCTGTGAGGTGTCACAGTACTCTACGTTGGCACACTACTCAAGGAAGTCTGCATGAAGGAAACAGTTCAAAACATTAAGGAAATAAAACAGTCATGAAAGATTATTTACACAAATCAAATAAGGTATTTTTACAGGAAAGGCAAAAACTCATTTTGTGCAAAACTGAAATTGTACTGGCTGCCCTAGCACCACTCCCCACTGTACTTTGAGCATATCTCTGATATCATGGCAATGGGTTAATAAATACCTACAGGCCAATCACAAGGAGACACACACGATACACAGGCATATGCTTCTGCAATCCTGTTTATTTAAATGCACATTTGCAGAACTGTGCTTCTCTGAATACTGTTGGGTGTCAAGAGACACTATGTTTGGTCAAGTCCTGTCTTTCAACAGCACTGAACTACAATTTCTTTGAACTGCCTCTGTACACTGCCTTTTTCTAGCTGTCTTTAGCTGACTGTGGGATGTTTCTTGGTTGGGGTGGAGTTTTCTTCCCTTTCAGACTCTACATATTCTACAGAATTACCCTTCTGTGGACTCAACTCTGAGCATCCCCCACATAAAGATGACACTTCCAAAGAAGTGCCTTTTTTCTTTTATACAGCATTTCTTACAGTTACTTTGATAGACTGGCAAAAGACTAACTGCAGCTGATTTTCACTACCCTTCATCACAAGATTACAAAAAAAAGCCATTGAACACTTGCATTCTGCAGAACTCTCTAAGAAACTAACCATATTCCCTTTATTACTGATGACTACACATGATTCAAATTAGTAAGGAAGTCAACACATCAGTTTTTTTCTTTAAAAGGTTGTATATCAGTTACTTCTAAAGGCAGCCAAAAGGAATTATGTTATGTGTTGGTTTATTTCATCAGATCTCATCCAGACAGAACATTTACAGGCAGAAAGTTCTCAGTATGCTTAGAATAAATTGCAAAGCTTTGCAAGAGTTCAGCTTTGTGCCAGCTCAATGTTCAGCTCGTACTGTTCATCAGTTCACTCATCTGAACCCATACAAGAACAGCTTTTCAACTATGCACTTCATGTGGTAAGGCACACTCACTATAGGATATGAGAGTCATACAAACAGTTAGGAACCCAATCCACTACGCTTACTGTGATAACACTTGATCATCCTGTTACGATATGTTTCTGTGTTTTAAGTTACATTAAGTGCATGGAACAGATTTTTTTTACTCAGGAATAGTCAGATTGTTTCTCCTTTGCTGCAATGTAACTCCATTTTCACACAATGGCACATCTCATACCGAGAGAACTGTAAAGTATTAAATTGTTTTTACAATACAATTTAAGTTTGCATTTCCCATAAAAACAAGGAAAAACTCAACCAACAAAACACGCCCATCTCAAATGCCCGTTGATAAAATAACTGTTTTCACCTTTTCCCACCCAGTACCACATTCCTAAATAGAATCAAAAAAGTCAAGCCCCAAAAAACAAAATAACAGGTTGAAAAAAATAAACGGTAGAATCAAAGACAATACAAATTGCAAAGCTTCAGTTACTTTCTTTGTAAACCCTGTAACTTTAGATTTTAAATTGCTAACTTGCTGTTTTGAGGTCAGCCAAAAATAAGTCCTAAGGCTTATTTGTCATATCTAGGAGTCAAACTGAAGCAATGACCAACATGTGGCTACAACTCCTTCTGGAATTTTGACTATTCCTTCTCAGTCAGGGAAGAAAAACACTGAGCTGAGTAACCCAACATCTCCCAGTTCCTTCCACACAGTACTTAATAGGATTTAGAAGCAGCCTGTCCTCCCACTTCTCACATATTTAAGCTGTTAATGCTTTTACAGCACAGAGGGGAAAAAAGGTTTTATGAAAAGAAGGTCTAAGCAGGCAAAGGGAGAGAAAGGGAGAGGCAGGAGGGCAGCTTGTGCCAGAGCCCGACATCACTGGAAAGCCAGTGGCAGGCTGCCCTGCTCTGCCAGAGAAGCCCCAGTGCCGTAACACTGGTGATGTGCTCGGGGTTTATAACAGCCCACAATAAGGACAGCACCTTTGAAAAATCATTTTAGAATACATGTTTTTCAGTGCCCCCAGCACACTCTCCACACTTCAACAGGCACATACGTCTTGCTTAAAACTGCTCAATAACAGATTACAACTGCTCAATTAACAGCATTTCAAGCTGCATAATTTCATCTTCTGCCCCAACAAATTTCTTTGTGCTACCAAAGCAACCATATGCAGCATTTTTCAACAGTAACAGCTGAAAAACACCCTCTCCAAACTGCAGGAAGTCACAAGACACATAAAAGCTGAGAGAATGTTTTATTAGTCACTCCAGCAAACTCCTATGGTCTCAGTCCAGCTCCGGATTGCAGGCCTTTCAGCTGCAGCAAGTCCTGGCTATGTACTCTGATGGCTGGTTGAAGACAATGGGCATCTGAAAAGGTACCACTTTCATGGCACCTTTTCAGTTATGGCTGTCTGCAAACTGTACCGAAACAACCAACAAGAACTGTTCTGTTCTACCCTAAACATATGGATGTAAAGTAATTTTGAACATTTAATAATGCCATTTGTAAATTTAAATTAAAAAAAAAACAGGAAAAGTTGTAGAGATGGCAGGCAAAGACAGCATCACTATCAGATAATCACTGAGTAGTTATTTTCGACTTTGAGTAGAATAAATCACTTTTTATTTTGTGATAAACTTTCACAGAGTACATCAGTAAACTTAAAAATAGATATTTTAAAAACGTAATATCTGACTAGCCTGTTCTCATTAACAGCAGTGGGGTCAAGCATTTCCTTCCCAGGCTGTCCACCCATATAAAGGAGAGTGTCACAGAACACTGCGTCCTAGGGTTTGTCATGTACGTCGTAAGAAAATGACAGAAGATACAATTACCTTCAAGAAATGGAATCATGCACAAGAAACCAACAAAATGAATTCCCCAACAAAATGAGAAGCTATCTTCCTAAGGCCCAGCTTCACACCCTGAGGCATAAAAATAATTGCAGTAGCCTGACCCATAGAGAACAACGCCAGAGCACAGTGAGACTGTAGGACAAAACTGAAATCTCAATACAAATTAGATTAAATCAAAGGCAAATTCAAACCAACATAAAACAGCTCATACTGTTACTATGTTTTATTGCGAAACAATTTACTTAGTCCTATTTACAATGAAAGAACAGCCTTGTGTGCTCAAAGTGACCCAACAAAAAACACATGGAAGAAAACATTTTAGTTTTAAGTTTTCCCATTGAGTGAAACAGAAAGGCAAACCCAGCTGGTTTTGCTCAGTGCTAGGAACTGTGCTATGGTTTTATGATGGCTATTTCAGTTTTACAGAATTCATTATCCAGGATTAAAAAAAAGAGAAAAATTCAAGTATAATACACACATCAAGCACTTCTAATTCTCAAATTTCATTTTACTTTCAAGCAGAAGGGGAAGAGGAAGTACACACAACTGAAGAGCTGCCAAGTCCTCCCTAGAGTCCAGTAAACTTGAAGCATAATAATCTAAACTTCTTTTTCCAGGGCACTTCCTCATAACTTGGAGCATAAATCAGATAAGAAAGCAAGTACAGTTATATCCTACATAAAAAACAACATACAGAGCAAATATTAAACACCACAATGTTGTTTAATATGTAGCAATGATATTTAACGTAAGATTGTGTAAAGAAAAAATTGCGTCAGCTAGGCAGAACTGATATTCTGCCTGTCTATAGATCCCAAAACAGAAGTAGTGCATTAGAGAAGGCAGTTGGAAGATGCAGCAATTCTAACACCCTTCTTGTTGCCTAAACCTGCGACTTCATTTACTGAGATTTTAAGAGAGCACCAGACTCTCACCTACCATCTGTACCACTGTCCTTTCAGAGATGCCATGCCCAGACCCTTCAAGCCTGCCAGACTAGACACTTAGAAGTTTGCCATATTTCTATGGTGATCAAAGGCCTCCAAGCTTAATCTGAAAAGAAAATGAGAAAAGTTGGCAAAAATTCTATTGTAAAAGCCTGATGACTTTGAAGTGTGTCCACAGTCTAAACTGAATTTTGTGATCATTCATGCAGTTGTCTGCAAAACTACCCATTTGGACAGACTTCGCTTGGAGGAGATCACGTAACCTGTGATACATCATAGAATCACAGAACAGTAGGGCTTAGAAGGGATCTCTGAGGAACACCCAGTCCAACCCCCTTACTGAAATAGGTTCATGAGAGTAGGATCTCATCCAGGCAGGTTTTTCAAGTCTCCAGAGCACAAGACACTACGGCATCTCTGGGCAGCCTGTGCCAGTGATCCACTAGCCTCAAAGTAAAGAAATTTTTCCTTACATTTCAGTGCAAGTTCCTCTGTTTGAGTTTGTGCTCATCACCTCTCATCCTGTCACTAAACACCACTCTAAAGAGTCTGCTCCCATCCTACTGAAGCTTGCCTTTTGATATTTCTAAGCATTGATAAGATCCCCTTGCCAGTCTTCTCTAGGCTAAACAGACACAACTCTCTCAGCCTCTCCTTCTAAGAGAGATGCTCTATTCCCCTCATCACCTCCATAGCCTTTTGCTGGACTCTCGAGTATTTCTGTCTCTCTTGAACTGGGGAGGAGAGAACTTAACACAGTACTTCACACGTGGCCTTAACAGGGCAGAGCTCAAGGGGGGAAGAACCTCCCCATGACTGCTTGGTCACATTCTTCTTAATGCAGTCCAGAAGACCAGTGGCCACAAAAGCACACTGCTGGCTCATTATTAGCTTGTTGTCCACCAAGTCACCCAGTTGCTTCTCCCCAGAGCTGCTTTCCCACAGGTCAATCCCTAATGTGTACTTGGGCATGGTGTTACTCCTCCACACATGCAGAGCCCTACACCTGACCTTGCTGAACTTCATTAGGTTGCTCTCCACCACACAACTCTCTAATGTGTCCAGATGAAACTGTAAACTGGAACATAAGAGGTTCCATATAAATATGAGATGGAACTTCTTCACAGTGAGGGTAACAGAGCACTGGAACAGGCTGCCTAGGGGGGTTGTTAAGTGTCCTTCTCTGAAGACATTTAAAACCCACCTGGATGTGTTTCCGGGTGACTTGGTCTAGGTGATCCTGCTGTAGCAAGGGGATTGGACTAGATGATCTTTCGAGGTCCCTTCCAATCCCTGATATTCTGTGATTGTGTGTGATTCTGTGAATGGCAGCACAGCCATGTGGTACATCAGTCACTCCTCCCAGTTCTGTAGCATCAGCAAATATAATGTGGGTACATTCCATCCCTTCTTCCAGGCCACTGATGAATATGTTGAACAATACTGGACCCACAGCGACTCCCGAGAAACACTGCTAACCACCAGCTTCCACACAGACTCTGCACCACTGATCACAACCCTCTGAGCTCTGCCACTTCTCAATCCACCTCACTGTCCACTCATCCAACCTACACTTTCTAAGCTTAGCTATGAGAATGTTATGGGAGCCGGTGTCATAAGCCTTGCTGAAGTAGAGGCAGAGAATCTCTCTCCATCCAGACAAGGATGTCTCCTCATCATGCAAGGATACCACACTGGACACCCATAATTCCTCCTTAGTGAAGCCATGCTGATTACTCCTGATATAACCTCTTCCTTCATGTGGTTAGATATGTTCCCTCACTTTACCAGGGATGAAGGTAAGGCTGACTAGCCATTTTAGAACACTTTAGAGTTCCTCAGAACTCTAAAACCTCTAGAACACTTTTAGAAGTCCTCAGGCACCTCTTCCGCTCTCCATGTCCTTTCAAAGGCAATGGAGACTGGCCTAGAAATGACATTAGCCAGCTCCTTCAGCACTTGTGGGTATATCCCATAATGGCCAATGGATCTATAGGTGTCCAGCGTGGCTAGATAATTTCTAGCCCAATCCTCTGCAAGCAAGGGAAAGTCTCCCTTCCTCCAGACTTTCTTCCCCGTCTCCAAGGTCTGGGACTTAAGAGGTTCAGTCTCAGTGGTAAAGACTGAAGGAAAGAAGGCATTCAATAACTCTGTCTTCTCTCTGTCACCAGCACACCTACCACACTCAGCAGCAGGCCCACATCTTCCCTAATCTTCTATTTGCCTTTAAGGTATTGAAAAAAGCCCTTCTCTTGTTCTCGACATCCCTTGCCAGATTTAATTCCAAGTGGGCCTTAGCTTTCCTTGTGGCACCCTGCAGAATCTGTATTCCCAGTGATCCTCCCAAGTGGTCAGTCCCTTTTTCCTCAACCTGTTAAACTTCCTCTTACATTTGAGTTTTTTCAGCGGCTCCTTGTTAATCCACATAGATCTCCTGTCTCCTGTACTTGATTTTTAACTCATTAGGGATGCATCAGTCTTGAGCTTGGAGGGCATGGTACTGAGTTTTAACCAGCTCTTTGGGACCGCACTATCTTTTCAAGGTTGAAACAAGGCTACAAAAGGAAAAGCCACATGGATCAAATAGTTATTGCAGCTGCTCTGACTACCTGGTACAGTCAGAATTGCCAATGCATCAGGTGGGTCCTGAAGGACCTTGAAAGCAGAGATAAGCAACATATGTTTAACTTCACAAAAAGAAGGAGCAAACTGGAGCTCTGCAAAAAATGGTCAGGCAGTAGCTCCTGCTAAGGACAAATAAGCAAGCTGTCTCTTACTGCACCACACAAAACAGATACATATCCAGCAAGACTAGAAAGGAGTAGAGAGGCTGAAGCCAACAAGGTGATGACGACAATGAAAATGTGAAATGAGATGGTCCTGGACGGGATAAATTTTAGTTGTTTAATTAAACAGCCTCACCTTAGAGATTGTACGGCATGCCTGCAGGAAATGGCCTACTAAAGGAAATTAAGGAAGCAGTAGTCAATAGAAATTGGTCAGACAGGTAAGTCTCACTCACGGTGGTCCAAAACAAAGTGAGGAATTCATGGTTTTCACATGTGAAAGTTGAAGTTGACACATAAAGTTACATCAGGCAAATGCCGATTTTATTTAAAGCAGGAAGACAGACAAGAGTTGGAACATTGTAAAGAACTGAGCCACAGCTGTATTTGCATGTGGTGGTAACACTGACAAAAAGTTAATAGTTAATATAAAACAAGGATAAAGGATGGAGCAAAACCAGACCCGCAACGGAAGCCAGAGAGCAATGGAGCTAACTGGAAGGTTATACAGTCAAGACTGCTCCAGCAGATGAAGAACCAAAACATGGTACTGTGAAAGTAGTGAATTGCACTGAGCAAAGATGAGAACCAAAGGGAAACCAATGGAGAGTGCTCAGAGAATACCACAGAAGCCAGTGCACAGTTCCAGCATGGGCCCAAAGGGCCACTCAAGTATCATCAAGTCTGAAGGTGAAAAAGCATTCTGAGGTTGTGAGAGATGAACACAAAGAATTCTCCCTGAGCAGTAGACCAAAAACAATAAAGCAGGTTTTGACTGTGCCATAAAGACACAGATAAGGTGAAGGGGGTAAGTTACACAGGAAAGTGGATAATTTGTGTGAGAAAAGCAGACACAGAGCTGCTGGAGAACGTCCAGTACAGAGCAATGAAGATGATGAAGTAGTACACCTCTCTTAGGAGGAAAGGCTGAGGGAGCTGGGGTCTCTTTAGCTTGGAGGAGACTGAGGGGTGACCTCATTAATGTTTATAAATATGTGAAGGGTGGGTGTCAGGAGGATGGAGCCAAGCTCTCTCAATGTCATCTCATGATAGGACAAGGAGAAATGGGTATAAGCTGGAACACAGGAGGTTCCATATAAATATAAGAAGGAACTTCTTCACAGAGAGGGTAACAGAGCACTGGAAGGGGCTGCTCAGTGGGGGTTGTGGAGTCTCCTTTCTCTGGAGCTGTCTAAAACCCGCCTGGATATGTTCCTGTGCACTTTGGTCTAGGACATCCTACTCTGGCAGGGGGATTGGAGTGGATGATCTTTGGAGGTCCCTTCCAATCCCTGATGTTCTGTGATTCTATGAAACATGACAAGGAAGAGAATAAAAGCATTTATTCTCCTACTCAGATCTCTAGTCATTAACTCCATGTAATAGCGCAAGAACAAAGTTTGTTGTTTTTTCTAGAATTAAAACACAAAAGTACCAAAACCTACACTGAATTAAAAAAATCTAAAAATTATCCTTCAAAAGAACCAAGATTAGTTCTTATTATTGAAGTCAGATTTTATAAAAGTATTGTAGCACACTTTAAAAAAATACTTTTGGGATGGATGGATTTGCTGTACTCTGTGTTCTCACAGAGGATACAGACACAGCCTCATACTTAGAAAAATAAATGTCAGATTTCATGGTAGCGCTGAACAGCTGGACAGCAACCTGTAGAAGACATTGTCAAAACCCATGATTTCTTCAGAGCTGCAATGACATATTTTTTTAACTCTATTTGGAAAAATCTGTGTAAGTCTACGCAACAAATTAAGGCTACAAGTGCTAATCATGTGGTTAGTTTGATACTAATGTAGAGTATCTAATAGGAGAGTATCTTCACTAGAGTGGACCTGTTCTCTAATGGCAGCTCTAACAGCAAGTGAAAATTAAAGTCTGAGATTAATGTCAAGAATTAAACAAAAATTTTCAAACCCAAAATTATTTATTGAACCACCCCAACTTGTGCATGGTTTGTGTTTCTTAAGGCAGATTTTCTCAATTACTAAGCAAGCATACTTTACAGTCGATAGCAAACTTTAAATACATCAGTGATCAAGCATACTCTTCAGAAACACCCCACTGGTGCCTCTCTTCCAAAGGGTGGTGACAATCTTCCTGTTGAAATATGTGGTTGTATTTAAAGTTTGTTAAAAACACAAACCACATCATAAGTAAAAGATTTTAAAAAACAAGTTGTGTTACTCATTTAATTACTTCAGGTGAAATCTCTACAGGAAACTTTATGCAGACCTTGCCTCAAAACATCCTGGCTCTGTACAGCCGCACATCCAGTGAGCTTCTGTTATCAGACGCTAAGCGTACTTGAAATCAGGTTTAAAACTCTCCTACCTCAATGTCAAGTACTTCCACTGCGTTGTCCAGCATCTTAATTTTAATTGGTAGGTCCCGCTCATGCATTTTGGCAGGTGATGATGCTACTGCAGTAGCGAGGTTCTGTCCTGGCTCCAAGGTACTCACTCCTGTGGTCTTCTGGGCACCCAAACGAGAACCGGGAGTCTGCAAAACTCTGTATGTTCCTTCTATCTCTCCCATTTTTCAACAGTGACCAGAGTCTAAAGAAATATGGAAGAAAATAGAAGATTACAGCCTGAAAGATAGTTTTCCACTGATAACCTGTACAAAACCACTACTGACTAAACCACAATCACACACAAAGTCCTTGTTTAATGCTTTTTATCTATCTGAGTATCAAAGCCAATAATAAAGTTGATGAAATTCTGGGAAGAACTCCTGGGAAGACAAATAATTGGAAAAAAACCTAATCTATTAAAAAACATAGTTAGGAAATAGAGTACTCAAACACGTGCCCACCAACCTCCTCACAAATTAACATTTCATTTCAGGTTAATTTTCTGCTGATTTAGATCACAGCATGAGCACTGCTGACAGCACAGGAAATGGTACCTGAAGCAGGCAGTGAAGGGTAAGGCAGAAATTTACCTTTCACTGGTCCCTTGCCATCCCACTGACTTGGCTTAAACTTCAGACCACACCCCAAGATAACAGGAACAATTAGCTTTCTTCTCCCCACTCCAGCCCCCAAAATGATGACTAATGCAAAACTATAACTAGTGCAACCAATGGTGGCAGTTGAGAACCTCTGTAGTGCAGATTTCTGCCGCAGGTAATTTCTTCACCGTGTCCAGATTAAGTCCATCGGCAAAAACCTCAAATGCAGACATCAGTAACAGCTCAAGCAGGCAGACTCCTACCCACGTTATGATCCTTACTTTTATGGTTCAGTTCCAGCTGCTGCAGAGCAAATTTTACATGGGGGGAAAAAACAAATCTGTGTGCCTTTCCCCACAGGAACAGCAGCAGGGGGACTGTAGCAAGTGTCACTATGAATGCCAGGCACATGTGCTCAGGGTGCGACAGGCTCAGCAAAGCCACTGCCTCACATTCACCTCTGGCATGAAGTATTTGGCAGCAATGCTCAAGGCACTTAGCAGAAACACACAAGGGCTGCTGGGTGCTTCTGGATGCATTTCTGAAATACCATGCTACGTCAGAACAATCAAAAGTATGTGGATACTGATGCTGGGACAGCCTTTGCTTAGCACACTACAAGAAGTTCAATGAAGTGTCAGATTATTCTTTTGCAATAAATACATTTTGTCCTAAAAAGGAGAGAGGCAGATAATTAAAATAGTCCTTCATCCCTCTACACTTGGAACAGGTAGGCAGCCCATTCTATGGCTTTAAACAGAGCCAGACTTATGCATTGCTAAAAATTAGTGGTTAGTTTAGATTTTAACCCTCAAACACACTGAGATTGGTCACACATCTTCCTGGCTTGCAGACCAGTGGGTTTCAGTGTAATTTCTTTTTATTCTTGGAGATGCCTGTACAAATAAACTTGTCACAGGAAAGGAGACAGATACCTCATACCTAATTTCTCCTACCATTGTGCTTGTGTGGCTTAGCATTTTCTCAGAGGTCTTTCTAAGAGCAGCACAGCTTGAGACTGCCACAGAGATGCTTCCAGCCTCCCAGCTGATGACACACATGACAAGAAAGCATGAGAAAAATTATCTCAACTTTAAGTGTGCCTACACTGCCCAGTCCCCAACCTTCCTGATTCAGGATAACATATAAGCAGCAAGTTGCTTTATCAGACCATTTTGACTGTCTTGTGCACATCCTTTTCCTGAACTTCCCAGTTTGTATGGTCACACAGCCAAGGAGAAAATCTTTTAGGTCACAAATTTTAAAACTGCCACAACAGGAAAAAATCAGCGGAGACTGTTTCCCAGGTTACACCTCTAACCACTAACCTAAAATCATAGCTTGGTGCCAGCTATATTCTCTTTTTACTTCGTCACTTATAACTTAACCAACTATACATTAGGATTTTGCTGCAGCCATTCAGCTTATGAAATTAAATGCCTGGATTCAGTTATACTCCTCATAATCCCGTTTATTAGACAACTGCTTCTGAAATTAGCACATCATGAACATATTTCACCCTATCCTGAATAAACAGCTACTGTAAGAGGCAGGCTATGCAGTCACTCAAAAGGAAAAAGACATGAGTGGTGAAGCAGAGGAAGCAGCACGTGGAGCAGCTCCAAAACAGAGACCCTTTGGCAGCCTCTGCTGCAGCTCAAGACAGCTGGTTCCTGCAGGAAAGGCAGGCAGGCCACCCAACTCTAGACTAAACAAGGAAGTTCTGTGGAAGCTTTCACTAGCTTTCATTCCCAGTCAGGAGAAGACAAAGTCATGTCAAACAAGAACTGCAGATGTCAAAGTCTTTCCTCACAGGTGTTAACAGAAAAAGTGAACTGTACAGTGCTTGACTTCATGTCTTGCTGATGGCACACTCCTAAAAATATTTACCATTAAACCAGAACCTTGCTAGAATTATGTTCAGAAAAAGTGAACTCCCCAGTGCTTGACTTCATGTCTTGCTGATGGCACATTCCTAAAAATATTTACCACTAGACAAGAACCGTGATAGAATTAAGTTCAGATTGTAAATGTATAACAAGCACTTAGGCTGAAAAGCCACGTTTCCCTAGAAAAGTGGTGCTCTGCCCACTGTGTGGCAGTTGTGAGCATCTCCCCATGCCACATCCTGTTCTCTCCTGATGTGTTCTACTAATGCTATCACAACTGTTAAAAATCCCCAAAGCAGCCTTCTCCAACTGCCTCAAAAACCAAGAGTGGGGAGCTTTAAACAGGCCAAGCACTATTTCCAGTTTCACCAACCATCACAGTTACATAGCATGCTTCTCGTATGCTGACTACATATAAAAATCCTGAAAAAATCATTGAACCACATTTAGAAAGGGGCTCACTGAAAGGCAAAGGAAATCATAAGAGTGAAGGCTGAGATGGGCTGCAAGCAGCAGGAGGAAAGGCAGGCTCTATAGACAGAGCAGAGAAAGCAGTGAACAGCACTGACAGCTTCCAACTCAGGCAAGCCAGAACAAGATCTCGTTATGTCCTCACCAACGCAAAACTAAAACGCAGTTTTATCACAATATAAGAATCACAGAATCATTTCCATTGGAAAAGACTAAAAGGTCTTTAAGATCAGATCAAAGTCCAACTGTAATCATAACTCTACCAATTCCACCACTAAACCACATCCCATATTAGTGGTTCTAAGAAAAAAAATAAAAATCTTACTTGCGTTCACCCACCCTGAACTTGTTTGCACTGAGTGCTTATCCTGATAATTTCTTACAAATGACAATGCATTAAAACTAAATGAGCTCTCTGAAGAACAGTGACATAATGACTGTTGGTCTCAGTCCCAAGTAAAGGAGCAGATAAAACAAAACTTTAAATATTTCAGTAGCTATGTACTTTTTGTTGCCTTTTTAACATAGCTTCAAAGTCATGATTAGTTTTATCTTCTACTTGGACAGAATGAACTTATTTTTCAGAAGCAACTCAGCATTTTTCAGCTAGCAGCAAACCCAGGAAGATAGCATACCACTGACAATGTACCTGCACAAAATATCACAACCTTTCAAAGGAACTTCTCTAAGTACAGTGTATTTTGGTCAGTGACAAGAGTCACTACAACATCTCATGTGGCTGGTCTGAAGTAAACCCAGGTCTCCAGTTTGAGCAGAGTGATGCCTGTGTCCCATAGGAACGGATCTCCACTGTTAAGTGAGCATTCTTTGTGCTCTCCGATCAGGTCCATTCAGTCCAGCAGATACAATACGTCCTCTTTTATCATTTCCACTAGGCAAGAACGACCCACTAATATCTGGCACCAAAAGATGCACTAGGAATCCAATAACTGCAGCACAGAGAGCTCAAGCCTACAAGTGCCCCAGCTGCATCAGGAGAGTCTCCCTGAAAACCAGTATCCACTCCCACTACACCATCCCTCCTCACAGCCACAAAACGGGTTTCGTGGATCTCCCCTGCAGCAATGCCCTGCTGTGGGCAGCAGCACCATGTGCTGGAGACGGCTGCGCTGGGAAGGTGAAGGGTCGCAGCTGGTCCTGGCTGGAGGAGCGGAGCTTCTGAAGGGCACAGGGAACCAGCGAATCAGTACGGCACCAGCTCCTCGCACCCGCAGAGTCTGTCGCCAGGAGCTGGCCGCAGGGAGGAGGGCAGAATGGGATGGGCTGGGGCGCTGGGGCGCAGGTACCCGCTCAGGCACTCCCCAGCTCAGAGGGCAGAGGCGGAACAGTCAGACTCCGCGTCGCGCTCGGTAAAGTGCTCAATTCCCCAGACATTTAAGCGCTCAGGGCTGGAGGAGCAAGGAGCGCGGACCTCCCCCTACTCCCGCCGGCCCAGGCCGAACTTCGACCCCTGCCAGGCTCCCACACGGGAGCCTCCCACCGGGGCCGCCCAACATGAAGCGGACCGCGCCGCAGGCTGGACCACCGGCCTGGCACGACGCTCGTCGTCAGCAGCGCTCCAGGGCCCGACCGAGACTGGGGTTCCCCGCTCCCGCCCAGAGCCCCTCGAGTCTTCTCACCTCCGCGCCCAGCCCGGGCCGCGCTACCGCTCCGTTCCCCCGCGCCCAGCCCGGGCCGCCGCAGAACCACGGCTACCCACAGACCGCGCGCACTGGTCCGGCGCCGGCCCGACTCCGCCCCGCCCTTCGCGCGCCGCCATTGGGTGGCTGGGTCCAGGGGTTCCGGCGGCCCGGCCGGACGTGACCCGCGCGACAGCAGTAGGCGGAGTCCGGGAACGGCCCCTAGTCCAATCATTTAGTCTCGTCCGGCTCCTCTGGCCCCAAGAGGTTCGCTGCGACCGCAGGAGCCGAAGCGTCCCGGATGTCAGACTCCGCTTCTCGCCGAGTAAGACTGATCTCGTCCCGACCTGCGGCTGCTGCGTCACCGCGGCCTCTGCTCCAACAGCGCTGCCCCGGGCCCGGTGCCGGGATTTTAAGAATTTATAAAAACCCAAACTGTGTCTTTGCCAGCACGAGAAGGGCGCATGAAGCTTTCCAGTGTTTACGTTACGCCGAGTCGCCACTGCTGGAGCTGAGGGCAGGGAGCAAACCCGCAGCAGGGGTGCAAGACACGACAGCCCCTTGGCAGAGGGGCATCAATAGAACCCTTCATGTCGGAAGAGACCCCCGAGGTCATCGAGTCCAACGCATAACCCAACTGTACCAAGTTCATCACTAAACCGTATCTCTAATCACCATGTCTAAGGGGTCTTTAAAGACATCCAGAGATGGTGACTCAACCTCCTCCCTGGCCAGGTTGTTCCAATCCCTGACTAGTCATTTTTCTCAGTGAAAAAAATTTTCCCTAATGTCCAGGCTGAACCTTCCCTAGTGCAGCTTGAGGCTATTCCCTCTTGTTCTATCACTAATTATCTGTGAGAAGAGACCAGCACCCATCCCTCTACAATTTCCCTTCAAGAAGTTGTAGAGTCTGATAATGTTTCTTCGCAGCCTCCTCTTCCTCAGGCTAAATAGCTCCAGCTTCTTCAGCAGCTCCTCATCAGATTTGTTGCATAGGACTTTCACCAGCTTCACTGCCCTTTTGTGATAGCACCACCAAGATCCAGGGCACAAATCCCATACATCTTGTTTTGAATAATGAACATTAGAGGTCTTCAGTTAACTTCCTATTCTTAAAGAATCTTACTTAAAGATCTTACTTAAGGCTCCAGCACAGAGTGGCAGGCACTACCACAACTGGCTGAAGACCATCAGAACAGCCTCCTTTCTCTGCAGCTGGCAAGCCAGGTAGGCCCTCAGTAACACAAGAAATGCAAAGAGCCACCTTCTGAGAACCTGACTTTTCGCAACAATTTGAAAAATAAAATATTAAGATGTCATATGTCTTCTATATTAACAAAACACATAAATCATGCAGAACAGCCCTTTCAACCTGGAGCAGCTTAACCAACCTCACCCACAAAAAGAAGCAATTCAGAAATTTAATGAGTAATTCCTGACTAGCAACATTCTAACCTTTAAAAAAATACTCATGTTTTAAAGATACTCCCATTATTTCTTAACAAGTGAAACAGAACTGAATAATCTGTTTACTACAAAAATATTGACCAAGTTGCAAAAGAACACACATTTTAGATATCTGGTAAAAAACATTTGTGATTCCAATACATTTAAATGCTTTCACTGTTGAAATGGAAGTTTCAGGATCCTGTTTTGCCTACTATTTGCATTGCCCTTCCAGAGCCAAGGAAAATGGAGTTGTTGATTTTATTTGAAGCTTAAGTGCTAATACAGTTTCACATCCTTTAAAGTGCAGATGCTTCAGTCATCACTTCAATCACTGTAACATCTAACAAGAGCACAAAATATTGATGTGATGTCTTTAAAAGCAACATGACAAGAATCAGAAAGAAGAAGCAATAATTTCAGAAACAGTGAAGTCTTTAGAAGCATCAACACCCTGCTTCTCTGTATATTGCTCACACAAAACGTGTCATTTACTGCACTGAAACAATCCCGTAGTGAAAAGTGTCCACACCCCCAGCACCTCTTTTTTTATAGGTAGCTCATTCCTAGCCTTTCAACCCACACAGGCAAAAAAAATATATCATCATAGCACAAGGAGTTTGTAAGGATGTTTAAGTATTCTCCCAAGACCAGTTTACTTGCCATGAACTGACCACTAGGAAGTCCCTTCTTTTCATAGCCTGTATTCCCAATTCTTCAGGGCAGACAATAGCACTCTTGCTGATGGTACTTGGGAGCTATTGCTACCCAGATGTTAAACCTTCCTATAACAGGTTTTCTCATATATAAGGAAAACTATATGTATTTGGTTTAGCTGGGATGGAGTTGACCCTCCTCATGACATCGCTCATGGTGCTGTGCTTGTGTTTTGGCTACTGCTGAGCAGGGCTCACACAGCACCAAGGCTGTGGGTTTTTTTCTTTCCTAAAATTCTCCCCAACAGTATGCTGAAGGATGGGCTGGGCCAGCTAACCCAAACTGACCAAAAGGTATGTTCCATACCTAGAACAGTGGCTAAACAGCTTCTGATGATGGAAAGTAGAGAATAACCTTCCTTAATTGCCAAGAAGGCAAACTCTCTGATCATTCATGCAGTATGTTTCATTCCTTTTTAGGAGTAGGAAGTTTGAGACAAAAGGCAGAAAAAGAATAATGTCATAACACATGCAAGTCAGCTGCTGCTATTGGAAAGATGCAGTATTTCACATCCAATCTTAACTACTTCTGTGTCACATCTCCAGTCATTCTATAACACTTCTAACAGGACAAATTCTTTGGGCTTTTCAGGTTGCTCCCCTTTAGGACATTTTCCACAAGTCCTTTCATACACACTCTATAAAGGGCAAAGTGCAAAGTCCACTAGTCATCTCAGACTATGACCTAGAATTAAACCTTCAGTATTAACCAATTCTTTAGAACAGGTGTGGGCAGTTACATAGGATGTTCATAAGATCATAGGATGTTAGGGGTTGGAAGGGACCCAAAGACATCATCGAGTCCAACCCCCCTGCCGGAGCAGGACAAAACTATCTAACACAGATCACAGAGGAACGCATCCAGGCGGGCCCTGAAAGTCCCCAGAGAAGGAGACTCCACGACCTCCCTGGGGAGTCTGTTCCAGTGCTCTGTGACCCTCACAGTAAAGAAGTTCCCCCTTGTGTTGAGGCGGAACCTCCTCTGCTGCAACTTACACCCATTGCTCCTTGTCCAATCACAGGGAGCAAGTGAAAAGAGCCTGTCGTCCCCCCCCCCCGCCAGCCTTCAGATACTTATAAACATATAGGAAGAAGTATGCTAGTCTGCTAACAGAAAAAAATTAGTGAATGCAATTCCTTTTTGCAATCACCTACTTTGACTTTCGCAATTGTATCTGTATTTTAAATTAGCTCTCATGGTGAAAGTGGCAATTACACCAAAGGAATTAAGGACAGCAGATGTTCATACCTGCACACACACATACACAGGCACTTGCTCTGCAACTTCTTTCAGTCTGATTAGCGTGCTTGTCTAAACACGTTCTTCCTACCCAGAAGGTTCAGTCTGTAGTCAGCAGGCATTCTGAATTAACAGTACAAAAATCAAGAACATATACAAGCTGGGGAAAAAAAAAAAAAAGGCAACAACCAGCTGTTGAACCACAACACTGCAGCAAAAGTCCAGGCAAAAACTGCCAGCTCGCCAACCATTTCCTTCGTCTACACGAGCCCCAAGAGCACACAATCCAACGGCATATTGCCCCCATGTGGAATACCATCCCATTGCAGAAGAGTATAATGCCTCTGAATTTGCTTTAAACCAAATCCTAAGGTTTGTTTGACTGTAGCAGCCTAAACATTAAGCAAAAAGGAAACACTCTTTGCAAAAACTATGGATTTACTTCTCTTAGTAAAACACAATGACCTCGCCTAAGCAAGGCTTAAAAGCTCCCCATACAATGAGGACTGTCAGAAAGCTCCCCCCAACCCTTTTTTAAAAATCTCACTGAGGTTCATCTAATTTCCCTATCTATAAAAAATCAGGTTACTGTTTGTTACCTCAGAGTTGCTGCACCAAGGTTCAACTCAGTACTAACTTGTACAGTGCTTCAAAGGTCTGTATCAAAACTGACCAAAGAGAAGCATCACTCCCCAAAAATCTGAAATTCAAACAACAAAAATGATCACCAGGTCATGACTTCCAGGTCATGAAAGGCAGATTAAAACCAGTTTTCTTGCTTTGGGTACAAATGTTTCAGTGAGTCTTATTCAGCAAGTTAACTGTTTCACTGAAATACCGCCAGAGAGCCAAGCTACACGCTCTTCTCAGAAAGAAACTGAGCTTTGCGCAAGTACCACTAGGGGAACAGCTTTACCTGGCTTTTAGGTTTTCAAAAAGGAAAAAAAATCCAACTCCCAAAACTCAGCCATACCTTAAATCTGACACATCAAGCACCGATTACATCACCACAGAAGGTATGTGCAATGCTGAGTATCCAAGGAAGGCTGAGACTAGAGCACAAACAATTACTTGCATCACTCCTACAAAACCATTTATACTGGGTTTCAAAGTGAGAAGGAGTAAGCCCTGGGCAATTCTCATTATTTTCCTATCAAAGAACACGGTCTTTCCCACAGCAATCAAAGCACTGCGCTTCTTGCTTTGGGAGACCTGTTTCTTACAGCCAAATAGACGGTCTGCAGGGCCACCTCTGCTTTAGCCAGAGGTAGTTTCCAAAAAGCATGTTTGCTTTTTCTCAGATAGGTGGACACATTCTGTCTTACTAGATTTACAGGCTCTCATTCTTGCGGGTGGAAGTGAGCTTCATCTGTCTGCTGCATTTCAATCACTTAAACTTGCAAATGTGCAGCTACATCAGATCCTGCCTTGCTAAACACTGTAAAAACTGCCCAACGCTCCTGAAACTTGGCTTGACGCACCCTTAACATGGCTATGAGCCAGATCCAGGCAATCTTTTCGTGTCTGGGCTACACTGACCAGAAAGTCAAATACCAAACTGCTCCTTAGACAAACTTTTTCTTCCTCCACATACTCCTTTCATTCCCGGTTTATGGACTTGGCCCAGAATTACACCAAATCTGACTTCACTGCACATGCTCTCACCCAGTTACTGTAACAACAGGCTGATTTCAGCATCATTTAGATCTCCGTATAAAGGGATACATAGGCAGGTAACAGCATCGCCCACTTCTTGGATGATGAAGAGATTCTTTAGAGTATTGTGCTCTGCAGCAGTCTGCTTGTATGCTTTAGCAGCAGAGTACCACACATGAGAAAGCCATTGCAGTAGGACACAGCTACAATACCAATGGCTGTTCTAACAAAAAGGAAATGCCTGGAAAAGCGGGGGGGAAAAACAGACTACATTCCCAGCCTCTTGCCTTCTGGTCTGTTCAAATGAATAGGACACACTTCATCCCAGAGCCACAATAAAGCATCTCCAGAAACAGATGACTCTTAAACAGGGTTTAAGAACAGGGCTCTTAAACAACAAGTAGTTAGCAGACATACCCATTTTAACTCTCCTGAGAAATGTACTCTAGAATTACTGCCTGTGGAAAAAGCTCAACAGCAGATTGAACTATAAAATGTTTTGATCACTCAAGTGAAACCTGTCTTTCCACTTCAGGTATTCTTTAAGAGTTTGTTTCTGGCTTTCTCTCACTGTTAGCAGGAGCCCAGAGTTCAGCTCTTTGTGCAGTATTGTGTAAACTCTGTTGGGGAAAAAAGCAAATATGGAAGATGATGTACTTTCACGGAGCTCTTTGTACTGAATTCCAACAAAATGTCTTCCCAAGCAACAGTTTCAGTTCTTCCCAACACCTATATAGATCATATTCTTGCGCATTCCCGAGACTATCAAGAATCCACCTAAGCCAATAACCAAAGCCTTGTTTGCCCTTCTCTGTTTCAGATACTTCCATTTCAGGATCTACTACTAAGTGTCCAGTGTCCAGAAAAATGCAGAAAAGGTGGTGGCTTTTATTCTTCCTTTATGCAGCAGTCAAGCAAGATATACTGGCATGACTGACAGAGTATTCCACATCTATACTAGATACTCAAAGATCCATGTCATATTAGTATGTCTGACATGATAAATAAGACTGAGCTACAAGACACTTCTCTGCACTCATGCTAAAAAAACCTCCATTAAAGCATTAGATTTGTTTGGTACTGTTGCCCAGGATAGTAAACTGACAGTGCATTTTTAATGAAATACCAAACATTTTTCTAGTGTTACACTACAGCTTTCTTCTCCATCACTTACTCTGAAGTCATCAGTGTTTACAGAGGGGGAGAGAGAGAGAGAGAGAGAGAGAGGGGAGGGAGGAGGGAAGAGTTATACAAAAAGTCTGTTTTCAAATACATTCAACTAGCCGTGTACTAACAAAACACTACCATTTGTCTAAAATAACGTGATAGGTTGGGTTTACTTGGCAGATTTGAAGTAAAATAAAACTAGTTGCGTCACGCACAAGCACGCGTCACGCACAAGATTTAGTTCTGTGGAGTAGGCTGACAGGATAAAATGTGCCTCTCTGCAATGCAAATGCAAACCAATTGAATCTAGCACCTCTAAACAAGTTGTCCACAACAGAGCACATGGAAGAGTAACAAAGCCCAAATTTAAAATACTACTGTAAAATCCTCTGGTAATAACAGCTCAAGAGTCTAAAACCAAGGACAGTATTATGTTCTTTACCTGTAACAGTCATAGGGATCATTGAAGTAATTTCACAGGAACAAGAACCCAAAACTATTTTTGAATTTCTAGAACAAGTAGCAAGCACCCTTTTGCTCTCTCAAGAGATTAAACATGATTTGGAAAGAACAACTCTTAATACGTAAAAGAACTACCTAACCACAAGTAGCTTCATTGTGTGCTGACATAAAAATTAAGGGACATGCAGGTTTGGAGAGAGCAGCTTAAAAAGTAAGACCCCATAGGCCATTCTGGGAATGTATTGTACTGATATGTTTCAAGTACACAATACTTATTGACCATATTTTATGCAGGTTCATCAGTGTCTTCTCTTTCAACCACATATTTAAAACATATCAACACAAATCGATACTGCCAGAGTTGATTATAATAAAGAATCATGAAGAGAAACAACAGGCATGTACTTAAACATTTTTAATTATAGTATTTGCCTAAAAATCAAATAGAACATTTTAACCTAATCAAATATTTGAATAGATACATGATATTTCAAACAGTAAGATATTGCTTAAAATAATTCCACAGGCAGTGACCAAACAGCACTAAATGCGTGGGCTATGTGCTTTTGTTCCCACATTAGAAAACACAGGGAAAAAAGCTATCAAACCAACATATCCAGAGAGTTACATATACAACCAGTCCCACTTGCACACTATGTAGATTGCACAGATTTTCTTCAAGTACAAATCCACAGTAAAATTGCAGTTTACTATACCCTACTAAGCTCATAGCTGAAAACACACGTCCCAGAGTTGCTCCTCTTGTTAAAACAGAGTCAAAAGCATGCTGCACTGAAACATCTGACAGTTACCTGACAAATACCCTAAAAGTGGACAAATGCGGCATTATCAGGAAAGAAACTTCAGGGTTGTGCCAAATGAACAACATGGGACTTCATGAGGTATTCAATGAGTAAAGTTTCTAGCAAGTTCTTTCAGTACCTTTACAACAGATTCACAAAAATGTATCAACAGATTGCGGGGGGGGGAAATAGGGTCTTGTGGAGTGTTTTCTGGTAATACTGACACATTGTTTCTACATGTTCTTTGAAAAAATCAAAACATCTTATTAATGCATGCTTTTCCATACAAGTTTTTGGTGTAAATATTTGACAAAATGTGACTTAACTCTTCTATGCATTCTAATTTTCTTGCTTTCAAGGAAAGTCAAGTGAGCTGTGCCAACTCTGACAGTAACCGCTTTTAAGAGAGCTGGAGTTCCCTAGGCAACAGCTATGATAGATCCTAATCCACATTTTAAGAAAGATTCAAATGTAAAGCAAGTTTCAGGCAAGAAAAATGTCCGTTGCTTAGCAGGTTAATATAGAATCTAGCCACTTAAGTGCCATTGGAATTACACATTAACTATAGAAATCCTATTAATAAAAAAAAAATTTAAAAATTATAAAAGTCACAGCTGCACCTGAGCTCAGAGTAAGGTGTTACAATTCCATCTATTTATTTCAGATAAAAATAAACCAGACCAGATCAGGTCTGGTAATAGACCAGATCAGGAAATTTTATTGCTAGCTTTATCAGAAGTAGTAGAAAATATAACCATGGTGTGTCACTGTTTACCCTGTCAGCTACCATTTACGTAGCTGTACACTATAACTTTATTACACACTGCAAAAATCCATACCAGACATGATTATGTAGTACAAGTCCAGCCATGCTTAGAAACAGTCTCCCTTACTAACTGTGTTACAGAAATTGACCTTCACCTAAAAAATTCAAAAGTAACTGCTCTGAGTCTCTTTAGAAGTAATACTGCTAACCCCATTCTAGAAAAAGTTCTTAAAACACAGTTTGCATGGACCCTGTTAAGCACAAATCATTTTACTAAAAGGTAAGTGTGCCAGTATGCATTTTACACTACAATTAACAATTCCCAATGTCCTAAAAACAGTATGAAAATACACATTAAGAATTATAGAATGTCTTATATACTGGAGATAAGAAACACCCATTACAGAAAACTACTTTTTGAGGTTTACCTCATTTAACAACACCAGCGTTCTTCAAGTTTATTTGGCTACAGTAATGCCAGAAGATCACAGGAGTGATGTGTGCTGACCTACAAGAAACTCTTAAAAATTGTCTGCAACAGAGTGAGAAATTTTACACAAAGGATACACATTCCTCAAGGTTAAATGCAAAGGAAATACTGCCTGTCATATAAAATACAGTGTGTATCTTACAGGGACATTTCCTTTTGTCTCTTGTTAAGACACAAGGCATGCTTGCATTTTAATTTAATACTTGCAGAGGCAAAGGAAATAATCTGCACCGAGCAGGGACAGAAAAAGGCTTGATGGTCTCACAGACAGACACCTGTAAACACCACAAAACATATAAAATTAACCTTGCAGGGATCCTTAGTGAGGTGACTATTATATACCACTGAACAAGATATCACCAACAGCTGTTTATTTCTAAACAACACAAAGTTAAAAGCAAGGAGCTAATAAGCCATATTAAAAACCTAATTATTAATGTTATTTCAGGATAGAAAATTCTGAATATCTACCTTGTACCCCAAGTATAATGGGAATATGAAAATAAGCTCAAGATAAGAATTGCTAAACAAAAAACAAATAAAATGTATATGATATATAAAATACCAACTGACTATGTGTTATGAAATACCTATCACAACAGTGACCATAATACACTTTCATGTTAAACTCTAAAGCAAACGCCCACATCACATGTTGAGCAGAAGACATCCTTTCTTCATTATCATTCAGCTCCAGGTCTCCTTTAAGTCAAGGTATAAAGTAATCTAAATACAAAACAGAATAACATCATTAAACATCATGAATATTTTTACAGTTGGAAAGACAGAAGAATCGTACACATTTTAAAAGTCACAATGACACATTTAATATTTATACTTATTCCTACATGCACACACACACAGAGTCACTGTGTTTAGCTTCACTCCAAGACTTCACTTCAAAACAGGGGGGTGGGATGGTTGATGGGCGAGCACCAGTGGGGTAGAGCTCTGGTCTTAAGGAAGAACAGACGACCTCTCGCTGTCCTAGGGTGAAATCAGAGCGCTCAGCTCGCTCCCTGAAATGCCTGTACACCAATGCACACAGCATGGGGAATAAGCAGGAGGAGTTACAAATCTGTGTCCAGTCAGGCGGTTACGATTTGGTAGCAATTACGGAGACCTGGTGGGACAGCTCACATGACTGGAATGTGGTCATGGACAGCTACGTTCTTTTTTTGAAGGGACAGGTCAGCAAGGCGGGGTGGAGGAGTTGCCCTCTGTGTGAGAGAACAACTGGAATGTATTGAGTTCTGTCCGGGGGTCAGCAGAGGAGAGAGTTGAGAGTTTGTGGGTGAGGATTAAGGGGCAGGCTGGCATGGGTGACACTGTTGTGGGTGTCTATTACAGACCTCCAGATCAGAGTGAGGAAGTTGATGAAGTCTTCTGCAGCCAGCTGGCAGCAGCCTCACAGTTGCAGGCCCTGGTTCTCGTGGGGGATTTTAACTACCCAGTTATCTGCTGGAAGACCTACTTGGCCGGCCAGCCACCCACAGCCCAAAAGGTTCCTCAAGTGCATTGGTGACAATTTCCTGATGCAGTTGGTGGGAGAGCCCACTAGGAGTGGAGCGCTGCTGGATCTTGTCCTCACCNGAGAGCCCACTAGGAGTGGAGCGCTGCTGGATCTTGTCCTCACCAACAGGGC